>KZ308157.1:457452-1001531 GCA_000376725.2 Ladona fulva
TGAAATAATAATGCTGTTTTCTCATGTTTATTAATTTTATTTTTTCAGATCAATTTTTGCCTTCTGTACTTGTATTCTCAGTGATCAGTCTTTTCAATGGCTATGTTCAGAATAATTTTCACTTTGAATTTATTCTGAACATAGCCATTGAAAAGACCCAGATCACTGAGAATACAAGTGCAGAAAACAAAGATGGCGGATGCCACAACTACAGGAAAAACAATTGCTCTTTTGAGCTCCGAGATAGGCCCAGGTTTGACGTCCCCTACTGTACCAAAAAATTTTGGCGGGTGAGGAGTTGGACACATTCAAAATGAAACTTGAAAAGGTCTTTTCTGACTTTTCTTTATTGATCTCTGTAATAAAATGTACACTTCAAAATATTTTCAATAAAGCACATCAAAAATCTACTCCTGGTGTCTTCTTTGTCGCAATTCTCCAGTACAGCTAAGTACATGTTTTACTGAATTAAAACCTGTGGAAGAAGATTTTGTCATAAAAATATCACACATTTGAGAGATACTGCAGAACATGATATTTGGCAAAAATTATGTCTTATATGAAAATTACATTTTTTTTCTCACTTCAAATTGGAAAATTATCTGAAAATTTCAACTAACTAAAAGGTTACTTAAATCTTTAAAGCAACATTAAGGTAAGTTAATTTTAAAATTTAAATTTAAAATTAGAAGAGAAGTTTGTAACTGGTCTAGAAAATTTTTGAAGCTTTTTAACTGCTGTAATTAAAAATAGCGCAAAGCAAATTTGAGAGCTTGAAATTTACACCAAAAAGATTAGCATGTACACGTTAAATTAATATTTTTACCCAAATGACTTGGTGAGTTTAAACATTAGTTAATATGAATTTCATTCAATAGTATAAAAAACTGATTCACAACTTTCTGCAAATGTGCTTAAACTGATATTTTTGGAGTATTAGAGTTATTCACTTTGTCTCGATTTTGGGATTTTTACTGACTGGAGTAACATTGTAATAATTACTCAAATTCCTTTGCTCGTTGTCAGGAAACTATCACCGTGATAAACTAAATCGAGCAATGGCGCTTTTGCAGGAAGAATGTAAGCACCAAAGCATGACCAGAATGCTAATAACGCCAATTGCATCGCGTAAGTATCTTTATGCATAAATTTATGCATCACCAGAGCCGCGTTCAGACCGCGTGGGAAGGAATCGCTGCACCGCGTAACATTTAACGGAGGCTTGGGCGTTTGAATATCGAATTATATAAACCCTACACGATAAATTTGGAAAATTCAGTCACATATTGAAGTAAAAGTTCCTAAATTTGATTTGACATAATTTTTCTCCATTGTTTAGAGTAGATTATCTTCATTAGTTAACTTCATTTTTAAAGATTTAAGAATTTATTTAAGGAATTTATCTTTCAAAAATCGAGCAAATAACCTTGAGGTTACGCAACAGTCATCGCGTCACTGAAATGCTGATCTAACTAAAAGGCACCAATTAGATACTCGTCGGGTGTCCCCCGCCATTAAAAGAGCGTGTCTCAAGTCAGCTCATTATGGAAACCACTCCACCAACATTTTCATTACAGCGGCCCGAAGTCAGTGCGTTTAGAACATCTCTGCGTTAATTGATTAAAGCCACTATCAGAAATTAACCTGAAATAACGAAAAAGGAATCCTAATTCATCCATTCCTATGCTTTTGACTCAAAAGGTCACTGCAATCCGCGAACCAGAGTCTAATGCCCGAGGTTGCTTTCCGGTACACGTTCTGTCGGCTTATGGTGCTACTTTTATGGCACGCTCACGCAACCAACATGCTTTCTGTTAAATATTAAACCGAAGAGAATTTATTACTAAGAAAAAACTATTTCAATGTAGGTTGAGTCTGATTGTTTACTATCACGAAAGCCAAATGCTCAAATGGGAACCCTATATTTAATTCTTAATTCAATTCCAATTCACCATCTACAATAAACAAGATAATTCAAGTTGTTTTATCAAACGTCAGCATCAAACAAGATGTCTGAGAAAAACTAAAAATTTAAAAAGCTTTCGGTTTAGTAAAAATACGTGAAATCTAAAATCTCTATCCCTCTACGGATCATCTGGTCGAACGTATGTTCCATTAAACAGAACAGCTCATTCGCGATTGCATTTCGTATAGAACAAATGCATCAAATTTTTAGATCGAGGGACACAAACAAAGACTAGGAATGTCGCATTCACAATTTAACCAATTTGGCTGCCTTTAAGAGGACGTTTAAGATAGGAGATAAAAATGTAACCAACTTTCTATAGATGACGGCATGGTACAGCTTAAATTAAATCTCAGCGAAAGGGTTTTGCTCCTGATAGAAATTATGCTTTCAACGTTATCGACACCACGTGATTGACTCATTTACTTCACTTTAACAAATTTCCACGAAGATATTCGATCAAACCACCGTAAAAATAAATTAACGCACACTAGGACCTAAATGAACGAGGAACAGCTACAATTTTTAAATCAACAGTATCCTTAATGAGACTCACAAAAACAGGCGACCAGCCGTCTGCGATAAGGTCTTCACTGTCAGGCGACGTCCTTCGTACGGCATCGAGGTGTCTTCCAGCAGGGTTGAACCGTAACCTTCAGCAGTCGAGAGAAGAGAGGACGAGTCCTTGGTTTGCAAACCTTTTTATGCTCAGACAACGGATAGGGGTGGCGTAGTAGGGGTAATATGGGGAGGGGATGGTTGGAAAGTACTACTGTGATAACTATAATTCCTAAATAAATATAAAACATTAAAAGAAGTATGAAATATAATATTTGGTTTAAGTTTTTAAGAAAAAATATTTAAACTGAATGAGAAACTACCGATGACTATTTTCTAGTACTGTTTACAGTACCGTGACTGATACTTAACATTCATCTTTGGAATGCCTAAATTTTAATTTACACATAGTAAAATATAGAAAATGATTGATTCTCCTTGGTTTATTTTGCTGTTTTGATTTATCAAGGTTAGGTAAGATTGAATGTAGAAGGGCAAAATAATACTTATTTCCGTCAGAGAAAAAAGTAGCGCCACAATTAAAATTTATGCAATTAATTTTCTGGATACTATTTCAAACATCAAATAACCATTCCATTGTATGGTTAGGTAATTAATTACAACGTAACGTAATTGTGTGGTAACTCAATGTTTTTCTCCGCTGCTATACCAAAATTCTGATACCATGACGACTTCGAAAGCATTTCAGTTCATTAGCGGCTGTTGTGAAGGAGTTGTTAAAAGACAGTTACAGCATGTCTTCCAAGGTTGAAATATACTTTACACAAGTTACTGCAGAATGCAAGTAGCATTAGCAGAAGAAACATATTTATCTAATGAAATATGCTCAGTTAATCTTTCTCTTAAGCTACCCGAGTGCAATATAAAGTCTTTAGCCCCAAGAAAATGTATGATCGGAGCTGGTTTTTAGTAGTTAGCACCTTAAGGAGGGTCCTCCTTTCCAGCACTTTGTGTGGCCTGTGCTTTCATGAGGTCGTAGATGTGGAGGTGCTGCTTCGGCAGATGAACCACTTGTCCTTGCCCACAAAGTCTACTGAACGGCACTTCTGATTGTACCGGCAGGATAGCTCAATCTATCACCGATTGGCAGTCACCCGTAAAGTAGCAGTTCAGGATTCGAGTCCTGGTTCTATCAGAATTTTTTCATGTCCGTTCTCCTTAAGAATGTTTTTACCTTATCGGGAAGTGCAATAAATTATTTTTTAAATTTGTTAATCATTTTATGGGAGTTGTTGACATCAGATAAATTTTTACACTATGGTGATTAGTGTAATACATTCTTGTTATTCCACTACATTATTTTTTATTCCTTTGTAATATAGGTGCTATCTTCTACTTTTCTTTTCTCAAATACTCGATTTTTCTGAAATGAATTCTTTGCAATAATTAACAAGTGATGCCTATGTTTATCTATTAATAGTCAACTTTGTTTTTACTGTATTTGTATTTTCTAAGTATTCTCAGTATGTAATATTAGCATATATGTTTGTGTCCCTAAGTGCATATGATACTAGTGACTCGGTTCAATGACTAATCATAAACTTTATCGAAACTTAGTGTCAGTGAAAACTTATTAAGGCAGTATTATGTATTTGTTTGTCATTTTAATCATGTTCTTATTTTCAGGCTATATATTTTTTTCCCAGCTTTCTGTTTCTAAATCTCTTAGTCATTACTCTCAGTAGGTTTGTGCAGGTTTTTCACACCCCCCTTCTTTGTGGGTGTTTTCCTGCTGTGGATATTTTTTTTCCTAGGCCTCACTTAGGTTTTTAAATCCACAACTAAATATTTCCAATTTTGTCTTAATTCAACTTAAGTTAACTTTTATTATCTATTTTTTAACTCTTTGATATCATTATTAATTTATTTTTTTTTAATATTGACGATGGGTTAAATGGAAGAGGAGACTTTAAAGTCTCAATTTCGCCCAAAATAAAGACGTTATTTATTTATTTATAAAACTAACCAAGCTTCTCCAAAGCTTTGTTAGTTGACTGAAACACTCTCATATATTTATAGTTTCTCTCACACTCTCATATAGGATTTTTTATACTTACTTTTATGATCGGTCGATGAAAAAGCATTAGAACAATTTTTTGTAATTTCATGTAGATCATAAATTTATATCGTAAATTGTTGGAAGATTCTATCTATCGTTCTTTCAAAAAGTTATTAGAGGTAATACGGCAAGCTTTTATGAGACGGGTGAGTTTGCTTTGGTTGTTACTCATGCCGTAGCTAATCTTAGATTTTTGGTAAGCATTTCCAAGCCTCAAGTATTTTCAATTCACATCCTCAATTCTTTTAACAATATGAACAAAACATTAAGTAAAGATGAGAAATATATAATTAAGTAGATATTGAAAATTATGCTGAAGCGTTTATTGCCTTTAAAAGTCTTCCTCGAAAGATAGGTGGCCAATATGAAATGACATGAAAAGCTATCAACAATAAATAGTTCATGAATCTTCAGCTACGTTACATTTCTCCTTCACATTCATTAAATTTGGAGTCAAATTTACTGGTTTGTATGGAAACATAATGAATAGGCCACTTTTATCTTCATTTTCGTATAAGCGCTACAGATTAACCCTCATCATACAATGTTGTTAGATCTGCTTTATGATGTTACATTTTGAGATATTATTCCATCTAGGCTTACTATTCGCTTACTGCGAAAAAGTATTATTCGTTTAATTACCGTCGTGGCGAAAAGATTTGCTTTTAAGGATTATAGAGAAAGATCTTGCTTTTGTGTAAAATTTAATCAATCCATAGTTATCTTATGTACATTAGATATGGTTTTTGACTAACAAAAATACAAATAATTACAAGTTTCCTCGTAGTCAGTTTTCCTCCTGCAACCAAGAATACCGCAGATGAAATTATACAGTTATTACATGCACTTCTTGGCTGGGGCTTAAGTTGCTTGAGGTGAGCAAACTTAATGTAAAAATACTTGCATCTCACATTTAGTAAACACTTCGTAATTTCTTAACCAAAATTTATTTCATGAATTGCTGGAATACTCCATATTTTGCTCTCACAGAAAGTTGTTTGAAATTGTCAGACTATATGGTTGACGTCTTTTGGTACAGCACTTCGAAAGCACTCTTCTTATCGAAACTGCCATACAGTGAGAGCATTGTTCGTCAATGCACAATAAGTGTACCATATTTATTTTTCTCGTATCTTCTTCCAAGGTGTTTCGGGTTATTCGTGACCATAATCAAAGCCTTGCGTTAAAAGGTTCATTTTCCACGAACCAACATCCGACGTTGTTGTCATAGAAACAACAGTAATAGGTTTAAAAGGCAATAATAATGGCTGGTAGCATAAATACTCTATTAATCCTATCTGTATTTGTACGAATTATTAAAGGAACAATACAGAGTTACATTTCTTATGATCACAATATCAGCTTTGTGCATAGTGTCAGAAATGCTTTTAGCACTTAAGGTACAACTAAAGGCTAATTTATACAGTTCATAAACAGTTTATGGAAATTCATGAGTTAATATATTTTAGTTTTGATAAAATATATTTGTTAACAATTTATCACCAACGCTTGGGATATCAAGCCATTTCTTTTTACAATTATAAAATGCGACAACATATTATGGTTGACGTTGTCACAATCGATGAGGAATAGGATATTTAATGGATCAAACAAAATCGTAAGCTGATGTTTACGCCGCCATATATACTCCTCTCTTCGGTTCGAAACAAAAACAATTTTCTTGGCACACCAAGCATTCCCCTCGAAAGACGTCCTGGAGACCTCACGATAAGTTGATATGACTGGCCGCGTGTGTTCACAGCATCGTCCGAATACCTCACAAATGCGCTAGGATCTCTATCTCTCCCTCGTTCGGGCCTCCGGCGTGTCCTATCCTCTCCGCGGGGGTCGAACCAGATACAGTCACGATAACCGCCTCCCCTTGTCCTGTACAGTGACTCTGCTGCTGATCACGAGGAGGTGACGGGCCGCACGATTCCGTGTCCGTAGTCTGGACGATAGTGACCAGGTGTGTTTCTTGGTGCACCGCTGGCGCCGATGGGTCCTTGCCTTCCGAACACAGCCGGTGCAGCAGTGAGGGTTGGTGCTGCTCCTCTGCATCCATGGCCCTCTTCTTCTCCTCCCCATCCTCCGCCGACGTCACCATCATGAGCACCAGGTTGTCGGGGATGGGCGAGGAGGGAAGCGAAGAGGAGTTGACGTTTATCACGCTCACGTCGCACGGGTTCACTCCGCTCCTGATTTCCGCGGCGTCGTCGTGCGACGTCGCAGAGAGGTAGCTTAGCGAGAGGGAAGCGTCGCGGCTGTGCTGTCCCACGGATCCGTTGCCCCCTCCTGGGTCGAGGGTGGGCCGCGCCGAAGAACTTGCCCTGGAGCGGTAGCTCGGAGGACGGCTATGGTCCTGCGCTTCGGTGGCTCGCCGAAGGCCCAGTCCAGCCCTGCATCTCCATTCCCTGGGGTGAAATATATTAGATTATAGAACGATAAAAAGAACAGGTCGCACATCCCAATATTTATGTAAATATTCCAACGATTAGGCAGGACTAGATTGTTTTGAAGTGTTGAACAGTTATCGATATTACTTATAAATACTTAAATATTTGTTTGGACATGCTAGGATAAAAAAGAAGTATTACTAAAATGCTCTCAACTGCAGGTTGGGAATCCTTGCAGATTAGAGGCAAGGCTGCGATCACTTGATAAATTCAGAGTAAGTACCAGTGCCACTTGCGAAAGACTTTTTTGCGAAAGAATTGGTATTACGCTGCTACTTCGGCCGATCTGATAATGAGCGTAAAATAAGAGAAATAGATGCGAGGACAAGTCGTTTTAGGGGCTCATTCCTTCCGCGAACGATATGCGACAACAATAAGCTAAAGAGTTAACTAGAACGCTTGGTATTTATACGCCCTGCCACACCCCGATAGGGGGCGGCTTGAAGTGTATTTATGTAGACGTAAAACTACGGCACTCACTGGTTTGAATCATTTGGAATAACTGGATATTTTTTCTTACTTGCTGAAAGAGTGCATCGCTTTGGCTACGTAGCCAATGAACTGAAATCACATGAAATTATATGAAATTATAACATGAAATTATAACGTTAGAGTTCGTGATATAAGTTTTCCTATACTCCGTATAAAGCAATTAAACAAAAAAGAGAGTAAATAAGAAAAGGAGGGACAGAACTATTGAACGAAAAGAAGTTTCTTTAAAAATCTTACGGAATAAAGACACGCCATTAACAACATCATGCCTTCGCTGGCTTTATTCTGAGTTAGAATGCTGTCATTCATTGACTGCTTTACTTTCAAAGCGGAATATATATTTTCAAAGGCTTTTCGGTGGAACTATTTTAAGGTCACGACGAATCTTTTGTCGGTAAAAATGAGATGCAATTGAATCAAGACGCGGATTCTTAGGGGGCTCTTTTTAATTTGTCCAACATCGTTGACCCATAGAAAAGATGTACTTGGAAATCAAATTTAAGGAGAAAACCAGGCTCTCCCTATAAGAGGGCCCATGAACATAGATAGCAAATTTGCTCCTAAGAAAAATGTTTTACTCTTTTCCTCCCATATTAGTCTACTATTTTTGGAAAATGAGGACTACACTAAAAATATTAGAAATTTAAGATAAAATACTTGGCGCGTAGGCAAATTCAACGTAGGATGGAGAATAGAGAGAGGGGACCGTGAGCCCCTAGTTACCCTTTAATTGCATCCGTGCACAAATCTGATTGTCGTTCAAGGGGATTAGGTTTAGGAGGCATGTTCTCACCTGATAGTGCTGCCGGCGTAAGATCGGTATGTGGGCGGAGGAGAGACTGCATGCACAGAGTGGGGCGGCGGGTGGCCGAGAATGGGTGGCGGAGGTGGCATAGGGGGAGGCGGCATTACGCCCCCCGCTGAGGGTATCGTTCCTCCGCTCATTGCGCCCCCGTTTCCTCCTGGATGCCTGTCCAGCAACAGTAGTCGTAGCCGATATTCCTGCATGGATGCTTGGTACGATGGTGGTGGAGGGCGGTATTGGAATTCCGGATACATCATGGCTGGAAAACAAAAGCGATAGTTTAATATAGCGAAAGTCATTCGTATAATTCCGTAAAATTTCAGCTTCTCACGTAATTATTTACAGTCATCTTTGGTCAAAGTTTATTAATCAGACGAATCCATATTTTTACTTCCATCTTCCATTAATTACGTGTTAGGTTGATAGAGTGCAAGAGAAAAGATCCAGATGAGGTTGTCAGTGGGAGAAAATTACATGTTTAAATCAGATTTTTCTCGCACTTTAACGAGCGGTGGAAAATTACTTCCGTAAATTCTTAACAAACTTATTGATGTTCGAACTTCTTTTTTTAACAGTGAATACATATATTTTTTATTCATTTCCCTATTCCCTGACATACACCCATTTACTGGATAATTACAGCGGTGGGCGTAAAATATGACGAAAAACGAACATAAAAAAAACCATTCCCTAACAGGAAAAATCCGAATAACCAGAACTCGAACCCGGGACTTGGGGTTGGAGCGTTAGCACGCTAACCACTCCGCCACCGCAGCCGGTAAAAATAAATAAAGAATAAAATATAGAAACAATTAAAATAAAACACTGCCATCCATTGCCAAGGCAGGGAAAGTTCTTCATTTTGACTAAATGAGCCTTTTTCTTTCAGAGCTTTCACTTCGAGCGTTTTTGCGTGAACCTATCCGAAATAGATTCGAATATAGCCTATCGCCGCCCGAAAGTAAGCAGCAGCCGGGAGAGGATCTCTAGACGTGGGGGGTTGCATTGAAAGGATCTTAAGGCGCTGGGTTGATAATAAACAGTCCTTATTCGAAGGCACGCGCAGGGGGATTACGTTAGGGGAGAAGAAAAGATGAACGTGTGAGCAAGTATTCCCTGGGGACAGAGTTGGATTGCTCCGTCGACATCGTCCCCTATACACTTAGAGACCAACGCGTGACTTGCTTCCTTCGTCCCTCTATTCCCTCACATTTCTAAGTCGTCCTTTCCATGGGTCCCGCCCTCCGCTGCTCTCGACGGTGAAATATTAACGTCCTACCGGAGAGTGGCATGAATATTGATACAATAGATTATGAATGATGTGAAGAGAGCACGGTTAAGGATGGAGGCGAAGGATGATGGGAATACTGAGAGAAGATGACGCAAAAGGCGGCTGCAGATGAAAAATGAGTCGAAGAGTATAATGCAATTTCGTAACATGAGAACCGGGTCACGCGTTTACGGGCGTAATTCGATATTTGAAAATAAATGTCAAACAAAACTTTCGAGTGGTCTTTCGTGTATGATATCATTCACATTCCCATCATTCTAATACCTCAATATGTGGTATATTTTTGTCAGTACAAACTTAGGTTTTAAACCCACAAAGCAAAATTCACGGACATTGGCGATGTTTTGAGGAAACACTCCATATTTGAAAAGACTTTGTACTTTTTCCAAAGGATTTTAATACAGACACGACCAGGTTTCAGCGAATGATCACCATCATCAGGTAACATAGCGAAAACCGTAAGCATATTTAAACCTAGGGAAGACTGGCAGAAAGATTGGCATTTAGGGAAAGGACGTGGTGGAGAAAGTAAGGGAAGTGAGGAAAAGTTAAGATAAGGGGTTGGGGATGCTATCTTTTAAATTTCAAATAACGAAGGATTGGATGGAAGAAGAGATCTGACAGTCTCAATCTTACCAGAATAAAGTCGCATTATTATTATTGTCGTATCAAGCATTAAGTACACTTGTGGAAAGATAACGAAAGGGATACCGCTAAGGATGCACTTCTGATGATGTAGACAGAGGGTAATTTAATGTGCATCCGAATTATTCTATTTCCGTTACAAGTTAGGCTATATTTTGTATACGCATTGCATGTCTTTGAGTAAGAATAGAGAAAAATAAAATCAATGCAACCGAAGGAAACCATTGGTAGTTTTCATGATTATAATCAGTTTGTACCTCCATAGAAATAATGTCCGTAAATCTATCGAGAGTAAAAGAAATTAGAGGATCAAAACACTCTAAGAGCCGCTTCGTCAGTGGTCCGTGCTTACCCTTTGAGTCGGAAACTAGAAACAAAAGAAAGGAAACGGATTAATCGGCCTCCTCGAGAAATGTTTGGATATCCTAACAATTATTTGAGGTTAAGGGGAAAACGGATTGAATATTGGCTAGTCTTAGAGATAACGGCAGTTGCTATTTGAAGTGGTATCTGATTCTGATTGTGAGCAGTGTTCAATTAGATGTTAAAATCCATAATCTCATAATTCTCATTTATGGATGTGGAAACAGAAAATAACTAAAGGTTTTCTCAAAGGGTATCGTATTTCTTCTGAAGTCATAACTTTACTATAATTTATTTTTCGGAAATTACCATAAAACCCATGAATATATTCTAAGGGAATGATCGTGCTTAAGCTCCTTAGGTTGCTCCTAAGCTTAGGAAACAAACCCTCACACCGCTTGGACGAATACACAAACTGCAACTAGCAACGCTCTTTTTTGAACGAAGGAAGAGATTCGAAAGAATTGTTTACAACAGTAAACAAATCTTTTTTGATTCTCGAGATTTATTTGCTATAATGTTTGATTTCAATTAAGTTCCACAGAATAGTGCGCATGCTATTAATAACGCCTCAATTATAAATTTATCATATACTAGTAAATTCTCGCGTCCAATATGACGGGATATAATTTACCTTATTTAAAAATGTATGTGTATATCACTGTTTATCGCAGATCCATGTAAACTAGATAGCGTAAATAGTTAGTCTATAAAAGTTTAATTTACTTACTTTATACCATTTATAAAGCTAATTTACAGCTTCCACAGACACAGCGATATGGATATAACTTTGTTAACTTGGTTGATAAAACAATTCTGCGTTTGTTTACAATGTTGCTAAAGATGTAATTTCGGCGGCAAAATTTCTCCATGTTTATTTTGTGAATTAAAATGTTAACTTTTCGAAATGTTTTCATGATATATAATTATGTACACGACGGTGATTATAATATAGGATAATTTTACATTTTAACATCTTAATCATCCAAATGCTATAGAAAGCTTGTCTAAGGAGCCATCTCACCTATATACAACACTATGTTTTTTAAGATAATGTGATGTTAGAAGTAATGGATACATAACTTATGGGTAAGCACAAGCAAAATTTTTCTCCAAAAGAGAAATTTGGTAATGGCAGACTTAAGCGTGAGAAAGACACATCTGAAGATTTTTTGAAATGTTGTCTCGCGTGGAAGTAAAATCTGAACTAAGGCTAAAAAGAGAAGAGGAGGTTAAAAATGTCGCGATGAAAGGGATAAAAAAAGTTCCGATTTATTTTTTAAGTGACTTTCTTTTTCTAGCTTAAGTTCTAACTTAAGAACAGAGCAAAATTGGAGTATATATAACCTCACGTTGACATTGGGCTTGGTGAGGACGTAAGTCAATAGAACATAGATTGAGGTATAGTAGTCAGTTTAACCTTCAAAGGTACTAGGGAGAGTGAGTGAAATTCAAGATGAGGACTTTTATAATGAAAAACAATTAGAGAGAATAAAACCCTGAACACTTAATTCGGTGGTTAAACAGGGATAAATGTGTAGGAACAGATAGGGTGCTAAACAGTCTATTTCAGTGACGACATCAAAATTAGAACTATCAGAATAATGAGAAAATGATAAAACCATAAAATGCATTTTGAATTAAAGCTACATCGATCACTCAATGAAATTCTGAAATTCATTTGGTGACCGAGAGAAGTTTGAATTCTAGTCAGTCCGTAACCTGGATGTTGTAAAATTTAAACGCGAGGGAGTAATTCTCGGCGCTTTATCCCAACTTAGCCCAGTGGATTGAGCGGTACGACACGGGTGAGATGGTGCGAAAGAAAAGCATGTAAATTAGTGGGAAAGGCATTCTGCGAATCGGGTTGAGAGTCATTCCTTGGCGAGAGCCAATCGCTGAAGCCCTCGAGTCGAGGAATTGCTCTCCGGAGGAAAACATGGAGACTCGTAATGAATTAATGAGCTCTACGGAATGAGTGGGGGAACTTCACAGCCTGGAACGTGCTGCGATAAATGAAGGCGCTGATCGATTGATGCTTTCGCGCTGTGGCTTTTTGAAATTCTGAGGGAATAAGATTCATTTTTATCCATGGTGATGGACTTATGAATAAAACATCGTTTCTACATTTTTATTTTCGATCATATTGCAGCCTTGCGATTTTCCCATCATTATTTGGGTACTTAATCTCTATAAACTTCATTCCATCACAGAATATATTTTTAAGTTATTAGTTTGACGTCGAAATCGAGGATTTTACATTCTAAAGCTGTAAAATCATTTTTCAGACAGTTTCCGAGAAAATTATATTTTTACCCTGATATTCTTTATTATTTCTCACTTCTTAGATAGTTAGATTTTAGCTTGCTAGGTTATCGAAAAGAAATATTGTCAAGGAGCTTGACCGTCATACATATCTTCTCTTCATTACAATTTTGGAATGCAATCACTCTCTTTATTTAGTTTATAGTTGAAAGTCAATAATATCTTCAAACACCCATAAATGAAATAAATAAATTAATGCACTTTTTGTAATAGATAGCATTTGTTTGAAACTTCAAAGCAAATGTTTGCTAAACGATTAACATCACAAAAAGAGTGACATTCATAGACATCTATGTACTGTTTCATAGTTATTATTCATATTTTTATTTTATTATTAAAACATTTTACAGGTATGACGTGAATATTGTTAAGCAATCCTACAGTTTAAGAAAGCAATAGAGACGAAGGGGGACCGAGTATCCTTACGCATATGCAGAACAACTTTCTTAAACGTCAAGCGGGTTGCATATATTTCGGAATTAGCTACTTCTCACTCGGAGATACAGATGTGTAGCTAATGTTTTCATCAGTTAAAATTTGTCCTTTAACGCTTGTTTCTGCATCATACTCTTGAGGTTAATATTTGATTAAAGGGAAAGGACGAAGCAAATATAGAACATTTATTTCTTTGTTCTGCGGACGCTAACCTTTTTGAATGAGCCAAATAGTATTCATCGTTTTTGAAAATTATTAGGAACAATTTTCATTGTGAGGAACTGTTGTAAAACCTTTGTTGGGAGAAAATATTATTTTTCCAGATATTATTGTTTCTTTTTCAATGAGGAAATCAGAGTTAAAATTACTATCGACATATTTCTAAATATTTCTATTTATCAATTCGTATGATTCTACGACACTGTCAAATAAGAAATATCCCGGTTTGAGTTAACATTAGCATGTAAACATTGATGAAAGTGGCAAATGAGATTTAAATTTATTTTTTACTTTTTCTACTGCAACTAATTTTACTGCATTGGCTAAGCAGTAGCAACCTGCACAATAAAGCAGTTTGTTGACTTCCTGCAAAAATGCTCATCCTGGCCAGGTTGTTTACACAATAATAAATCTTAATGTGGGCGGGATTGTAATAAATATAGAAGTATATAATGCTCACCGGCATAAGGATGGTGCGGGCGGCCGTAGGACGGTGGGAGTCGCGGTACGAATCTCCTGTTTGGTGCGGCACCTTCGTCAGAACCTCCCAATCCCAGCATCATCCGGCAAGACGGTGCATCGTGAGACGTCAAACGCCACGCAACACCACTCACTGTGATCAGAACGATTCCAACGCCTGTTGGGAGAAAATGGAATATCGTTTAAGGAGCGTGCAAACAAAATACATGCAAAGATTAAAGAAAATCATTTTCATGACAGATTTTGAGAAAATGTTTACACAAACTTAAAATATTTTACAATTAATTTTGTGCAAAGCGCGCAACAAAGGCAATTCTGAAGAAATACGTTCAATCGAAGAATCAAAGTCTACAGCATCGTGAGTACAAATTTTTCTTCTAATACCCTCAGTTTGGGAAGTAACCGTTAGAAATTTAAGTAAAAATCACTTTAAGTTAGACGCCGAGATCTAGTAGGTGGTATTTAATTCACAAATTCATTGTAAAATGCGAGTCCCTTGTTTCCAAAAGAAATCCTGAGTGATAGGGGAATCCATTAGTTTTGCCATAGCTTTCCATACTTAATCCGATCGTCAAATATATTAATTGGGTTGTACTACTCTTCGTAGACTTTCTTTGATTCGAATTTGCTTCAACCGTCCACAGAATAAGATCACCCAGTCACTGCAAAAGTCATTTTCACGCGAATGAAAGCCCTAAAGTTTTACATGATACCAAGCCGCCTTTTCCCCAAGAGCGAGCATTACGCCGTATAGAAAGAAAAACAACTGCGGTCATAGCATCCTTTTTTTACTGGTAGACAAGATTAAATTTTTTACACCATATTTTAATGATTTTAGGAATTTATGAAAAGAGCATACTTTTGAATTCGAATGTCCGCAGAAAAAAGTGATTTGAATTCACGTTCTTGAATACCAAGTTCTGGAATTCCGATAATTTTTCCGAGGATTTGAAATATTTTATTCCTCAAGAATCTTGGCCTACCTTGGGTTTATAAATGACGTATGGTAGAAACCTTTCAAGACTTCTGATACAGTTTAAGGTGAAACATCTATATTCTTCATCAGTGAAGCAATGCGCAAACAAAATCATGAATACTAAGTTCTTTCTTTAGCGAAGTAGACATTAATGCGTGGGATAAGTCATTTTCAACATTTTACAGTATTCGGGATCGAATGAAAGTGGTGAAAGGTAGCCATTTAAAAGGTTAAGAGCTAGCTAGTTACTTATAGATGAACTTCCTTCAAAAGAATTCCATTTCGGATGTAGCGGAGGAATGCATGAGGAAGCAGGAAAAGAGAGGATGGGAGAGGCAATATAGTCACAGGAAGAGTGGCCAAGAAAAGGAGAGCGAGAGAATTCTGACAACGCTTTAGAGACGCAAACTCCTCCCCTTGAGAGAACACTCCGCCCTCGCGAGCGCTTTCTTCCCCTGAAATCCGTCGCACGGCAGTAATTCAGGCGTGCAAAGACTTCATCAAAGTTTCAGCGCATCTGCTGCCACCTACTGGAGGACACAGCGGTGCCACCTAGAGTCCTAACCGCCCAATTAATAGCACTATTCTCTTTCCTTCGACCTTTTCTCCATTTCCACCTTGTCTTCTTCCTTCTCTTTCATGCCTTGCTTTCTCTTAACGTCCGGAAATCCTTTTCTTCACAGAAAATGCTCCTCTTATTCCATTACAATCTTGTTCTTTTGAATCTTGTCTGGCGTAAAAGAATAAATCCCGATTCTAAGAAACCAGAGGACAAAGACAAAATTGACATAAAAAAACAGTGTTTGCACAAGTGTAAAACCGACCAAAATTTGAAAATTTAAAAACAAGTCCTGAGCCACTCACCACTTACAGAAAACACCTAAGTACGTGTTTCAACAACAATGTTGTCATCATCAGTAGATAGTGAAGAATCTTTGTTTTTTGTGTCAATTTTGTCTTTGTCCTTTGGTTTCTTAGAATCAGGATTTATTCTTAACTTTTGAAACAAATGTTTTTTGCCTGTGATCTGGTTTTATGTACATTTTATCCCTTTTAACTTGACATACACGCATTGCCTTGAGTTTTTATTCCATTGACACATCACAGGTTTACCCATTCACATTAGCCCTACACGTACGACACATTTTATCTTGTTGATTTTGTTTGGTGTCTTGTCCTTGGGTCGCATTTGACGTTATTTGGGGTGTTTTTCCTCTTTGGACGGCATAGAGGTGCTGTTTTGAATTCTTGGGTACGGATAAGTACGCTTTTGGGTGTAGAGGGAAATAAGGAGTGGGAGAGGAGAGGGAAGAGGAGAGGAAAAAGAAAAAGTTGGGAATTGTTGTATGTACCACCGCCACTTACAAAATACGGCTTAGGAGTTTTCTTTTACACAATAAAATAATGAATTAATGATGATTAAATAATGATAATAATAATGAATAAACATGAGGATTTAAATTAGATAACGTATACCTCATAAGTTTATATTCTAATGTTAATAGAAATGTATTATCAGAGAAAGTATAATTCTTCCTCAAATGAGTTCATGCAGACCACAAGCAACCATGAACTATACCCCAAACGACAAGGATATGTATGTATGGAAAATTCGTCGCAGTATGATACATTTCGGGAGGCATTGGTGGTTACGAAAAATTAAGACGAAACACAGCAAAATGTAGTCTCCAAAGAGATGGGATAAATTCGGAATTAGAACAGGTTGCCTTGTTTGGCTTACCGTCGAATTTTCTCAAATCGTCTGTTTTTTCCATTCCTCTCGTTTCATTGAGTTCCTAATTTATTCCTTTATACACGGTTTCATGCATTATCCACCTTCTTTAGTCTTTCTTTTGGCCCGAATATTCCTCTCGGTGGCGCAAACTAACTTTTCTCACTCTGAGGACTAACACCTTATAACTTATTCAAGTGGGTCGATAACCTGGAATTCCCTGAGGGATTGATGGGAAACTTTTACGGAGCTGCGTGCCAAAAATGTCCTTCCTTGGATACAATTAAGGATTATTAAGGCTTCGAGTGGGACAGGATACCTTCAAAGTTACGCGGAGAAATTAAAAAATGCAAGAATTTGAGTGACAGACCTTGGAAACCTTCCCGCTTTAAATTCCGTGATTTATTCCTATAGAACGTAATGTTTCGTAAAATACGATATTAATTTAAATTTGCTTTGGTTTTCTTCGTTAGGGTTACATTTTCATTGACTATTCCATTCAAAAAGTTTGTGAGAAATCGAAGGAAACAATTTCATCAATGAGATGTCAGATGTCATTCATGAAATGAGAGTCAGAAAATAGTTAAATATCGATGAGGATGACATGTATGAAATTATATCTATATAAAATAAATAAGTATATAAATATTGTGAATATAAAATGAAAAGATGTGAATATTGATTCACGAAATAGGGACAAGTTCATTATCAAATTATTTTCAAAGTACGTACATACATTTTCCGAGGTTTGGACGACCTTTGATATTTTTGCAGCGTATCGGATGTTATGAAAGATTATTTTGCCTGAGAGAAACATTTTTACGGATTCTTACCATTAATAACTTTAATCGTCGATTCTTATCTCAGCTTACTTTTGCAAGGTGAAACCTCATGAAAACCAATGCTTAATAAATTTCATTAAGAACATTTGATACAGAAGACGGTGTGCACGCTTGATTTTTCTAATAGGGAAGATTTATTCTCGAGAAACTGACACCAGCACATTAACTTCCGGGTTGGATAATACAATCTGTTACCGAAAACAACGAAACCACTCCAATTTTTCGAGGAAAGACTCCGGTATCGTTTCAGACGGTTCATTAACGAGGTCAATTATGGAGTTATGTATGACCTTGACCCGGGCGATGACCTTGTCAGCGCTCTCAACGGCGGCCCTTTGCGATACCAGTGCGCTTGGAGTACTCCTTTCCCTCTTCATTCCGACCTTCGTCTGAGTGAAAACACGAAGCACCCGGAAGTCCTCGCGCATCTCTCTCACGCACCTCCATAGCCTTAATTACAATCTTCTCTTCCTTCCATCCCTTTTTATCGCAGCCATTCACGTCCTCTCGCTTCTTTCTCCCCTTTGCCCTCGGATAGCCTCTTTTGAATGAACATGTATTATCATGAAAACTTGGGAAACGACTAAGCAAATGCTGTCTTTTCCATTCCCAGGTCACGCTTCATTCAGAAGCAAATCAGAAGCTTGAACATTCAGAGGAATTGAAGCTTCGCTCATTGGAAACAAATGTGCAATCTTTTCGTTTGCTTTCGGTTTATCGAAAAATTTGAAGATACAGGGAGAGTTTACGTGAATTACTTCATCTTCTATCATAGAAATAATAGTTCGCTCGAGACGTGTTTTTGCTAATCTACACAAAGGTAGTGAAGTTTCCGGTCAGTGAATTATGCCAACTATGATTTCTATGACAGGAGATGAAGTAATTCACGTAAACTTTCCGTGTACCTTCAATTTTTTCTATAAACTCAACATCAGGAACTGCTTAAGACGTTTTTTTGCTAATCTACGCGGTAGTGAAGTTTCCGGTTAGTGGTTAGTTAATTATGCCGTTTCTGATGTTAAATTGTAGAAAGAATTCTTCAAACAGAAAATAAGATAACAGCAAAATAGAAATTCAGGGCCTTTGAAGATACGTATTTTTCGCGCCTTTGGTTTGCTGTTATTCCATGGCAGGTATCAGAAAGAAATGGAGGGAAAACAGAGCAAGCGATTGACAAATACTATCCTAAAATAGGCTAATATTAATTTTACGATGATTTATGTATCCGAGCAACTTGAATGAAATTAAAAGAAAAATTACCTACAATTTCCCGTTCACTAGTTGATGGAATCCCTCATTCAAACTATTCCTCTTTTCCGAAAATATTTTGGTCAGCTAGATCTTTCTTTAATTTCTTCTCCTTGGTATTAGAGAGTAAGATCATCCTCACCTTGCATTCTTTCCCGCTGCATCTAGCAATTTCATTAGTCATAAGTGATGCCTCAGCAACGCATGTAATCTTACAAATTTCTGATTTTCCATCTTACTCCGATAAATTCATTTGGTCTTGACATTCAGGTATCTTGTTGGTGTTTGACTACAGCGGGACTTACAAAGCCAGGAAGCTTTAGCAAAACGAGCCGCAAAGTAAGTTCCTCATGAAGATGAGACTCGCAGCGCGGAACACTCATCCAAATCCGTGTCAGTAGAGAGAAAAGGGGAAGGAGTAGAGGGCTTTCAGCCTTCTGATTTTATGGATGTATTTTCCTTTGACCTTAAGAAGAAAAGAGCATCCATCTGAGAGCGGCTTAATCTCCTTCCCATATTCTCGCTCACGTCTCCTCTTCCTCTTCCTCCTGACCTTCCATGCATCATAATTTTATATAAAGCGCGGCTTAACTTTCGTGGAGGAAGAGAGCTCCTGCGTGAACCGTGATAGATGGATGGCGAGCGGACGTTTCCATATTTAATGAGTTGCATAATGGTTCCTCCTCACAGCTCCTCATCCTATCAGCCATCCGCAGCACCTCTCTTATAATAATAATAATAATGGACTTTATTCCGGGCGAGATTGAGACTAACAAGTCTCTTCTTACATCTAACCCTCTTCCCGCGAAGGCAATTGTCTACTTTGTGACCTTAGCTGAAATCTCAAATTTTGATTCAGAAGAATTGCTTACAATAAAATTGCAGTAGACATCCACCGCCGTATTACCTGGTAGCTTTTTCTCCGGCATTCGTTTCTCATCTTTAAGTTGGAAAAAAATTCACAAATATTATCTTCTGAATAACCATCTCTCTCTTGATCATAATCATCTCTAACTTGAAGCTATGGTATGTCAGAAAGTGTTACCCAAATAACTATTAAATCAGCATTGATTCAATTAGTTTATAATAATAATAATTTTTAATTTGCTCTGGGATCTTTCATTGAGCAAAATAATACAAAGGTAATAAAAAAGAACAAAATACAAATATTGCTCAGCAGCATTAGATATCAACATAAAATACAGAAGGAGAAATAAACATGAGTATGAAATAAAAAACAAAACATTTTTGAAATACTTGGAGTTAAAAGATGATTAAATAATTTTTCCCTAAATACTAGCACCGAGCTGGAATGGTTGATAAAGTCATGTAGGAAAAACTGTATAACCAGTTAAGGGAAATAGTAGAAATAATTAAGGAAAATTAATAGAAACAAAGAAGAGGAATTCCAAACCTGCCTCTTCCCAATTATATGAGCATAGATAGCTGCAAACGAGCTTTACTTTGAATGAAGGAAAATTCTCTTAGTGCCTTATAAACTCGGCCAAATATATTTCAATCACGGTATATTACTGATTAGTGTTTGATAATTTGATACTCTCAGTTTAATCTTGGCCGAGAGTTTTGGAAATGCAATTTCCTGATGTGTAATTGATTGAGTAAGTACTTTTTGAGTCTTGAGAATACCTGAATTGATGGAGAAATAATGTGGTGATTACTATTTAATCTACTTGGTGGGTTCCAAGACGTACCCTTCCATTGTTTTCCAACCACAAAACAGCGCAACTTCAAAAAGTCTTTCTTTCGCGAACGTAACGAGGGTCCGCACTGAATCTCGAATAAAAGTCGAGAATTTCCGAGGAGAGACACGGCCGTGGACTCGACACAAAAGAGCGGAAAACTATAAATCGCAAGCGCTTTCGAATAAGGTCCATTCACCTCCGTTTACGAATACAAATCGATAGCGCTTGATAAATATGTGATCGCGATTCTACCCTTTAACCTTCCGACAAAAAGTCTCCATTCGCCCCTCGTTTCCTTTTATTTCATCATTCCTATGCTCGAAGCTCTTTTGGTATCGTATCCTGTGCCCACGTGATCAACAAACTCGCAGCCTTTTCCTTTTAAAGGGGATGCCAAGTGCATTGCGTAGAGATGGTGGATGGAGGAAGAGGAAGGAAAAAGTTGAAGAGGAGAAGATGGAAATTGAAAGAAAATGCCCCACCTTTCGTTACTTCCGAGAAATAAGCGAAGGAAGAATGGAGGAGCATAAAAAGAGCTCGATGTGAGGTACAAACAGCCTCTCGTGACGTCGCTCTTCGCATTCAATTCGCTCCTTTAAGTCCCATTACCATAATCCACCAAACAAGACTTCCTCTCCCCAAGTACCTCTTTCAAATAACAACTTCCCTCCTTTCTTTTCCCTTTCGTGAATTCCCTCTCATATTCTCCGTTTCTCCTCACCCCCTCCGAATATTACCTCATCTCGCTTCCTCCAGCTAACGTGGCCCTATCATTTCCTTCGCAACCGCACCTTCATTTCAGAATTTTTTTCCTTTATACGTAGATTCTTAGGGGATGGGCCCAATTTTACTTCACCTTTAGCTATGGCTTCAAGAATAAAGAGAAGCGTGAGTTTCTTTCCCACCTCAAACGCAAATTCGCACCAAATTGCACTGTAATAATCTAGTCACAAATAGTCGGGGAAAGGCAATTGCAAGTAAAAAAAAATTACTTACATTTCATTACATGGAAGCATAAGAATACAAGAACGTTTTAGAAATACTTGGATGCAATTGCAAACCAACACTACTGTAAAACTCTTACCATGAATGACTTTTTCAAACTAGTCTTCTAGTTTTTCAAATAGGTTTTAATACTTAAATATTCTTCTTTATCGCGGACTAGACAACTTGATAATTTATAGCGTACTTTTAAAATTTCAACGGGAAAAGTTTCCTCTTCAGCACCGCATTCGGCTCTTGCGGCTGACCATTTTTTAAGGTCAACTCAGTATGAAGTTTCTCCTGGCTCTCGCCACTTAAATTAGTTAAGCAAAGTCTGTCATAAGCTTCCATATTCTTCGCATTGCCTTTTTCTGGAAAAATCTATTTCATCGCGGCGGAATTTTCTAAATTTAGTTCCACTCTTTCTTTCTCCATTTCGTGGACTTTCCGTAGGTGAAAAAGCCCGGAAATAAGGGAGCAAAGTGTGATACTTCCTTTTGAATAATGGAGAGAAAGATTTGTCCGATGTTGGACCACCTATATTTTCCATCCTCTTCTGCTCTCTTTGCGTTTCCTTTCCTTCTCCATTCTCTTCGCGTCTCTCCCAAGTCAATCCACGATCCCCTCCTACACTTTGAGGCGAGAAAAATGACTACACCGTTGCCGTAACATTTCCTCATTAAGGGTGTTCAGCTTCAACGGGGTTGAATTTAGGGACCTTTTCCTCTCTCATACGCCCGACGTATTTCCTCGATACGCGACGCAATTCATCGGAAGCGTGTCTTTATTTCTTTTAAGAGGCGCCATAGCCAATTAAGTCGCTCTTAATTTGAAGTGGGAGGAAAGCTGCTTCAATACTACACTTAAGGTAGACAGCCGTTAAAAAGGGAAAGAGTCATCACATTGATAGTTTCTGAAATATTGCTGTGATATCAGATTTTAGTGAGTTCATCTTAATATTGATTATATTGATATCCGTTTTAGCATTATCTATTGGCTACTAAATCTCCGCCAAACCTTAATATTTTGTAGGGTTCGTTGGCAAGGATGGAAAATAGCAAAAAACAAACAATAACAATAGCAACAACAAAAAAATCTCAAAAATCAAGAGTAAAGTATTTCCAATGATACAAATCCAAGTAATAAAGGGACCGGTAAGGTATTTAGATAAACATTCATGTATGTATAGCTAAATAAAAGCATGAAGCACAGCTATTCTGAGCATATTGAGCATAAAATTCAGCAGACCCCCCAAATCTCAAGACGGAAAGGATCCATCTTTCATGTCATACGAAACTTTCGCGATTACAACGAAAAAAATTACTAATATCAAATCGATGTGAATGAAACTGTCTTTAGTGGGCCATTTATTTCGTCATCCACTACAACCAAAATTTCATAAAAGGAAAATGAAAGCAAAAAATCTTTGAATACATTTCAGCCTCTATCTCAAAGAAAACTGTGCGAAATGGATCAATGGACGCGTCCCAAAAGTTGATGGAACAAAAAATATCCTTTCCAATCTATGAATAACTATAATAAGATATTTTGGGAAAGTAGATAGTAAAAAGGACTTGGAAATGGAGATCGAGTTAGGGCCTTGGAAGGGAATACAAGCGAAGGAATTTTTTGCCCCTGTGTTGCACGCATCCTCCACGTTCTCCCACGGGAGCTCATCCTTTACGTGCCAAGTTCCGCTGAATAATGAAAAGAAAAACGCTAATCTCTCTTAACAGCCCGTGGCAACAAGAAAGCCCTCCCTCGCGTAACGGACTGCTGTTATTTTTTCGTTGCTAGGAAAATGAGATTTTGATACGGTAGCTTGTACGATGAACTATATATTTTACTCCGTTATACTTCTGCAAAGGATATCTTGAAAGGTGCGCATGTTTATCAGGATCTAACCCGCAATGAAATGAAATTAACCAAATAAAGCCATTTGAAAAGGAAGTCAAATTATTTTGAGAAGTATCTAGTGTTACGCTGAGAGAAGGAGAGCTTTTAAAACCAAATAGCTGATACTGAAAGACGTGACAGAAATGTAGACCTGTTTTTTGTTTTATTTCGTCATTTAAGGATACAAGATAGAATTACACTCTTTATTTGTATATTCTGCTCAAAGCGGCAGAGGGCGGGTTAGCTCTTGTTATGAGTTATATTTTGTACTGTAATTTTTTGTCATTATTCTTGTTTCAAATCCAAATTTCTCATAACAGAGTAATTTTCTTTTTTTATTTACTTGCCCTATTCCATTGCCTTCACCTCCTTTACTCATTATATTTCTTCTTCTTTTCTGATATTGTGCATTTAGAGTTGAGATGATTATGCATACAACTTATTTCATTTTTACTTAAATTTTATTCGTTACAAGTTTTTGTTTTTCTCCAACAATATCTGATGTTCACTACTTTCCTGCTGTAATTAATCTTTGTAAAATGGGCATGTACCTTCAAAACAAATAAATAAATGAATGATTAGCTGAGGAAGAGTCTGATCATGAGCTTTATTTGCAATAAATAGGTAACTCATTCCCCTTTACACACTATACCGCCATGGAAGTTTTAATGCTCATATTCAATTATCTACGCTAACATATAGTGCTATTACATTAACATTTAGCCAATTCAAAGGCGGAGTATCTACTAATATATTTTATCTATAAATATGTATCTACTAATTCATTTCATAGCCTATGATGGGAAAAAATTATCCGAAAATGTCGTTAGTGCATTTCATTGAAACTCTTCGTGCATTTCCATCTTGATTTTACAACCAATGCGCGCTCTAATAGATTCTCTGAGATATCCATCACCACCGGTTAAGATTACGTAGATGCATGAGTAACCGGTATGTCCGAAAAAACCGAGTATGTCCGAAAAATCACAAAACATTTGTACCCGCAGTTGTCCTTCATAAAAAGTTCATGCTGGTATTGTATACGTGGCATTACAAAACTTCCCTTCATTGAACATTATGCCATTGACAAAACGCTTTCAATACACCTCTCTTTCAATTAGAAGACCGTGTCTACTCGGCCTCCCCTCGCAAAAGGAATTAAATAAGAAGAGGCGATTAAAATGCGAAGTGAGCTCTCCGAGAGGATGAAAGTGAGACCGGAAGATACGACGAGGGAGGCACCGCGAGAGAAAGGGCAAAAAAGAAAAACAAAAGCGGAATAAAAAAGAGCGGAGTCAGGAGAAGTGAAAGGCGCAGAGTGCGCTAATTGCACGCAATTAATTACCGAGCTCAGCTTTTCTTTTTCCGCCATTTTTTAGCATTGTTTCTTTTTTGCGTTGGTCAAAAGGAGGCAGAGGAGAGCCGTAGAGATTGGGGGAATGGGGGAGAGGAGGCAAAGGGGGAATAGACGGCTGAGGAACGGAATTCCGTTAACAATCCAAAGCGTCGAAGCAAAGCGGTGAATCCGTGCGGATTTCCATCGCTGATAAATTGACGCGCCGATTGAGGAATTTAATTAGAATACAGATATCGGGAAGAATCGGAGGATCGCTGAAAGAGACACGATGATTGGACGTCCGAATACATAAGTCGTCCCGTGATTAACGAGAGGATAAAATGCGGGAATAAAACAGGTAAGATTCGGAGGAAACGAGGAGGATTTAATTGGGGTCTGTGAGAGGTTTATTAATGGATCAAATGGATCGCAGTTGAGTAGAAAGGGAACCAAAATATTCATTAAACTTGTATTCGAAAGCTAATTTTAACCTTTCGGCTCTGCATATTCGGTGGGAAATTAGGACATCGAATTCTTTGAATTCTGATTGGATTCCCTTCGATTTAACTGCGATGAAATTTTGGCTCAGAAGATTACCTTGCTATAGAGGAGGGTAAACGATATAATGCCCACATAAGTACTTCAGCCCTTGAGATTTCTAGATTTCACAAGGCAATATTAATTATTGTAATGCATATATCTAGATGTCCCGCAAAGAGATTCACTTCAAATACATCGAATCTTAATCTTCAATTTTAAGGGACAAAAACTAATGGGCATTGCTTCAAGAATCATACAACGGGTGGGTGATTCTGAATTTCCGTAAAATATAATGTAACATGTTTCATAACTGATGTATAAAGGTCGGAAAAAGCCTTGAGGATTACGACCAATACGCGTAAAGCGTTCGGGAAATATTTCCTCGAAGATAGAAAAATGATAAATATATAATATGATAGATGGACAAATTAGTAATATTCTTTCCTTATGGATGAATAAATCTCAGATGAAACATCAATCTCTTACCCAAGATTTGGTATAAAAGATCACGGGTTAGTGCAAGAGACCATACAGATATATCCGGGAAGATTCCATTATCGTAAATCAAAGGTTAATTCCTCAAGGGTATCTAATGCACTTCTTCGTCGATTTTCCTTACAAATACCAGGATCGCATTATTTCCATTCGGCGGGAACCAAGAGCCAGAGAAAACGTTTCTGTAACTGAACAATGGATGACGTACAACTCCAGAAATGAGATTCTCTCGTTCCTCTTAAATTCCTAAGATATTATTACGTACCATTGACGGAACTGTCCCCAGGTATTCACTCAAATAGTCACGACAGATTTTACAGCATTTAATAGCCCAATTTTCGAAAAGATTCTCATTGAAAATAAAGAAGATCCTAAAAACCACGTCCATGATTACTTCCGCTGAAAGATTTTAAAAGAGATTCCTTCTCAATGAGATGTGAGTCTCCAAGAGAACTCAACTTCCGTTTCCTGACGGAATAATTCTTTATTTACTTTTTAGGTTATCAGTGTACGAAAGCCGAAGAGCGCATTCGCCGAACAGTGTGCTTTATATTTCCCTTTTAAGAATCACTTTCATCTCAGGGTTTCATGTAATTCCTTTTAGTAATTTCTGGTCTTTGGGATAGGGTGTTTGCTAGAGTGTTGGCTAGAGTATAGAAATATTTGAAATTAAATAAGAAAAATATAGCTGTAAGAATAGAAAGCATGCGCTCATTTGTAGTTGAGCAAATGTAACCGAACATTTGATTTCAAACTCGAGATGAGCAAACTAAAAGTTGTCGCTAATTGCAAAAATGGAAATGATTGCTAACGAGTCAATAGCTACAACAGCGTGGAGATACAAATTTAAATCGGGATAGATAACCAATTAGAAAGCGACGAAAGATACGCGACGGTAACTGATTTGTGAAATAAAGTCACCCCGTGATAGACGGCGATAACTAATTTCTTACGAAAAATCATAAAATAAAATAGTAGACTTGGTTTGGTCTCTTCAAAAAACCATCTGAACTTTAAAAGCGAATACATAAAAGGTTAATCATCTTCCAGAGTGAGTCGAATTATCTGATAGTAATGAACAGAGAGATTTAAATCGTTTAACCTCGAAACTATTGGTGCCAAAATTGGACTTTTCTTGTACAAATATTCGCAGGACTCCTCTTCTGAAATGTCAAACGGATGCCAAGACTCGTCACTTTCTCCGGATCCACCTCGCTCATTGCTCTCGGCACTCTTTTCTCTGTTTATTCCTTTCCTTTCCTCTTCCTTTCTCTCTCTTCTTCCTCAGATCCGCTCACTTCTTCACCAAAAAAATTCAATCCTCAAGGTCTCCCGGAGAATCTTATGGAAATCCCATTTTTGTGAGTCATTCCGCGCTAGGATGAGGAGAAATCTCGACGATGGGAACTTCTCCTTCTTCTATTTTCCCTCTCTTACAGAATCCAATCTCTTTATCTCCACCACCCCTTGCATCCTTCTTCCCCCGCCGAACTTTCATCCCGTGGCCTAACTGCTCGACTCTGGCCATCGTCCAGGAAGTTTGAACTTTGACATGACCTCCAAAAAGAAATCCCCGGAGGCGGCCCCATCTTACGCCTGCCTTCCTACCTCCGTCCTTTATCCTTTTCGGACCGAACGGCTATGAAAGAGGAAAAATACGTGTAAGCTCTTTTCTAGAATTGTTAGCAGGCGCACTCTCATTGGTCGGAAGCAGAAATGTCCGAAAGAGCATTTCATCCTTTATTTTTCGAGCGCATAGCACGCTACCTCGATGTCTCTCCATCTCCCGTCCGACACAATCCGCCTGTTCGCACTGACCGACCGACTCGATATTTTTTCCTTCGACCAATGGCTTCCACTAGCAGAATTCAGTTTTTTATTCCTTCGCCGATGAAGTGGTGAATAAAGAAAACATACATTTTCGGGATTCCAGTTATTTTTTCACTTTGGCTCTGGAGCTGCTCTCTACAGTAAAATGCTGCCCAATGGTACCGGGAGTTGGTTAGAAAAACGAGTTTTGTTCAGAGGATACGTAGGGTAGGAAGTAATTCTTTTATTTTTTCCCTCCCTCCAAAAATATAAAGAGCAGAAAGATGGAATAATAGAAAACATTAGCAGGAGAATTTTTTGATAGGAGCGCATAATATTTGGCTAGGATACATGCGATTCGTTTCGGCCGGTACAGTTCCGGTGTAGAGGCATGGTTTCAAATTTTAATATTTCCCCGGAATGAATTTATAGCTTTCATAAACTAATATATCTTAGATTCACACATATTAAAGAAAAATGATCCAAGGCTAAAAATAACTGAATATACGACGCTTCTTACAATAAAATAAAACAATAATTGCCTTAAAGATATGAAATTTGGCAAAAAATAACTTTGAAAGCAAAGTCCCAGTTTTTTTCCCGATTTCAATTTCTTCCAAATTCTATTTTTCCCTAGATGTATAATATGGTAACGCTATACATGAGTATTCATCATCGAAGTCCTCAATCTTCTTCATAAACTTTAGCATCATTAGCATACGTATTAATGAATAATATTAAACCAAATAGAAGGAAGGGCGCTCACTAGGGAGATATTACAAGAAACATGCACTGCCAACAGTACCACAACATGTATTTGTAAAGATTTGTAAATTATGTAAAAATCTATATACTTACTGTCATAATGTATATTATTGACTCATAACTTTTATCGTATAATCTTTTAATATGTGAATATCAACGCACTTATTTTTATATTTAACTTTGTAATGTGTTTATTAACGGATAACTTTATAATATGTTACTTTTAATATCTAATTTATATATATAATGTGACGCCTACTGGACCTCCCGTCTTTGGGCGAATGCCAAGCAATTACTATCAGTATTAATTTTTATGTCATACTCCCCTCCAGTGTTGTCACCTGGCCATAGGGCTAAATCGCAACGCACTTACAAATAAATAAATAACTTTATCAACAAACGATTTAGGAGTTAATTCTTTTGATTTAAATCTGTAACATAATGCAGCACCCAAAGATAAATTAAAATTATCCCCAAAAGATTTTGAAGAGTTCTTCTAAAATGGCACTTTTAGGGCGAAAGAAATTCTGAATGCATTTGATAACGATTTATCTTCAAAGCAGGCCAGAAACATTCGCTTTGTTATTGCGGGCAACAAATATTTAAACGAGCAGTTCGGGAACACTTGAAGTTATTTTAATATTTTTCGGGAGAAACGGGATGGAAAGCAAAAAAGTTAACTAAAGACGGGTAAGAATGAGTAAACAACCCGGACCTTTTTTCGGGAAAAAGGCGGTAAAGTAAACGTAGTAGTCATAAAAATGAGTATTTGAGAATCGAAAAAGCTGGCGAGAGGAAATAGATGTGGAAAATGGAAGGAAGTAATGAAAGAAGGAAAAATAGACGAAGATGGGAAGTGATGGAGATATAGAGGGCTATTTTAGGGATTTAATACCGAGAAAACTTCGACTTTCGCGAAAGGAAGGCAAAACGGAAGGGCTGACGGCTTTCATTAAATGGGAGAAAGTTTTCTCTTAAATTAACACTGGGCGCGAAACCCGCTTCCTTCTCGTGGATAGAAATGATTGAATTCTTCGGTGGAGAGGTAATTTTTTCCCCTTCTCCCTGAATGTTTCGTAAAACTTCGATTGTTATGCGGCCACCTTCTTTCCTGTTATTAAATGTTCCGAAATTGTTAGGAATGGAGAAGAAGAGGGGCATTTAAGGGCGGAAAGAGTTCTTGAGAAGGTGTGGGGAGAGAGAGAGGGGAGGAAAAATCCCGTCTCGACGTCTCGGTTGAAATTTAATTCCGGTCTCTAGCGGGGAGAGAACAACTCATTAGCACGCTTTTAGTGTATAAATTGAATTTTCGGCCCAGTTGGGACACCGGCGGGAAATATAGAGAGAAACGATTTCGATGATTAATTCTCGTCAGATTGCGAAGTTTTACTCTTCCATCTCTTCATCCATCTCGACTAGAAAGCGGATTTCGAGATGAATTCTACGCCGAAAACTATAGCTAGAATGGATGCGTGTAATTAAAAATCTCATCGCAGGTTACGAATTCGTTCCCGAAAAGAAGAAACGTGTCCGTTCTCAGACCAATTTCGGATTTACGGTTCAGTCTTCCTCTGGCAGGAATTTTGTTTTACTTGGAAGAACTTATTCCTTCATTAGATTCAAGAACGTGACAGCTGATAATTAATAGCTCAGTTACAAAGGAAGAATTCAACGAGTACTTTTTGCATAGTATTTTCTATGTTTGCAGAAAAATTCAAAACAATCAGTTGCGAATTTGAGGAGAATTTGACGTTTCTGAGATAAATAAACCGTAAAAATACCGAAAATCCTTCGAAATGAAACTTTCTTACGCGATACTTGATGGCATTTCATAATTAATTAACTATTTTAATTAAATCATCAAGTCATCAAGAAATTTATAAAATTTGTACATTTTCATAGAATTAATTACAATGAAATGAAAACAGTAAATCGGTTTCAGTAATTCAAGGCATCATCAGAACAGAAAAAGTAATTTACCTTTCCTTAATCAGGACAAAAGATCATAAATCAGAACAAAAGCACAGACCGAGGCTGGCAGTATAGCTCTTCTTATGATGGCGTAATTCTTCGAAACCGATCAACTCTTTCAATTTCAGTTATATGTAATTCAATATAATTATACAGATTTTGTGATTAAAATAGCTAATGAAAAATCTTTCATCGTTAACCAAGTTTTTGTTGTAAGGTAAATGCACCTACGTCTTCTGTGAAACCGTATGAGAGGAAGAAAGCTCCGCTTCAGTCAGGATAACAGTCTGTTTTTACTTAGAGTAAAATGCCATTGAAGTATTAGGAATATATTACAAATTATACATAAGTTACGAAATGACCAAGAGAATAAATTATAGGCAAAATGTCGATGATATGAGTGGACTTCAACTTGATGTCGATAAATGAGTCGTCTATAACAACTGTGCAAGAAAATAGACATCAGTATCGCTTAAAGAGTTCTAGGATGGGACGGAATTGGTGATTATCCCAGTCCGTAAATGTGTCTTTCCAGACTATTAGCAACACTTACATTTCAAACGGGATTAATATACGTTTAAGATCTCATAAAAGAATAAACAGATTAAAAGGAAGATAGATATAAAAGGGAGTACTGGATGAAGGAAACTAGAAGGGAAGATAGAAAAGAATTTTCGTCGAGTCTCCACGTCTGCAGAATAAGCTAATAGTCTGTTCCTCTACGGGGTCCCGACACGCCGTTGGGCCAAAGACAGCAAAATTGCGACAAAGGAGAAAAAAAGGCGAATAAAAGTGTTCCTTTGGAGGAAACAGATTGGGGGAGAAGGAGTGAAGCATTACGTAAGGGAAAGTGAGCTGGAGAAGGGGTTTGTTTGGAGCAAAGGGACTGTCATTCGCCTCATGGAAACCGCCTCCCCCACACGATCTGACAAGCCGAATCTTTTTATCGCTTATCAGCCTTTTCGAGAGGGCGGAATCTAACGCAGAGAAAGGATTTTTGAGACGGCCTCAAAATCCATTCGAAGAGCATCAATAGCATGCAACGTTATAGAAAGCGAAATCCCAAATGACGCGGGAGTGGAAACATTCCTGCGATAAGAGACGGGAGAAGTTCAATTCAATTTGGCCCGATAAAGTCCGGAGACTACGTGAGAATCGGACTTTCATTCTGCGGCGAGGGATGAGGGCCTAGTGAAAAAGTAATGGAACGATTAGGGCGTTTGAAAGATCCGAGTTTCTGTACTGGATAGGCAGGGAGATATAAAGAAAGTGGAGACCGCAGAGGTAAACGCCTTTTTTGCTTCCTAATTTTATGCATGATCCCTTTCTAATGGCAGAACTGAATCGTCTCATCCCGAAATGGGAGATACTTTCTATCTGCCGCTCAACTCTGCAATCTTTATGATATGGTAATCTTTACAATCACCCGGAATTCGCTAGAATAGACTCCATTTCGGAACTCCACAAACTTAGGAAGGAACTAAATCAAGATATTCAAGAAAATTACAAATTATTAAAGGATGTCTGGAGAAGATGCCAAGTATCAATAAAACAGAAGTCGTACAAGTTGACGACAATGAAAATCAATGTAGCTAATACGTTTTAGTCATCCTTACTGATAAGTCCATTTTATATCTTGTAGAAGTACCTAGTAGCAGTTTTATATGTGCCTCCTAAGCTAAGGTCATTTCGCACGTGAGCCCCCACCGGGATTCAAACCCGGAACCACTTTCACCTAAGTAGCACGCGTTAAACGCATGGCTATCCGGGGGCCCCGATTTTGTATTTTATTAGGTCTATTAATTTTACCAATCATCTTTGAATCGAAAGTTAAACAAGTAAAACGTGATATGAGAAGATTATATTTAGCGTGCCACACGTTTTTAGCATCTTTTATGGTAACTAAAAATAAATATTTAACGGAAGAATTTTCAGCATTACTTTTCATAGAGAAAAATCCCGTAGATGTGAAGTATTCCTTTCATTAGGAATGAATAAAATGATGTTTAATAGTAAAATAATGTGATATAATATACTCAGCGAAAACAATTAAAACCTTCATTCAGTAATTTCCAATAATAAAATGCTTTAAAATCTGACAGTTCTCATCCAGAAATATATAGGTAAATATTATACGTTAATAATATTCGAACGCTTTTCTGGTTTTGGTGACACATTCACATCACGTCACTATAATCATTACTTCCTTAAATAAACTCTCTAACTAATGGGAAATTGCCCTCGTGAAATGCTAAGACTTTCCCTGTGACTAAACGAATCTCTGTTCAAGACCTCAGTACATTTGGCTCAATGATGAATCGCCGACTGATCCTAGTGAAGAAATCTCTCGAGCCTATTTGTGCACTGATTCTATTGCGTGACCCCCGTTTTTGGCAAAGGTCTTCGGAATTACGAGCGTAACTCATTCTCCCTCTTCCAAATCCCTCTTTCCTCGTCTACTCTGTCCGTTCTCACTCGTTTTCTATACCCGATACTCCCAAATCCCCTCATCCTCACTATTTTAAACTAAATCCGGGCAATCCTTTATTTTTTTCCGACTGTGCTCCCCTCTATCAACGCTTTCCCCTCCCAATCAGTCCTCCCTTAGCCTTTTGCTCTCTTCCCGTTCCACTCTCAAGCCCATACTTCTCCAATTCTGTCGTTCTTTCCGATTCATTTATCCTTGCCAAATATTTTTGTCCAATTCCGCTCCTACATACCTTTTCCCAATCCGTTCCTTTCCCTTCAGTATGTGCGTCGGGCGGAAAATTTTTCCCTCGACCTAATATCTTTTCCCGTTCTTTTTTATTCTCTTTATTTTCCACTTCCTTCCTTCGCTGTCTTTTCCTTTCTTCGAAGGGTTTTCTTTTTAAATTCCCTCCGAAGCGCGAATCAGAATGAGAAAATCCCAATCGAGGCAAACTACTGAGTGCCCCAGATTCCTCGTATTTCTATCTCACGATGAAATTTCGGAGATAATCGCAAAGAAGCGATTATTTTTTCATCTTGTCTTTTGATACTTTCTTGTATCACGAGTGTGCAATTTAAGAGTTAGTCTCCTTTGCGCAATGAGTGGTTGATCAGATATCATTCTCTTATCACCGGCTACATATGACACAGATAATACGCGTTGGATGGCTCATTCAGAGGAAAACCTTAGAATAAATATTCGATAAGAAAAATTCTGAATTCTGAAGAGACGAAGCGGAACTTATTTTGAGCGCTGTATCACTTTACATGTTAAATTACATAACGGCTTTACATTTTCTTAAAAATTACAATCATTTCAAAGAACTCCGGAATCCCATCGTTCTTTCATTTCCATTCAAATCTCAACACGTCCACTGATCATCTGCAGTTCAAAGTCATTTGTGGAGGAATATAAAGAAAGTTCATGAAAATATACGAAGAAATCCATAGCGGAAATCTTTCCTTGGCCCTGGTGCCCTCAAACTCATCTTCGCCGACGGTCTGCGAGTCGTCATGTCCCAGATTCTTAACAGAGAAGCCTCGCGACAACAAATTTCCTTCCCGGCAAACACTCCTCAGAGTGGCACCATGCAAGTCTCTCGCATCATTCTGAAAACCTAGACACGATTGCTAGCAAAAGAATCGCGCCGTTTCCAGGCGACAGTCCCTCGACGAAGAATTCTTTTTCCGACCGTTCCCCGCAATACGAACTTCGATTACGTCCGGCTTTTCTCTCGCCACGCCAAGTCCCCCGGACGACCAAATCCAATTCCGAGCGAAAAGAGTCCTTTGCATTATCGCGTTATCGCCGAAAAAGAGATTCAAAGGGAAAACGAAATGAAGGGGAGGAGATGAAAGGATGTTTAAAAAGGGGCGATGATAACGCAGAGTGTCGGCGAACGTGTGGGAGGAGAGAAAGACGGAAGAGATGGGCTGAGGAGGAAAGATTCTGAATTTTGCGGAATAAGAACGAAATGTGAAATGAAGTGTGGAATAGTTAGAAGGAGAAAAGAGCGGTAAAGTGTAATGGAGGTTGAGATTAGGATCAGATGAATGGAGGAAAAGGTGGAGAGGACTCGTTGGACTACTATTTGCAGAAGTGTACGAGGGCCGAGCGAAATTACAAACTCCGAGAGTATTCTAATTAGGACTAAGTTAAAGGGAAATTCCGAATCGGAGGAGGAAAGGTGGATTAGTGTTGCGAGAAGGCGCTCCATATACGGATACAGGGTCTCTAGTAACTGAGAAACTGGACGAGAGACTCGGATGGTTAGCAATAATCAACCCAACAGAACTTGTATACCGTCTCTGAAATCTTGAAATCTTCAAGGGAAACACAGGGCGCTTCTGTATTAAAAGTCATTAGTCTCGCATATATTTGAAAATTTCAGAGGAGTCAGTACTGGTAAAAGTGCTTCCACATTTACGGTCATTTCGCACGTATGGGTTCCCACCGGGAATCGAACCCGGGACTGCTATCACCAAAGGCGAACGCGCTACCCTATTGGCTCTACGGAAGCCCTTATTTTCAGAAGATTCCTCGAAGAAACTATGCAGAAATTGGTAATTCGGACTTACATTAGGAAGGGAAAAGGAAATGTACCGCACAGATAGATCATCTTTACAATCTTCAAACATCAACTGACATTTCTCAAGATTGCTTTCTCGAGTAGTAAGACTTGATCAGTCAGCATGAAAAATCATCCTCGAGGAAAAACAATTAAATCGCCTTATAAATTATCTATGGTTTAACCATTAAGATAAGAAATAAATAAACGGGGAACAAAAAGAACGACACATTTTTTAAACTGATTCTCGTAAAGTTGTACGTTGATAAGTTTATTACTCGAGTCAAAAATGTATTGTGAATAACATAAAAATTTCTTGGTTGATTTTTCCAGCTACAAAACTTAAGAGGATTAGATCTTTAATGGTTTTCTCAACGCATATCACAATACCAAATTTAGTAGTTAATAGGACCATTACTCGCGAATATCACTACTCCGACAAATGAATCGCAGTTTGACATCAACTTAATTTTCTGAAATGGAATACTCTACTTCAAGAGAAAGAAGATTATGTCAAATACTGCAAACATTCCGAATCTTCGAAGATTCTTGTAAATTAAATTCCTCTTGAGGTAAACCATTGATACCCCTCGTGAAGTTGACAGCCAAATATCGGCAATAAACCAATATATATTTCCTGGATTTGACAAAGAGAAGACGGGAAACCTTTTTACGAATTTGAATATCTGAAGGACAACAAAAAGAGATATCTTTGAGTAGTGAATAGTAAATCAAGTAAACAGTGCCGCATCAAGTGAGATACAAAAGTGTCCATTCTATTCGGTACTCCTATAGATAAATTTATACGTAGGACGCTTTGTCTATATTTTCGAAATAAATTTAAAACCATTTTTTGCTGATTTGTTTAATTAATACAAGAAAAACATCTGAAAAATTACTTAATCCCTAAAGTATAGTAAAAAAATACGAATTCTGCAACCCTTTTTGTAAAGACAAACTATCTTAATATTGTTTCAGGTCACAAATTCGGTACTAGTTGGGATCTCTAATTAATGCTGAAAGAAGCCATTTCCACAAGATATAATGAATTCCGTAACTCATAGAAAACGGAATTCTTTGGCACAAAAAAAAATATCCTTTCTTTTTAGAGCTGAATGAGATTGCTGAATTAACCAAATAGGCGGTTATTGAGTTATTTCTTAGTAATTGCGAGATTACTCAAAAATCCTTTATTAAGGCTTAAATACTGAGCACTCAACATGGATGAACGAGGCGGAAGAAAGCCCCATTTATGAGCAGCTAAGGCTATTCCAACGCGATAAGACGAATAAAAACGTTCTATTGCCAAGCTCGGATGGTAAATCTCCTAAATGCAAAGGTTTGAAACTTAATTCCTGGGTCCTTTTTCCGTTGGAAGAATTAATTCCTAAAATTGAATTTTCTCGTCAGAGATTGGGAATTTTATTGGAATCCCTTCAGTTTTACGTCCTTTAATTTTTCTCGGGATTAAATCTCCATCATAATAGTTTTAAGAGGAAGAAATTCAAATCTCGGTCACGCGCTTGCAACCGCTTTGTATGTGCTCCTTGAGCTTCGCGTGGTTTTGAAGAGGCGCGGTGTAAACAAGTGCTTGACAAAGGCACGTCTTTCAAAATGGTGCGAGTCTTTGAGAAATGTGGGTCGGATCGATACGTCGACAAAAGAAAACTTCCTCGCGTAAGTAATCAGCGGATATAAAAGGGATGCGAAATTTCACTGAAACTGCCGCTGAGGCTGGCTGTGAAGACGAAGAGAAATTGAACCTCAATAGAAGCGAGTCAAAAGCATTCTTATGCGCGATCAAAGATTCTTTTCAGACAATTATGTGTGGTCCATTATTATTTTACACCTACGGCGAGGATAAGTTAAAATGGCATCTTCCACTTAACCTCTGGAAATGTAATTTGATAATAATTATACACTGATTACCAAAAGTAATCGACTTCAACTAACAACTGGTAAAAAAAAACTTAGTAAGTTCCACAAGATATTTTATATCGACCGGTTTCAGCCATTGACGGCCATTTACCCGTTGTCATGGCGTTTCACGAAGTACAGTCTTACGTTCAAATTCTATTCATGCGCTTTAAAGAGATTTAATCTTATAATTAAAATAGTGTCATCACATTCATAATTTTAAAAGCATTCGCAGTAAATATAGTAACTGAAGTTCTCGAATCAGTATCTCATTCATTAATTAATTCAGAAAGGCAAATCTACCAAAACTTTCAATACATTGGGCCAGAGAGAATTTGATTCGTTTCGTTTAAATAGTATGGTTAAAATGCTTCAACATCTAAGATAATTTCGCACGTAGGCCCCCAGCGGGAATTCAACCCGGGACCGCTTACATTGAAGTCTAAGACGTTGTCCACTTGGCTTGTCCCTAAGACCCGTTCCCCTGCGAGTCCACGGGTTATTTGTTCATACACCTATAATTCTGCGATTAACGCGCTATGGGGTCAATCGTGTTTACATTGGATTGTAAATTGTATTTGATTTATTTTTAGGGTTTCCAGTCTTTCTCGCCACCCGTTCAACCGTTTCACGCATAAGTATCATAGTCGGCATCTCCTCAAGAGGATAGAAGCGTTATCACAATCTCCATTCGGTACAATAAAGTGCAGAAGAATGAGTCCACTTGTTTACGATCGCCTGAACTGAAGCGCTCGACGTCGGGAATGGCGCTCAATTGCCCGTCTTTTCTTTTCAGTAAATCTTGCCGTCCAGAAAGACAGAAAAGCTTCCATTCTGAGTAGATACGATAGAGGACACATTTCTTCAACAAAATGTATAAGAGAATGGTCTGAGGATGTATAGGAGAATGGTCTGAGGGAAAAATGTTGAAAAGGAGAAAATGGTCTGTTAGAATCAACCAATATGATGCAGCGGGGACACTGGATGCTCGCAAAGAAAGCAGTAGAAAAAGAAAAGATCGCTTTTCTCAGTTGCCTAGTCTTTCATTCAAACGCTTAAATTCACGCGCCATTTACTTAGTTCCCCTTCAGTTTAAACAGAAAACATATTAACACCTTCGTGCATCACTTTTTATAGCCGTCTAATCACGTTTTTCTTGCAGAAAACCTAGGCAATTCCTCTTCTGAGTTCCTCCTCCTTTTCAACAAGATCTACTGCTCAGAGATCGTTTACACACGAAGGATACCGTTATAAAGATACCGTGCATTCTCGTTATTTTAAGGTAATGTATTTTCCTCGGCATACTTTCCTATCATTTTTCCCTCTACCATTTCCCGCTCAATTATTCTGCTTCTCCTTCTGGGTAGGTTACCTTCGCTTTAATTTAAATTGATGCCTCTGCGAAAAAGTCTATAAATAGATCCACTATGGTTTTAGAAGGTTAAAAATCGAATTTTCGTTCAGTCATAAGCATAATAATCAATTATCATCAGAATAATTAATGACACGATTGATTTAATTCATACTGTTATCTCCAGTGACAAATCTCGCTATTCTATTCTTTTTTGTGGAAGAATCGTTAATTTTTGTGGAAGAATCGTAAACTATGAAAAAAAGAAAGCACGGTATCCACACGGTACTCGTTTGCTGCAGGAGAATGCGCTGGAGAGACCTCTTCTTTCGTTATGGACGATGATCGGTAAAACGGTTGAGTCAGCACCCAGGGAAAAGAAAGAGAATAGAGAAATGAGGCATGGAAGAGGGAGCCAGTTTTATCTCTTTCAGTCCATACTTTCTCAATTCTACCCGATAATGGAGGAAGGGTTACATTCATTTGGGTAACACATAAAATATATCACGAGGTAACATTCTGGAATGTAATGCTGACCCATTAGAATAAAGTAACATGGAAAATTCATGTTCTTGGATACCAACTGTAAATCAACCATGCAGATAATGTAGCAAAACCGATCTTTTGGAAGTCCTTTTAAAGCGTAATGTAGTTCTAGCGTAAGCGTATCGGTCTCACTGATGAACTGTTGCACAAATCTTTGTTTTAATGGATTAGTAGTGAGATGAGTGATGTTATACAATAGAAAAATAGAGCCAATTTTTGCATTTTCAGGAGAAATGCATTCATCATAGTCGTAGAATTAAAGTCCAAAGAATATTATATCGATGGATTGCCTTCATATCTCTATTGAAACCATATCAACAAAACTGAACAGAAAAAAGGTGTAGTCATATTTTTAAAAAAAGGTTACCTTACTTACGAATATTTTACAATAAAATACTACTTCCTTATATATTTGATTTTTCTCAAGACATAACAAATGTTTTTGCAACATTTCCGTGAGATGCTTATAATGTAAACAAGGTTTCCAATTAATTTCGGATTTTGAAATTTTCTTCTAGTAAACTTTGCGAACTCGCTTACAAGAAAACGAATCCGCTAGCATTTCGATGCTTTGTGAGGAAATGTAGTTCGGATTTCCATGTGTTACTTGATCGTGAAATCCAATTTCAGCCTTTAATTCCGAGCTCAGGAACGTTAAATTAAGGAACGTGTTTTCCATTCTAACCCTCATCACACTTGCATAGAAGACAAAAGATCTTCACAGGAAAAAAACAGAGAAAAAGATCCAAATTGCCAAACAATTCCAACGCCCGGGTCTCATTACATATTTTTTTGTTTTTTCCCGTCCTAAGAACTATCCAGTAATTCATTCTCCAGAGGTTTAAAAACTTAAAGCGCTAGTTACGAATTCGTTATCGTCCCTGGATAATTCTACAATGAGTTCTACTATGATTTTTCTTTTTGTATAGCCTCAAAATACGGAAAGAAGCGTAAAAGATTCCATTACAAAAAACTGAAACATTAGGATACATACAGTTTATTTTGGACATCGAGGTTCATCCGGAGATCCAAATCTATTTACATTGCTATGAAATCGCTTTATGTTGGCTTTTAATTGTCTAACGTCGCGACGTTAAGCCAACATAAAACGACGCGTCGTTAGGAAAAGTGTCATCAGTGACAAAGACTGAAGGATTCAGCGTCTAAAAAATGATCGGTAGCGGTAAATGAAGTATAAATTTGAAGAAAATAATTTGAATGTATTTCTTATCACAACCAAAACCACACGGTTCGAGAAAGATTTGTTACTTCTTGATTCTGATCAATCAATTACTGAAAACGGTTAGTTTTTTATTGAGATAATACATAACTATCCGGGTATCTACTTCCATTACATCGAATCTCAGGGATTTGAAGAGTCTTTCACCAACGCCGTCTTTCAAACTAACTTTTTCCAAAACGTATGTTCCTCCTTATGAAGGATCAAAAGACGCCGTTCTTTAGCGAACCAGTTATAAGAGGAATCGTAATTCAATTTGGAAATGGCTGTGCCCTATCCCTTCGTAAGTGATTCTCCCTCAAAGAACAAATTGGACATTAACCATTCTCAGGATGTTTCCATCCAACTAAATTTGCTCCCTCGGTTTCCTCTGCTTTCGGCCGTTTATTTTTGATCCCTTCATATATTTCTTCTCTCAAAGAAACCCACTCGGCATTTTTACGAAGGCGTTCCTTTAACCAGAGAACTACCACATGCATTGACCAAAGAAACAAAATAATAAACATAATAATCTGTAGTATAGTATGTTATAAATTTGGACTAAGACAATATCACATTAAAAACAAACGACTTTGGCGGGAATCGAAACCGATACTAGCCGAGTCGACAACAAATCATGAGTAACGTATGAATACAAATCTCTTAACAAATATATTCCACGACTTTGCATGCGTATGAATCAACCTGAATAATGTCTTCTCAAATTTGCATTGAAGCTCTTGTCTCTTGAAAGTTAAAGATTGATTTTTCTCTTAAAGCTAAAAGAGTACCAAAACCGAACGGTGAAATAAACTTTCACACCTATAAAGTCAAATTCGAAAACGCTGGCTCTTTCTTCTTCTATAAGAAGAATCGTGTTATAAAAGAACTCGATACGTCTTTTCTTTGATTTACTCCTGACCTTATTTGATTTTGAAGTTCGAGAGTTTTAAGCAATCCGATCTTACCAATTCGATAGACATTAATCGCTCGAAAATAAATAAAGAAATACCTTGGCGAGACAGCGGGATATAAGAAGTCCGTTTCAGTGAGCCAAAAGCATCCGTTTACATTACTTCCCCTTGTAATACCTTTATTCTTCCGTCAGTTAGCGCCCCACTGCGGCGTTTTCCACGCTGCCATAAATCCTCCCAACCGGTCTGCCAACTGGGATTTTCACCCTCTCCCTCACATCTCCCTTTCCTCCTCCTATCAATTCTTTCCCTCAATCTTGATCACCCTTACTCAAAAGTCACCAAACGACCCAACCCATGCCATTGTTAGCTGATTTTCCACTGTTTCCTTCGACATTGGCGCCCTCTCCCCCTCAATTTTCTCTTTTGAGACTACCGCGACATCCATTCAACGCCGAACTCACGCTCTTCGACTATTCCCCATCCTTTCCTCATCGTCTGCAGTTCCTTTTATCCCCTCTCGAATTCATTCTTCTATTCATTACTCCATTATTTACCTTATCTCCTCTCTAGCTGCCTTTTCCCTCTTACTTTTTATATAAATATCCGCTCCATACAAGTTCCGGGCGATTTATTTCCTCTCAAACCCTTTCGTTTCCTAAGAACACCCATTCATCCCACGAATGTCCTCTCAGTCTCTCGTTAGCCATTCAATAAAAATTGTAGGAAACGCCATTTTGCCGTTCCTCGTTACTTTTGCTCCCAAAACCAGGGATTCGGAAACGCGGATTTTCGAGTTTTCCCATTGAATTGAAAATCCGGCTCAAGGAAAAATGAATTAAAAATCGAAATCCGGCTTTCGTTCGTAACGCTCGGATCTTATGAAATAAATATATAGCTACCGTGAATCTTTTTTTACGAGAGAAGAAACTGTGAATACGAATATTTAAAAGTGAACCAGGCTTAAGTTACAAGACTACCACTACAAGAGTTCGCCATAAAGGATATACATTTAACGGCATTGCTCCAAACACAATAAAATGAGATGATACTTATCTTTCAACTTATTCTGTCCTGAGACATTCGATTTCCCGTTTGATAAAACAGCAGTTAATGGTGACAAAAACATTACTTTCAGTTGGTTTAGAAAAAAACTTTCTCGTAAAATTTCGCATTTGGCATCCATCCATTAACTGAAAGCAAAGCCTTGTTGCTGCAGCCAATAGTATCTTCTACCATTTTCCGGAGGTCATAGTATGAATCCATCGTTAATCTTGCCTAAATGTCATGCAGTATCTTTCTAACAACATAATTGCCTTCAATTGGTAAAAGGCAAAGACATCTTTGGAAACTACTTTTAGTGAATTTATTCTTCCGTACACTTCCAGGAATTAATGGTTCAAACAGAAAATCTAAGAGGGTACTAAAAAAGTAACTCCATCACCTGGTGTTCACACACCCTGCCATACGCCGAAAGGCGGCTTGCATGATATTTATGTAGATGTGAGACAGACATTCGAGACGATTCCCGCAAAAAACAGAGTATAGAAAGAAACGTAAATGACATCACAGGGAATAGTAGAATAAAACACGGTTTTGAACAACAAAGAAAATTAAGTTCACTAATCCAAAATACAATTTGTTGGCGACTACTTTCGGCTAGTTATAGCCATCTTCACGTCAAGAAAAAAGGCAGGAAGGAGGTCGTGATTTTTTTTAAACGTATATGATTAAGAAAAAGAAATTCATATCTTTCTTTCTATGGCATCAATTTCGCCTCTTTTGAAATATTGGTTTGAACCCTCTCCTTTCGATTATATCCCGAAGTCTTTCGAAAACTTAATCAAAGGATGAAATCCTCTCCTGATAATTAAAAAGAAACGAATTTTCCTTCATCCGTGAGTTAACTTCAAAAAGGGGAAACCGTGAAACAAATTTAGAGCATTTATATTTGTTCAAATCCTTCTTTCCCAAACTTCAATGAAGCGAGAGGATACGCCAATGTATAAACTAAAAGAATCTCAAATACTATCTTGTCCTGTACCTCGAAGGAATAATATTCATGCACTTAAGGCTTAGAGAAAGAAGACGACTAAAAGAGATTCCATTCGATTCAATCGATCTGATTACAGTATTACCTCATAGATCTCCATTTAAGAAGTATAGTAGGCATGAATATCGATTTTGGAGTTTTTCGTTCCTTTTAAAAGTTTCCACACCTTGCGATCGCAGAGAGTCTTCGAGGTGTTTCAGTATGCAGTTCATGAGATGAAACTTTCAGAATTGTGATTCTCCTCTGCTATCATGACTTTCGACGGAGTGAAAACCCCAAAAAGAGGAATGCCACAATCCAGTGACGTCGAAAAACAACGGAGTTCAAGACAAAAGGAGGAATGGAATGTGGAGCATAGCCTTTCAAGACCGCTTGAAACTCGCGATGCAAAGAATCCCTTAAAACCCCCCGCTATCGCATTCGTAGAATGCTCAAGACCTCCTTGAGATTTGTATGAGCTCTCGCGATGCCGTTTATTTCCACAGGTCAGCGGGAACCGTTCAAGGGTAAAGAAGAATGAGAAAAACTCCTACGGCGAGTTTATTTTACATTTTATTCCGAAATTTGCAAATCTCTTGAGGAATATTGTTTGAAAATCGGGATATAAAAAGTTGAGATTTTTCTTCCGTTCTTCGGTTTCGGTCTGCGTATTTTTATTCTTTCAATTATCCTTTAGTTTACACGGCCTTGACCCGAGAGAGGACAAAGAATACGAAGTATGGATTTTTTCGCAACATCACTCGTCGAGATTATAATACAATATTTTGGTGCGAAATGGCGGCTGGTGATGAAAGTGGTCATATTTTTGGGGTTTCGATGAAGCCATAATGAAGGTTAAACAGCAATTTTGAATCAGGCAATTGATAAATTGAATTTGAAAATTCGCTTTCTTTGTGATTGAAAATCATTTGAACTGAACTACTTCGATATAAAAGAGAAAGCCGCGATTCGAAAAGACAGGTAATTTACTTTGTTCTAAGAATGGGTGTAATTGTTACAGCAATTCTTTTTATATGTATTTAAGTTGGAATGCGATAATTCGTATTTCCCCCAAAAAAACGTTCAAAACTCATACATACAGCAGATTTTTCAGTTGAATTTAAGCAAAAAGTAGTATAATAAAATTTCACTCAATAATTCATGTACTCGTGAATTAAGATGGTAGTCCTAAATTAAATGGTCCATAAGATCAGATGCATATTAACAACGAATAATTTCTTAGAAGTACCATTTCTTAATTAGATCGGAATGGAAATTCTGGTAATATTAATTGGAATGGTCCATTTATTAGCGGATTGACCTTATGACATTAAGCATAAAATTATAACCAGTCTCTCGCCCGTACATTGATGTAGGAATTATCTTTCCGACTAAACTTACTTATGCATTCGACATATCATCATATTCCACGAACGCAGATTCTTTTTGTTAACCAGAATAAACAATTTACCAGGATTGACGACAAGATTTGAAAACTTTCATGCTTAAATTACAGAATGGATGTAGTCCACAGAGTTGTAGAAGCACCGAGCGGTATCTTCTCAAACAGAGGTTGTTTTATCTCTTCAAAGGAATAGTATTGCTTCATGTATCTACGCATATAAACTAATAAAAGGATAAATAACAGCGGCAATTATATCATTATTATATGATTGTCGGGAGAAGGCAATGATTTACATTTACGTGTACGTTTATTATCTTTCATAATAATCTTCTAATACATATTTGGGACAGGAACACTTCCAGAGAAAAAGGCTTTCCTATCCTACCATTGAGTTACGTATTAATAGATTTACACCACCTAAACTGGAATATGAATAGGTAATAACTCGGCTAGGAATAGCAGTATAGTGATTGGAATACCTATTTTCTTTTACGATGGTTAGAATACCTGCCCGGAAAGTGGGAGACCTGGATTATAGAGCAAGTAATTTCGATGTTTTTCACATCAGTTCCTCCTTGGACCATCTCTATTTTCAAGTATATTTGAGTAATTGTTACACATTGAGTTCGTCTCATGAGTTTGAGTAATTTTTGAGCGTGAATTTTACCTTAAGGGTCGCCTCTTTCAAACGCTACCCTTCCTCCTCTCCTTCGTTCATTTCATTTTCTCTCACTCTACACTAAAGGACATTCCGTCTGCCTTTCCACTTCACTTCCGTGACTAGTCATGTGAGGTTTAGCTTCGCTACTCGACCAAGTGAGCATCACTTTTCCCAAATCACTCGCCGCCCCCAATCTCACCCCGTCTCCGTTATATTTCCACTTCTTTAAACTCTTCCGGCATTGAAACGTAGGAATAAATTAAGCGGCACTTCTCGAACACGTACCAAAACGGTATTTAACGTCTTCCAACACTAAACGAGAAGTTTCTCAGAAATTCTGTCATATTTCTCTCTGATAATGTTTCCTCATCCTGAAAATGCATTACGGTTTCCATCGACGTTTTGCTGCGCTTCGTTTCCTCTCTTTCTTTTAAACGGAAAGCACCATCGATTCCGAGGCATTTCCTCCTTCCGTCCTTTTAGTCCGCAGCACTTAAAACATCAGTGAACTCAGAAAGCTTTCACATTCAGAAATCACTCTTTAACTCCGTGTACAGTTCGAATTTTCCGTTATCTCAAAAATTCGTACGCTTGAATCGTCTAACTAATCCAATTTATATTGAACTGACGGAATTTCTTTGAATAAATATCAAGGAAACTCGAGACGAAACGTCACCGATGCAGCTCTCTCTCGAAGAATGATTATGCATTCAATTCAGAGAAGAAACGGTTAATTTAGCGACTCATACACAGCTTTTCGAGTTTATTGCATTCCTCCCAGAGCTGGTGACCCGAAGAAAATGACGCAGACGTAAGCAATAACAGAAGCAGATGGGAGATAAAAATCCTAGCGTAGCGTGCATCTGTTTCTCGAAAACTGGAGAAAACGCAAAACTCCTTCGCCTACGGAGAACGAGGACTCTTGTTTGTTTTATTGATGTCTCCAATGACGGCGTGATTGGAGAAACGAAAGCAGCGCCTTCTGGTGGAAAAGATTCGGCGCTCTTTCCAACAGTAACAATCATCCAGAAAAAAATCCCGGAAGGATGAGGTTTTGAGTGCTTTTTATTTGCAAGAGAAATAGGCATGTACTGCCTTCGAGTTCACATCGACGATGAAGGATACTGAATACTGGAGTAACTAATTTTCTCATTTTCCGTAAATGTCACCGCCCGAAAAGAGAGTCACTTGTGAAGGAAATTTCCGTTTCATGGAGTGAAAAACAGTCAAAGATATCGGTCAGATGTTCTATTAAATAAAAGTTCTATTGATAAAAATTTGCTTGCTATTTGCTGTGAACAGAAAACCGATGTTGCAAAATATTCATTTATCAATAGAGGTATAAGAGAATGGAATGACTCACCCGGAGAACGTCTCATTCCAATGCCGAAAAATGTTAAAATTTTCAAAAAGAAGCTCAAAAGTTTTCTGTAACATTGTCTACTGTGATATTGGCTAAGGTGATATTGCTTAATGTGATATTGTATAACCTGATACTGTATAATGTGATATTCTATAATGTAATATCGTATGCTGTAGGTATATTAATGACTGTGTATAATTTATAGAATAGTTAGTATTTTCGTATTAGCATTGCATTGTTGTGATATTTTCTAAGGTGATATTGTATAACGTGATACAGTATAATGTGCTATTCTTTAATGTAATATCGTATGCTGTAGGTATATTAATGACTGTGTTTAATTTATAGAATAGTTAGTATTTTCGTATTAGCATTGCATTGTTGTAATACTTTGTATGAAGTGCTGCCTTCGGGAGGTTTTGGAGGGGTCTTCCTCCCGACAAGGGTGAACTGCCACATTCGGAAATTAATCTTTCAATGAATGGAGGGTATGAAGCAAAAGTTAAAATTAAGTTTAACATATTGGATTATTACACTGAGTAATCAATTTAGAAATGCATCTAATTCCTTACTTACACCCTAAAAACAGTTAACACTAATATTAATCTCAATTTACAGAGATGACATCAAATTCTTCCCAAGAAGTAAATAAAAAATTCTGTTGAGTAATGTGTAATTAAGCAAATCAATTCCCGAACAGACCTTAGAGACTAATTCTAAGCAATATTCTTCTTGAATTTAAGACTGGCCTGCTTGAGAAATAATTTGAATTCGGCAATATTTAGGCGGAAAATTAAAAATTTCTGGTCTCCCGCACAAATTGAAATTAAAAAAATATTTTATTCCAAAAAAATTGCCAATGATTCTACTCTTCGTTGGAAAGTTAAATGAATGATCCACGAAGACAATTCAGCCATTTCATTCATGGGGAACTTCTTTTGCGTAATCATCTCCAATTAAAAACCGACTCTCATGCGTTAAATTAAAACTTTTATCAGCGGTCCCGGTATTATTTTTTTTCAAGTTGGGCGTAATTTTGAGATTTCATTTGATTTTCTCGCCGGAATTTCGGAGTGCCCTTGAGATTTAATTAAACGTTTGCGAACTATAGTAAAAGGGGACATCTCCGCCCGAGGGCCGGAAACTTTATTCGGTGTTTGCTATTAGAATAATTAATTAATCAAGGGGAAACTTTCGAGGGAGCTTTTATTGTCCAATGCAATCGAAAATATAAGGAATCGCGCTATCCGTTTCGATTATTTCATTAATTAAAAAAAATTGGCCCCGAAAGCGAATTAGAACTGGTGGCGTCCCTTATCTTATTCTTCCTACTTTTTTCGTTGACCGGCGATCTCAATTATAAAACTTTTTCCGAGATGTGTATCCGTGTGACTCTGCGAACCGCGACAGATGGCGCAAATGAAGAGTGAGGGAGGGAGGGATGTATTTTTATCGGCGAATGTCGCTTAGGGTGGATCGAAAGGATCTGTCTTCGAGCGCATTAGGGTACCTTGATGGGAACGGACAGTAAAGATAGAAATGGTACTCACTGATTCATACTCTCGAATGCTTCCACTTCCGTTGAATGTGAGTAAAAATCCCCTTTTGTAGAAACGTTTCCCGTGATCTCCTCATTGTATGGGGACGTAGTAGGAGTATTTACAACAAAATTTACGCAAGGAGTGTTGCTGATATTTAGAGAGAAAAAATTAACCTAGATGCCTGCGTTGTCTGTCATTTCACTACCCTTCAATAAAATTATGCAAGGGAAAAGACAGAGGGAAAGGCAGAGGTAAAGATGTTATATGACATAAAGGGCAGGGTGAGTTACCAAGTAACGAAGGAAAGGGCTTCGAATGGGAATATAAGGAGACATGGACCTACCGAAAGGTATCACTTAAGTATCAATAAAATTCGTCTACAGAGTTTTTACTAATTAAATCATTCATCATCTTCTGTGTTTTAACTGAATGATGATTAGCAGTTTCGTGAAGTTTGCAGTAAATTTGCGCAACCATGAAATGTGGGTCCAATTTTCTTTCGTGGAAGAAAATTACGCTTTGAAAATATTCGTTTGACGTAACCATTAGGTTAATTCACAGTCGATAAAAGCTTTCAGTGAGAAAAATTTAACTGACGCAAAATAGTTTTAGTGAATGGAAGAAAGTTAGCGCTTTCGGTGCGCCAATTTTTATTGCAGTGTTAATAATCCATTAGCCCAAGTATTAAGAATTTGTTTTTGAAAATTCTTTTGATTTTTATTTATGTCGTAATAATTTCGTTAAAGGATAGACTTAAATCACTAATAAAAACGAATCAATTTTTTATATTTGTAAATTTCAACAAGGGTTCTGTAAAATAAAAAATGTTAAATTCATAACAAAAAATTTACACTTTCGTAATAAGGTTCACCGTGGATATATCCTAGTACGACCATATAATGTTCTCAAACTATAAGAAGTCGACGGAAGCCTTATATTGCGGAAAATGTATCCATAAAAACAAGTTATCTAAGACGAAATAGAATCCAAAAGATTGAAACTTTTTTAACAAAGCAGTTTTGTCATTAGAATCTTGCTATGGATTTTTCTCTTCTTCCGAGCAAAATAATCTCTCAAGGATTTTGATTTAGCATTAACAGTTTTTTATGCTTAATAACAACAAACGTTTGCAGTTCTTCACCTCGTACTGTAATAACGTAAAATATATTTTAATTTCTGAATTTTTAAGTATGTTTTAAAAAANATCACATCCCACCTCGACACCAGGTGTTCGATCGATCAAAATTGTTGCAGATGATTACTAACATCCAAGGATATGAATTGAAGTACAATTTAAGAAATATTCCGATTCATAAAGAAGCAAATGAACGGTAAAAAAAGCTGAGAGACGTTCATTGATGCATGGATATGAAACAGAAAAATAGAAGCACAGGTTTAAGATCAAGAGTTGGTTGCAGGAATATTAAAATCCTTGTATCTCATCGCATAGAAAATGAAATTTTAAGAATTGAAATTTTCTCTCAACCTTTTCGGAGTTTTGAAAGTTCGTGTCCACCTTTTATGCTTCATGTCGTCGGGATTAATTCCAACGGTAACGATAAAAATAGCATTCAAATATCTTTTTCTTTGCTAAACTGAGGAGCAAGTAGATTTTACCTAATTTCGAATATAAATTTACAATTAAATATACAAAACACTAGGTTGCATAAAAGTCTTACATAGATATACATACCTTACATACACATGCCAGAAAGAATCGAGTCCACAAATATTCTTCACGAAATCCTACATAGCATATTTAAATGAACATGGAAATTCCAAATTCACTCAACAAATGCTGAGGGTTTTGCAGGCTCTATCGGACACATAATAGGAAAACAAAGCATATACATCCGACAATATTGGTGACGTCGATTGCTTTTGCATTATTTACCCACACGTCAATCACTCACCACTAATCACGAATATTAGTAACCCCAAAACACCGTAGGAAAAATTATTTATCCACTGATTTATTTCTCAGGCAATTCATTCAGGGACACCATTTAAACTCGATGTATCACCCAAAATTAATGAAGTAATTACCAATGAGAAATTCAAGCGAGCGCATTAATCCCTTTTAACAAACATCCGATCGATCTCTTCCATTGGCCGGAAGACATTCCGAAAGCAATTATTGCCACATCTGCCGCTACGCTTGAGCCGGTTTCATTCTTAAAGCGATTGGTTTGCGGATTATCGTTCTCATAAGGCCGTAATTTCTTACGGTTCAAATTAATCGGGACACGTAGTTGGCGACAGGTGGCGAGTGCCAGATGTTTACCGCGGGCGGGCGATTTGCGTGGAGGAGAAAGTAACGGCACCAAAAGGTGGATGGCCACCGTCGTCAACGTAAGAGAAAGACGACCCTCCGGAGAGAAAATGTTTCCCGGCCACGGATGTGTTTCTTCACGCAAGGGCGACCCTCGAACATGTCTTCGGACCGAGATTCCCTCTTTCCCTTACATTTTCTTTCCAATCGTTGACTGCAAGTTTCTTAAGCGAGGGTGAAATGTCAACGAAATCATTTAACGGAGACGTCAAGACTTATACACTTTCCACACTCTTCACAGGAGCTGGCACAAGCCAAGCGCTGCATTTGATTCTCTGTATTTTGTGGTTACTGGGAACGGCAATAAATTATTTTAGAGCCGATGGTGTAGTTTTACATCCACTTTCCAAAATTATCTGTCTAATTATTTTTTACAAACGATGAGAATGAAGATAGTCTACTTTTTCCGCAATATATTTATTTATTAAAAACAAACAATAAAAACTCACGACTGGTTTCGGCGAATGATCGCCACCATCATCGTCAGCAACTGTGAATTTTTTTTTACAAAGAACAACTGTACTAAACGGAAACTCGTAATTACAGATGCGCTCAAGTTTTTAAAGCCTGCCGGATTTTGTAAACCTGAAAGATATGCCTTTATAAACAAAGAATTTTCCGCAATTTATCGGGATCCTCCATTTCCAGATTGCATCGGGGCATTTTGGCAATTAAAACTAAATTTTTAGATCTACATTTAAAGGACAGAATTACTTATAAATATATACATATTTGATATCTACATTTTAAGGGCAGAAATTAGAGCTGATGTAGATTTGGAAGTTTTACAACGTCTTCCAATGACAAGAAAATAATCTCTCAGTAATCAAATCTCGGTAGAAAAGGGCAGGAAATAAAACTGAATGATTAGCATTTCAGTCAATCATCAATTGTATAGATTTATACCTATATCTTTAAGTCAAATTCGTCTAAATCGTTTTTTGTGTGCAACGACAGTTTTGGTTTTTCCAAACCAATCCAAACTGATGGTTTAGTTCAGTGTTTCCCAAAATATTTCATGCTGCCTCTCCCTTAGATGCATACTACCGCCCACAAATATGAAAATCTTCGAAAATTAATACCTGTAGGGCCATAGCTGAAGAAAGATAAAAAGGAAATTAAACACTGCAATGATAAAAACATCCACCAAATTACTGTATGACAATTTTCTGATGTTTTATTGAAGCCATACATCCAGTGAAACTCTTTTGAGGAAGAAAGATAACAGGCAATGGGATAAAATTCTGTTTCGTCTAGCGTCCCCCTAGAATAGACCATCGCTCCTAGGGGGGAGGCATCGCCCACTTTGGGAATCATTGGTTTAGTTGTACATACAGTTACATGTATTGTTTCTCCAGAGTTTGCTTAGTAACTTAGGTACCCAAAATCACTTCAGTAAAATCAAATCCGCTGTCCACATGAGCTAGATCGTGGGGTATGACTCGGTAAAATAGATTCTTTTGCCTTGGAAAATTACTTATCAGAATCTTGAAACCAAATATAAAACGTTGCGGCGAAAAATATGAGTTTTCATTGTAACCGAGGATTCAGGAATCAACGAGACGGAACAAATTAGGGACAAAAAGCGTGAAAGAAAAAAATTCCAGCGCGCCGTCTCATCGCATGAGAACCGTCATTTTCCAGGAAGATCTAAAAAGAAGCGAAGGATAAAAAAGGACGATTTGGTAATGCTTCCGCAGGATCTCTAGAGCGAGTTCTCTCCCAACATCCGTTTCTTTTCCTATCGAATGGAATCCGCGAAGTAAAAACGAATCACACGGAAGCTGTTTTTATTCCGCGAATTTCTCAGAGAGGTAGAGAGGGTGTGTCGCAGATGAATGGACGTAGAGAAGTATTGGAGTGGATGCACACGGAAAGAAATTTAAAAGAGGAAGGAATAGGAGAGAGGACAGAATCGGATTCGGAAAAGAGGTTCGAAAAGGAAAGCCTTCTTTAAATAAATTTTGAAAACTCAATTCAATACCATTCATAGATTCAAGACCAATTTGTGCTTCGTTCTAGGTAAAGCGTGAAAAAAATTAGCACATCCAAGGAGGAATTTTCTATTTTGCAACTAGTTTATTTAACAGACTGGCGAACTCAATTAATTTAATACGACTAGAGGCAATACATTCATAGTTTTATAAAAATGACTCGACCTGACTCCGAAAAACGCCATTACAATAATCGTGAAAAATACGGAGTCCAAGTTTAAACTATTGCCAGTTCTAACGATCCGCCAATTTAGAAACTAGTAAATATATTACTTACATTTATTTCCTTGCAACTAAATAACTTCCAAATGACTGCCAATAATCATACCACCAATTCATTGAACGAGATGCGATGGAAATAAAAGTTATTTTAGGATGTAAAAGCATCCGTTTTATTTGACTTCGATTATACTATGTTACTTCGCCGGATTTTTCGTATTTAATATTCTTCTATTTTCTTCTTTGGGTTAAAATACATCCTAATCAGGAATGTTTCGTAAATCCTATTCCAACGCGGCTCTATCTGACGGAAGGAATGGTTGTTGGGATGGTGCACAGTCTGAGGGAGAAGCGAGGAATACATGCAAAATTTTACTCCTAAAAAATGGTTCAGTTCTCTTACTCTAAGCTCTTAAAATAAGGGAAGTAAAATTTATTCGAAAGAGGGAAGGGGTCAAAGAAGGATAAGGTAGGAAAGGACGCGATGGAAGCTGGGCGAAGAGACAAACTCGGTGGTCGAGGATTATGCAAATTCCCTATTGTCAACACCATTAAGGGGAGGTGGGGAAGAGAGACTCCTGATACGGACCCATAATTAAGGGGAGAACAGAAGGGGGTTCCGGAGAGTGACAAAGATGGGCGCCCGGCAAACAAGGACGTCGCATTCATTAATGCATTACACGACGGTGGACGCCCTCCGGCGGTATTTATCCCAAGAGAAAGGCGTGGGTGGAGTGGGAGCGAAACATAAGGGGCGGCACACACCTATGCCCGCCTTCGTTTTGCCCTCTCTCACATGACTTCTCCCTCCCTCTTTAATTCAAGATTCCCTCTTTCTCTCCCATTCCTCTCTCTTTTACCACTCTGTTATTAGCGAAACAGCCTTTGGGACCCGGAGTGTGCGTCACTTTCCGCGGCCTCCGGTTTCCTCGTTCAGGGAACGCGGAGAAAGGCCAGGGCTTGGCTCCCGGAAAGTATTATAAAGTCCGCAGTGTGTGTGATAGGGGTGCGTGGAAAGGGAGGCTCCCTCATACCCTTGTCCATAAATTTCTCCCATCGCGAAGGAGAAAAAAAGGGTTTTATAAGGTGCCGTCCCGGAAAGAACTTTTGTTTATCACGTACAGAGAGAAAAGGAGACCGTGAAACGCACGAGAGGACTTTAGTGGATTTGCACGTAAAACAGGAAGAAGTTTACACGACCGAGTATTTAAACTTTCCGGGAGGGAGTTAAGTGAGTTTTTTGCTTTCAAAAGGGCGTTCTTGACTTTATTACCGGCAGCTATTTTTCATCTTCCGCCTAGTTGGCGGTCCGTTTTTCGAAAAAAGGATTACATGGCGATTCTTCGAAAGACAAATGAAATCCATTAAGCGGTACAATTAATGGGCTTCGCGTGAGTGGCGTTGCATATGGAAATATTTGTCCTGTCTATGCTCAAAGGTGAAAAAAATTGCCGGCGGTGAATTCAGTGAATCGTAATATTGAAACATATTCTTGATTATTTCCAGGGATTCATTCCATCGTGCATATTATTCTATTCCACACATCAAGGAACTGTAAAATAAATCTGATTGAGGGTCACTTTGAATGGTTCTTTCATGTTTAACTCGATTTGAACAGAATAGTCATTAGTCAGATACATTGATTATAAATATTTGTTAAAACAAAAACAAAGGAGGCGAAGGGGTACAGGCTTTCCTTCAGCCGGTAAATTCTACAAAAGGACGTCCGAAACAAAACTTCCACCCAATCACTCAAAGCTACCAGAAAGCTTGGAATAACTACTTACGAGAAAATTTATAGAAATGCATTCTTTCAGTTGAGATTCATATTCTTCGCTTATATATATAGTGTGGGATCTCGAACATTGTTTCAGACCCTTATAGAGAAGAATTCAAATACAATGTTAAGAAGATTCCGGTTTCATAGAAGGAAATAAATGGTAAAACAGCTACGAAGCGTTCATTGATACAAGAATTCGCAACGGAGCGAAATACAGGTTCAAGTACATGAGTTAATAGTAGAAATATAAATACCAGAGTACTCCTTTTCCCATGGAAGATGAATTAATAAAAACAGGATCGGCGATTGAGCCTCACAGTGCACAATAACTCCTAGAAACTCCAAAAAGTGCTATCTAGCTCACAGTCGCGCCAGTGGCCTCGAATCTCTTCCATCAAACTTAACGACAAAACGCCTTTCCTTAAGAACTGGTTCTCTTTTAGTGCTGCATTTGTATTTCACGCTGATGAGTCGAATCGGTGAGAGACAAGAGGATGACTAAGGGATTCTCCGCTCTTTTTCGTGCGGTCACAAAAAGGTTCATCGCCCGAGAAAGAGAATAGAGCGAGCGATAGATGGACTCTGAAAGGCAACTGAACTCTTCCCTAGTTCGATGACTGCATATTAGGCGCTGAGCATACACAGAAGACGAAGGGAAGGTCGTTGCAAGGTTTGCGGCTCATAACAAAGGTCGTTTGGGGTGTTTACTGTGATAACAGCGACGGTAGACAACACTTTATAAATTGGATTTACGCGGAAATGTTGCAAAAGGAGAGAGGGACAAAGTGCCCGTGAACGGCCGCTCCTGTCCCATTATGACCGCAAATTTATTGTTCCCATGTTACCGTGAAGGTGTGGATAGGAAGGACAACGATGAATGCACTCAGCTCTTTACGTTGAAATTTTCTTATAGCTAACACATTCTACATGCATTTGCTAGATAGTGGGATGCGAAACGAATGCTGGTATTTTTCGGGATGAAATTGGTGTGCAAATGATGACCACCGATACTTAAGTTGAAAAAAATAATTAAGAGACAAAAATTTCCAGAAAATGAACGGATGACAAATTAGATTTCCTGTAATTATTAATGGAAATAAAATGGTATCTTACACTCGGCCTAAATTACCTTTCTACAGGGGCTTCCGGATAGCAAAGCGGACTGCGATTTCACCTTTAGCGGAACCTGCCCTGGGTCCGATTCCCGGTGGAGGCTCTTATGTGCTTTGAAATGACCTTAGTTTTCGAAGCACTTTTAACAATAATAGTACCTGCCTATTTTTTCGGTATTCTATATATATGACAGATTTCCCTCTCGTTTTTATTCTCTTGTGACCACCGGTCATATTTAGAAATCACATTTTTGAGAAAATTTAACACCTAAAGCTTTCACAAATACGCTAAGGGTAGTTATCTTATATTACGCTTCAATCGATTTCGACATCAATCGGTTTGAACGATTACTATCGACTTGTATCGTCAAAAATTCGGAGTTATTAAGACAATGAATATCGTTAAGCGATACTTGGTGGAATTTCATCGTAAAAGAAAGTTTAATAACAACACTTGTACAAATACACAAGGAAAATATTTTTAAACACGTTGACCGGTTTCGGCGCAAATCACGCCATCCTCAGAACTGAAGTATAAACGTCCAGAGCAAAGGGTTATAAAGATTAGGAGTAATTAAGATTAATCTGGCTGATTTCCCGAGAAGACTTTCTGCATTCAATACGCCGGGAAAGAACCAAGTCTTTCTACAAGATTTGTAATCGTATATTCACATTTTATTCTGTATGTAGTATTTTTATCCAACCTGCAGGTCTCTCTGATCAATTTCCATATCGAATACATCCCCTAATCCCTATCATTCCCTTATTATGTGAAGTCGTTGCGATCATTCTGAACGGCAGAAGCATCTCAATCATCAGTGGCTATCGACCGTATACGCCAAAGCGATCGACCTGTCGGCTAGGCCTCGTCTAGTGAGAGCTGAGACTGCAGGAGATTTCACTGAAATTCGAAGACCCGATTCGAGTTGCTCACTTTGTCACGGCGACTCGCAAGAAGGAACTGTGAAATGAAGATTTTTTCCGCCGCACGAGTGAAAGCGTCGCACGAAATGAAACGCATCTGCGAGAGGTCGGCGATCGAGAGGAATTGTCTCTTGGAGCATTGACATTCGTTGGGGCAAAGGAAAGAGACGCCGAGTGATTCGGACATTTCCTTGGAAAATTGCTGACCAAAGGGTTTGTTTTCTTCGCTGGGAGGTGATTAAATGGAGGTGAAAAAGAGAGAGCGCATCCGAAGAGCTCGAGTTAGAAAGAGAAAGCGAAGAATGAGAAGAAACGAAAGGGAAGATTTGTTTGAAGTGGTCGGGAGATAAACAAGACTGGAATCATCAAGAGAGACGGGCGAAGCCCGCCCCGCCAAGTTTTATTTTGCTTTAATTTTTGGAATAATGTCATTTCCATCTTAATGCGGAGGATTTGGTAAAACCCAAGGACATAAATTTCTCAAAGGGCAAAATCGAGGGAGAAAGGTATGCAAGGAAAGTGGGAAAAGTGAATAGAGAGGGAAAAGAGACTGGAGTAGAAAGAGGGGAGGATGAAACGCGAAACATAAAAAGGAAATTCCTTTCTGCATCCTAAAGGCGGTCGGCAAAAGGAAAATGTGAGAACTACAAAGAATAAAGGGTAGAGGGAGTGTGGTAACAAAGTAATGGGGAAAGGTGGATGTTGTAAGGCATAATAGATTAGAAATATGTATGAAGATGGAAAGGAGAGAAAATGAAGAGAAGGAAAGGGAGACGAAATTAGACATCAGATAAAAGCGGGTGCACAAGAAGAACTCGGATAGTAATGACTTTATCACCTGATATTTAGGAAATAAAAGACAATAAAATGAGTTAAAACAGAATGAAGGGAAACCCAGATATAATATCGCAACTACCAGCAAAACATATTGTAAGCGACTTACATAAATGATACGCACTTTCCGATGTAGAGATTAATTCTCACGGAAATAAATAAAGTCACGATTTCAAAGTGAAATGGAAGATTCCAAAATCTTCAGATATTAAATAAGAGAACCTATTTTTTATATTCATACCAGGCGGAAATGGTCGACAAGGATAATGCTTCGAAGGATTGGTAGTAAATGTACGATGAAAGATATAGGAAAGCCGAAAATAGTTTTCGAAATATACGCCTAACAATCTCAATTACACATCCATAGAAAATTTTCGAAAAGTTTTCGAAATATACGCCTAACAATCTCAATTACACATCCATAGAAAATTCCTCCTATGTCTGTTCAGCTGGAGGGAATACATTCTTGCCGTGACCGCAAAAATGTCCAGATGAGACTAGCGAGTGCCACTGCATGCAGAGACGTCGCCTTAGACATGCCATCGTATTCTGAATGGACAGGACATTCAAGCGATTAAAATAGCAATAGTATTCTTGACTACCTCAGCTTGCTTAATACTACCGCAGACCTCGCGAGTTTTCTCATTTCCGCACAGCCTTACAACGAAATCCTCGCATTATTTTTAACAATATTTGATCGAATTTATATAAATCTCGCTCGTGTTATTTTTCAATAAAATACCACCAGAGTTATTCAGATTTAGTCATTTCCTCCCTTCGCGATTAGGAAATTGAAAAAGTTTCCATACTCTTTCGAAATACGCTATCATACTCTGATTTTGAAGTTGAGCTTTACGTTAAAGTTTCGATGGCACAGCTCAGCGAATGAATTTTTTAAGTGGAATATCCTTTACTTGTCATCAGAGTTATGCTGATAATGCGTAATAGAAGCTGCGCATACTACTCAGCGTTTTTCTTCCATAGTTCATACTTTCGTAAGTTTAGATGTCAAAGTTTGACATTTTCTCTTATCATAGACATCGTTTCCTGTTTTATTGGAGGTAGAAATAACTTAGCCACGAAGGCAGAAAATTCTTTTAAAACCTAAGAGACCGGAAATATATAAGGAGAGATTCCAAATATGAAAAAGGAAAAAAATCGCTTTCTGTCTAGCGAAAAGGGAAAAGGGGAAAGGTATGGGCGGGCTTAAGATTTTATTTTTATAAAAAGTTGGTTTTGCAGGAGAATTTATTCAGCCCTTCGCCTAAGAATAAAAACAGATCAAAATAAGACGTTAGATAAACTGAAAGGATATGTATGCAGGATAATTACGAACCCTTGGTCATAAAGGAAAGGAGATTAAAAATAAGACAGAAAGAAAATTTAAACAGGATGAGTTGGCAAATAAACAAAATTAAAAAGGAAAGGAAAGTATTTACCACGAGTAAAACATTAAGGACTTACTAAAGCGATTAGAAAAAAACAGTCGGTAGTGAAGCATGATAATCGAAGACATGAGAAGTGCAAATAAAAACATGACTTTATTGAAATGTGCTCTTCATTCATTGCAATAGCAGAGCATCGAAGTCTGGAAATGGACGAAAAAATAAGTATGAGAATGTGCTGATAATTACGAACATTGTAATCACTTCTTAATTTCCGGATCTCATTCACGAAAATATAATTACTGTTAGAATCGTGCATGTGTTTGAATTTCACGAGAAAGTTTATGGAAAATAAAGAAAACATGAATAGAGGTGCATGAATAAAGGAGTCGTCATGACCCTCACTCTTCGGATGTTGTCGCAGGGGTTATGTCTTTTAAAGGAAGTAGAGCGAGTAGAAGAGGGCGGACATTTTGAGGTCGACCTCTAGACCAGAGACGCTTCACTTGCCTCGTCAATCCAATGCTCCTGTTTCCCATTCTTGCACTTCCTACAAATGCCTCTTTTTTCTGATCAATGGTGATGTACACCTCTCTTTTTCCGTTTCCTTTCTTCGCTTCTGTCTCAGAGTTGGATCAGTGGTGAGTCACAGCAGCGCGAGAATTGGCTTCAAAGTATCCGTGGAAGATCGCTGAAGATCCCGACGCTTGCGATTTGGTCGTGAAATAAATGGTTTATCTTTTAATCCGAGCTCCTATCAATCCATATTATAATTATATTTATCTTTTGGCACAATTATAAACTATTTACATCTTCCTCGCAAGAGAGAACGAAGACAGAAAGAAAACACCAAGAATGATGATCGAAATTTACACAACTAAAATTCCTAATTTCGTTAATGCCATTGGTAATCAATTACCTAAAATGGTTTGTTGCTGAGCCTCACTCATATTGGGTGATTTAATGGAATAGGAATGAAAGACAATTACACAACCGATCCATCTTTTGACAATGGGAATCTTCTTAGCAGTTACCAATAGGATATTCACTAAGGGAATGAAATCGTCTTGGAAGCATAGAAGTGGAACTTTGGGCTAACTTTCTTTCTCATAAGGTAAATTTTGATTTAAATTCATTTTGCTTTAATGTAAATGGGCCTAGTGTGAAAAGTTAACGTACCTTAACAACTATCTCCAATATTTCTCTTGAAAATTATATTTTAATACTTGTATTTGTTTTGAGAAGTATGAATTAGATTTAGCACGGCACGATGTCTTCCACATTAATCTTGATTTGCACACCAGTAAATTCTACAATTCAAAAATTTTTATCATTTTAAAATCACTTCTCAGTGTCCTTCTTTTGCTCTTAAAATTTTAACGCGGAAAGTTTTCGAATTCATGCAAGTTCTCTCGCGCAATGGCACAGTGTATGGCTGGAATTCACAATTCCGGATTGTGCACACGTACTTCTTACTCATACATTAAGTGTGTGAGAATTGAAAATAATTTGAAACTTTTATGTACGTAAGCTTCACCTTTCGTAGTGGATTAAAAGGAAACATCAGTCTTCTCTCTCAACATCTCTAGAAAATGCTTCGACTAAAACATTTCGTTCGAACCAGCATTCACTTCTACGCTATCCATTGCGTTGTACATCTGTGCACATTTAGTCGCTGCTCGTCCTATTCATATTCAGATGAGGGAATTTCAACCCCAATAGCGTTTATCGCCAGACTTAGTGCATGGAAATAAACCAGCCGAGCGTTTCTTGCGCGATCTTCACTCATGTATATGTGCGTACAAGATCGTCACCGTGCTGAACTTCAGAGTTATATCTTGAGGTTCTGTCATATACATACTCGTCTTTTCGATAGTCATGCTAACCTCTCCTCTCCCACATCGGCTTTATTCGTCCGCTGTCTATTTCCCTCTATCTTCGACGGTCAATCTCTACCGAGAGATAGCAGCGCGAGGAGAGATGGAATCCTTTGGGAGGGCCCATGCGAACCTCGCATTCCCCGTTCCAATTTATTCGCGTGGAACAGATCCCACGTTCGGAATGGCCGAGAGCGTCCACTTCCACATTCGAATCATTTCCGCCTTGTCGAAAATCTATGGAAAAAGACATTCCCCAGTCACTCAAAAAGACGTGTGCATCTACATTTTTACCAAGTTTCTGCTTGCTTCCCGGTTCTCATCTTCCAAGTATACAAACCGCTATGTACTCACACTGCTTTCCTACACCCCATCATTACCATTTCCTACCGTTTCTAAGTCTCCAGCTTCGTGCTCAAAAGATTTACATGGATGTTGGTGAATTTTAGCTGGTGTATGCCATTTGTACCATCCCGGAGCACTATACAGCCAGGATTCTCATTTTCAAAGTAATTCATAATTATTCTATAGGTTTCTATTTAAACTTTATGACGGTGAAAATTGTTAACCATTCTCATCCTTCTCAAACCCCTAATTGTACGAACACCAAATCTTGCTGTTATCTGTAGAAACGGAGAAATATGTACGATATAATTTTATGAATGAAATAAAGAAACCTAAATTTAACTGAATATAATTAGTTGCATCTAATATCATTATCTCTGACTTAATCCGTTATAAAGTTTCCAATATTCGTATTTCTACATATATTTCCAGTTGGAGGGTATGCTAACATTAATAAAAGAAAACCTTTCGAAAATGCTGCACGCAAAGAGTAAGGGAAAATTGGAAAACGGATTAATATTTTCCTGAAGAAGAAATCAATATCGGCAATCAAATATACCACTGAAGAAATCAATATCGGTAATCAAAGAATGAAAAATTGCATTTGCTCATGCACCTCTGATAGATAATATAAGATAACACATAATGTTAATCTATATTCACCAATTAGGTGAGTACAAACGTTTACAATGGGTTATTCTTTTCTTGCATCTTTTCTCTTTGCTTCTCCAATTAATTTGATTAATTAATCAATACCTCTGTTTCCCTCGACATCTAGTTATTCTACGAACCTCTCTTCCTCCTTTCATCACTCAATTCCCCTTTTTATAAACCCTCTTCTTATGGCTTAGCTACGGGAGATTGCGTTTGCAAAAGTGGCCATCAAACGGAGAGATTTAAACGAGAGGACGTCGAAAGAGTGCCGATCCGCGGTGCTCCATGCATTGCTTTAGGCCATTTCCATCTAAAAAAAGGTAATATCGTTGACTCTGCCCACGGCACAATTCGACGTGGAAAGAAATGGATGTTTTGTTTGTGATACCCGCAATTCTTGAATTTTATTTCGGGACCCGTTCCAGTTGCATCTCCATGAATCCTTTTGTCTCTTCTCCGCATCATTTTTTCCGTCGAGATTTCATTTGCTTTAGTAATTGACTCGAAGCAGATTACGAAAAGATGGGCATGCGTGGGAATACTTCTACTCTGCATGGAATCGAGTAATTTGCCGCAGATCTAGGCCATTGGTATTCGTACCATTTCCAACCTAACATAAAATCTTGAAATAAAATCACACGAAAGCATACATTTTTTTATTTTCTGAACTTCATAGGATGATAAAAGGCTGCATGAGCGCATAAAATTTCAATAAAGCTCATTCTAGATCAATATACTGCGTGAATAAATCTGAAATTTATTGCCATTCATCTTGGTACATATAAAACAGATTTAACATAAAATATGCAGACCCACATGGAATGAAACTAGGGAAATCTTAAAACGAGGCTATAAATTCGGAAAAGAAAACCGCAGTTTTACGGCCCTGGATCCTTCTGGCGCAACAGAAAAATGGAAAAGATATTTCAGAATCTCTGAGCCTTCGATATTTCGTTCTCATGTCAATCAAAGTCTTGGCTATCACTTCTCTTAGAGTATAATTCGTCAAGTCACGGAAGCCTCGAGGGAAGCGGCGGCGGGCAATAAAATATAAATTCAAATGTATTTTTAAAGGAAATTCTGAGAGTCAAAGGAGGATGGTGTTGGTATTATTTGATGTATGAGGAGTGACAGCAGTTGGAAATGGGGCTTGCGGTAAATCTATGCTTAGGGTAGTATAAAAAACAGAATAATAGTTGACGTAATCATCATCAGGTGTTAACAATCCGAAGATAGGTTTGCTATAATATGATTGACATACTAGCATAATAAATAATACTGAAACCTTTATAGAAATGCAGGAATAGAAAGCAATACCAAAGCCATAAGAAATCTTCAACCATGGGAAATTTCATATATGACATGATCGTAAGCGAATGAAATGTATCCTTCTCGTCTTTCAAAACTTGAAATAGCTACTTATAGCTATTGACAGGGTAAGCAAGTTTTGATTGCAGCGAAGGGTAGTTTTGAAGTTAGCGGAACAGTTTATCGATGATCCGAAGATGAAAAGAAAACGATAACGGTGAAAAATACGCAGATATATGTCGGTGTAAAAGAGCAATGATATTTCTTATCATGACGATTCTTTTAAATTGATGGGAGTTGTGTGATCCATTTATTCAAATTATAATAATTCTAATAATTGACGGACAGATTTTTTATTCCTAAAGTGAACAAAAGAAGTGCGAATTTTTCCAATTTCTTTTATAATTCAGATTAGCTGTGCAAATTCGTAGAAGTTGCAGAAAAGTGTTTTTATGCTCAGAAGCGGAGTTACTGCAAGCGTGCTTAAAAATACCTGCTGATAACGATTTGAGATTACCTTCTATTTTGGCGCATTGAATACCATCGCACAGCCTATAAATGGCTCTTTCCTTTGAGAGAGAGAATTTGAAAGTTGTCGGAATCTTGCTAATAATATGCCAACGAATGTCTATCGGGATTGATCTGGAAATGAGCGAGGGATGTTAATTTTTAGTGCGATGGCGTGATAGAGATAAGAAAATATCGCGAAGGGAACGAGAATAGGTTTCGATCGAGAAGCACTGTGAGATGGATCGACGGAGTTGTTCGTCACGAGACGCGGTTACGTCAATCGTGTCTGCCTCGGGGCCTGGTTGGGAAATTCACAAGAAGTTGGATCTTCAGAAGAACCGTTCCGCATAACGAGAGTTAATAGAGTAATATCGAAGTCGTTCGATGAAAGAACTTATTATCCCTGAAATTCTGGTGACATTCAACCGTATTTAATGCGGTATCCTGAAAATTGTGCTAATTCTTTTGTGTCTATATTTCTTCACAAATGTGAGTTCGATGGATATGAGTTTGAGAGAGAGAGAGAGTTTGTTCCCTACGCCCAATACTTTGATAAAATACAATCATATTAAGATTCCGGAGGAGTTAAAACGCTGAAAATTGTTCTTTCTGCAATTACAAAGCAACGAAAGTAATATATCTTTCAACTTCCGAACAACTTGTATCTTTTGCAATACATTCAATCAAGTCGCAATGTATCAAATTATCGATTTTCCGAACCTTTTCCCTAATTTAAAATGACCGTGAGAAAAGCCATATTTCATCAATCTCTGCCTCATTTATGGTTCTGAACAGTGAAAGTTGTTTGTACTTCAAACACTGTCAGTTTCAAAAAGTTATTAATTTTTCTTCGTGTTATACCCGTCTTTGAAGTTCGGCGAGGAGAATTCAACGTTATGCCGGAGAAATAAAATCCCACATAGCATTGAACTTCTTGTATCTAAACGAAAACGATGTAGAAACTGATACTTAGCTTACAGGGTTCAATCGTACGGGGGAAAATCCAATACTACTCCCTCGGCCTTCTATTTATTTTGGGCTAAGGCCTGGTAGTGAGTATAGGTAAGTGTCGCCCGGGGCGCGGTTCGTCCCCCTGCTGGGAATCGTGTCTGGGGAACTAGAGAGAAGGATAGTAATCATGGGGGAGGTTAAGAGGGCCTTGGATCCGTAGGAAACCAATCAAGGTAGATGGGAAGGGCAAAAAATCTTGAGGAAGGCTAGAAAAAATAACGGAGGGATATGGAGGTGATCGGTAAACAGCTAATAGTATAGAATCAACTGAGGTTGACGCGTGATGGAAATCCATCACAATATAAATGAAGTTTCCTTAAAATTGGAGGAATAAATGTTAACAGTAACAGGAATGAAAGTGATACCCCTTTTCCAGTTACACCATTTTGATTTTAAAATCACGGCGCACAGATAAATTCATCTCGCAGATAAATTTGGAAGCTTAACTCCACGTAGGGAATTTTTAAAGAGGAGATGAAGAGAGAGGAAAAAAGAGAGTAATAACTGTAGTAATTAAATATTCTAATCACTTAATCGCTTAACTGAGAAAGGTGCTCTGAATAATTCAACGATTCTCGGAAAGCGTTATCTCATGATGAATTCTTTTTAATATCAAACATTCAATTGCTCCGAAAGACTCGTTCAAATGTTAGGAATATTAACGCTCGAATCTTTTACGTTGTAAGCTGATATGAAGGGCGTTATGAATTTATCTTAATTACTTTAAGGGAAATTGCAGGTTTCATAGATGCTTCAAGTTTCGCTTCCTAGAATAATGGATAACGAGAACGTTAATGTTTCTTTAAAACAATCGAACTTTTTTGTAAAGTCTTAAACGAAGGATGAGTCTTCCAGCCTACTTTATTACTATCCAAAAACAGAATATTTCTATTTACTATTGATATGTTTGAGTATGCATAAAATATTTTCTAAAGAATGATAAAGACACCTACTCATTGGCGAGGTAGTATCGTTCATATTCTCAAAGGTAAATTACCGAGAGTTGAAAATTTTCTTTTGTAGCTCAAGATTCTTCTTTCGATAGCAATTTGGACTTAAGATCGAATCAGTTACGTATGTACGTAATGCATCGAAGCTTCCGGGAACTGAACGATTAAAAATACCAAATTCCTAGATGCTCGTAAGATACAGCATAAAATGTTATTCAGGACTCGATACCAAGTTTGCTCATCCGAGGTCAAGTCACGGCATCTCTGCAGCCATCTAAAACCCCGCTTAGCGAATGTGCAGAAGGCCGAAAGGCCATTGCGCCTTTTCGCCATCAGCTTAATCGCTGAACGCTTCACGATGTTAGGATGCGACACACTTGGGAAGTTTCGATTCTCGGACACCGAATTCACGGTGTAACGCAAGGTTATAGCATCTAGAGGCTTTGACATCCACACACACGACGGAAAGATCGGAGGCGAGTTGAGGTTTCGGGAAAAGGCGGTCACGAGTCGGAAAACGGAAGATTTAGGTAATGGAAGAGGAGCGTGAAAAGGGAGAGGGGGATGAAAGACGGGATGGAAGTACATCTCGCGTCGGAAGGGAGAGAGGGACGCATTTTGGAGGGAGTAGAGATGGAGATAGAAGGCATAAGGCGTAATGGGTTTCGTGCCGGAAGAAAGCGACGATATGGCAATTGATGGCCGGAGGCAGTTGTGTTGTGGGGGAGTAACAGCCGGAGGGGGAGGTGTCGGTGGAGAGGGAACCGAAGCGGAGGAGTCAGTGACCCCCTCTTCACTGTTCTGCTCGTTTACCGAACGCTGCTGCGTTCTCTAGGAGCGAAAGTAAAGATCTGAAACGACAGTTGCCGTGTACTTTGACTCCAATTTGCTGGAGCACTCCATAGCGCCCTATGGAGCCGCAGCTGAAGCCGACCTAAATGACGACGACGGATCCTCATAATTAAATAACATCTGCTAACTCCAGATTGTTATCGGATACATTTTTTCTTTAGTAAAAATACAATAGCTGCTTTCACGACTGACAGACTCCTAAGGAATTTTAGTTGAGTATCACGATAGAATTGAATCCAAAAAGAACTGCTTCAGCTCATACTGATTCGTGTTCAATGTGACAATGGCGAGAATTTCCATACGTCTGTTCGGAGAATTATTTACAATGAATACCTCGGTAGGGTAGCAAGTATTACTGAATATCATTTCAACTTTCATAACGCAATTTTCCAATAATGTGATACTACCTTTTTATACGTTTTCCATTAAATGAAAATGTCTGCATCCACACTTTACCTCGTGTTAAACAACTTCTTGAAATTCCAATGTAAGCCACACTAAGATGTGGAAGATTAGGGGCAATAATATTGCAAGTTTACAGAGGATGTTCAATGAGAATTAAGGGATGTTATTGACAATTAAAGAGCAATAGAAAATTATGTATAATCTTCATTTAGTATCTAATGTTGTAGAACGTGTCATTACTCAGCTATAATAAGTAAATATGCCTTTCTGAAAAATAAAGAAGCTTATTACATGCACTACCTTGAAATGCATCTTGCGAAGCTTTTCTGAAGCGATCGTCCAAGGAAATAACAAAGCCAATAGGTAGGGAAGACGATGGCCATTGAGAAACATCGCGTTCATGACTTAGGTAAACAGCACACCTCATGGCAGGTTGACGGCGGCTCCCTGAGGCGATTAAGGGGAATGGAAATGGAACAGCCGTTGACAGTGGGAGGGACTGGCACCGTGTGAACAGAAATCCGCTTATTTAGGTTTCCATCAGTGCAGCCTACGGAGACGGAGGTTTACAAACATTGTAACGGGAAAACTGGCAGAGTAATCTCTTGCGAGTCCATGACAAAAGAATTTTCGCGCAATATTTCTAAAAGAGAGAGAGAGAGAGAGAGAGAGTAGGGCAAAGAAACTGCACGTCTAAATGGACGACGTTCTAAATATTTCATGCAGACTTCTGCGCATACGTTGTGTACTAGTTTCTAGTAGATAACGCTAGATATTCTCGAGATCTCATCAGAGTAAAGAATTATTAACCGTTAGTTTATCTGGTGCCTCCACAGTGAACTAACCAAATATTTAATACGTTAATGCCTCCGCACATAAAATCTAAAAGACAAACCGATTCTTTGAGAATACAAAGCATTCCGAATACAAAGATATGAGGATTAAATAACCCATTTGAGTAATCCGCAGCCTTTCTCGTTAATAATGAGATGTAAGCAATCAAACGGAATATATTCTACAGCGTTAATGAGACGAATTCAAAATTACTATCTTTAAATGCCCGAATCTTCAAAGGACTCAAGAAGTGGATAATTTATGAATGTTTGATGGGAGACATCCGTTTATCTAACCTGTACCTGTACATCGTGAATTTTTGGGAATTATTTAAATCCTCGGTGAACAACGATTTTTAGTATTTACTTCCTGGATTTCCTTAATAGATTTGTTTTCCTTCCAGGCAAGAAGAGTGGTTACGGAGTAGGATTATGCAATCAAGGACTAATCTGCGATCGGAACTAAGTTATGGAATAATAGTCAAAACTTTACAGTATTGAGACAAGAGCGTAAACACATCTTTTAAGGACGTGCCATACATCCTAATGCGATAATCTCAAAAATTAAAAAATGACGAATACTTCCTTCTACTCGCACTAGAGCACAAATTAGATGAAAGAACATCAATAAAAATGTGAAATAGGAGATCGTAGATTGAAAATTAAATTAATTAAATTTTTACACTAATTATAATTTGTTCTGTTTTCTTTGGATCGAAATTCCTCGCCTTTACAATATGGCAATCCCACCTTTTGTTCCGTAATTTTTTAAAGAAAAGCTACAGAAGACTTGTAACACTTCTCGATAGGAAGCAATAAAAGGAGGAATTGCGCAGGGAGACGGTAGAGTGGGAATATGGGTCTGAGACGCATTCCATTGGTCGAGGAGATGCGATACGAAGGGCGAATGCGGTCTCACAAGGGCAAGTCCTGCGGTCGACTGGAATCCCAGTTCATTCGTTATTCGAGCGCCTCTTTCTCTGTTCCATTCATTAGTGACTATCACGAAGTGGCTTAAAGTAATGATTGCCGTCATACGTGGCTTTAGAAAGCAGCTATACTTCTATTTCCAGTCTAGTAAAAATACTTGAGAAAATGATTCAAATGTGCGGATTCGATAATTTTATCCTAACCTATCACTTGAATCAAAATTCGATCACGTACACGAATTTCGCTGTTCTTCCTAGGTATGGAAATATTAATTCTATGAGATTCATCAAAGTGGCGCACATCAAGGAAGAAATCACTCAAACTTATGCAGAAGTTCCATATAATAAATTTTATTCGTTAAAAGATACAGTACACAAATGAATGAAAGGGGAAAAAGTCAGCAAAAGTAATGAAAAAGGTCTCACATTTTGGTTGTATAGTAATAAAGTTTATTTTGAAAATTTGTAAGACGAAACTCACAACATTTTTTTTAGACGACGAAAAGACGTCTTTAGAAGACGAAAGCTGTATTATACAAGCAAAGTGCATATTTCATTATTCCATGGAGAAGAAAATGATGCGACGTATTTTTGAGGTAAAATTAAATGTATTCCTCATAGAAATTACGACGGAGATGAGGTAAGGCGAATTTGAAATGAGGATATTAAGAGTTCTATAAGTTGTAAAGGTAAAAACTTTATATAGAGATAAAGATGCGATTTTTTTATAATGAAAGAAAGACGGTAACGACGAAGAGAGATTCCGCAGTTAACGCGAGTGAGTTCACCGAGGCATCGCCTGTTATCTGAATAAGATATGGGAATGAGAGGAGGGCGCTGAGAATCTCACTTGGAAAACTTGATATTCTTTCCTTCGGGCGAGGAATTCTCCCCGCTTATTTTTCTTGAGGGATCCCCACATCGCTATGGTTCTCCGATGAAAAGACTCCTAATTTATATTTCAACCGAACCTTGGGCGGAATGAGCGGCACCCCTTTCTAGCCAAAGACAGTTTTTGAGATAGAGAAATAAATGGAATCGGAGAGACCAAAGAATGCTACTTACGTTTGAAGAAACGTCTCTAAGTACTACCGGCGGGCCAGATCCGGGCCATGTAAAGGTTTTTATGGAGCTCACGAAAGAATAGGACATTAAGCACGAGACACCCACAGGATGTTGTGACCTTTAAATTTCATTAATCTTCTATAGCTTGATTTAGTATAAGTCCAATATGTACGAAATGATAAATGTAACTTTTACTTTTCCACAAGTATTTGTGGACAAGTAAGTTATATTAATTATTTCAACTTTAAATTACATACCTGCGGTGTGCAATTAATACATTAAATTTTNAGATACATGACGTCTATCTTCGTCCGAGAAATTCCTATCACTGCAGACGTTTTAAAAATTGCAAAGATTATCGACGTGGAAAATCTTCGCTGTTACGAAAAGAGAGAGAGATAAAAAAAAGAATAAAAAAGAGAAGAACGTTTCTTGACGCGAGAAAGAAAGAAATTACAAGTTTTTCGATAGTTTTCATTTCCGGTATTGCAGAAAAATCACCGATAGTACTTTCTTGCATTGCAAAGGATCAGAAGCGTGAGCAGTGTCTTACACAGATCGATGAAAGGAATGGGGATTTCTCTCGAGGAAAAGCATTCTTCCTGGGGAAGAATACCCTGAGTACACGCATTGCCACGGTCGGACGTCACCCGCCACAATTCCAATTCTCTCTTTTCTGAATAAGCGCAAGAATTCCCCGATTTCCTATCTCCCTAAGAGGAACTATCCACGCTCAAGAAGACAAGCAGAGTTGCGCTTCTTCTAACTTTCGCGTGATTCCTTTTGACTTTCTCAAAGAGGGGTGCTAAAATAGATGTAAAGTGTTATACCCTTTTCTAGGGGATAGGAGGAAGTAGATACAAGACATCTGTACTAGCAGGTCTGAGTAAGAACTTAAGAGGTAACTCGAGCGTTCTATTTACGTAGATGTAGTTGTATTATAAAATAATTATATTCTATGACGAATTCGGATGTTCCACTAAGAGCTGCCAATTACCGTGAATTATATGGGTTCTGGCTCTCAAAACTAAGGGAACCTACCTTTATAAAAAACTGGGAAAATGTTGTCAATTGTTCCTAAATTGTTACTAATCAGGTTAACGGTGATACGTATAATAGTGATGCTGTCGGTAAAAATAGTCGCGAAATTTAGGAAGGTATTTTAAATACGAGATAAATATTTACCTAGGATCATTAAGTGTGAAATGAGTGGATATTCAAATTTTCCATCACAGCATCAGAGTCAAACAGATTCCCTAATTACTTTCCCAGAGTCTTCCTCGAAGGCAGGAAGAAAATTCAATTCCACGAGCGAATTTGGGGAATGCGAATAATTGCAACAGGTCTTCTTAATGCCTTCATACGATGCCTAGGTATTCCTTAAAAATTTTAGTCAAAGACCGAGGCGGTAGAAATGAAGGAGAAAAACGAAAAGAAGTTTGCAACGCAACGCTTGGACGACGCTAAGGAATGTAAAGCCATCGAAAGAGATGGTGCATTAGAAGTACCATTTTAATTACTACGCTCAGGGGAAGAATAAAAATTAAAAAGAAAGAGCGAGACGAGAAACACATCGCCGTGAAACAGCGGGGAAATTAGAGAAAAATGGAAGATTAGATGCATAAAAAGAGAGGAACTGAGCTTAGAAAGGAGGCAGCTTAGGACGGGGGCGAACACATATTAAAAATTGAGGAGAGAAAAGATGAAGTTGAGAGATGAAAATTGTAGGGAGGGATAAGGAAAGGGAGAAGGAAACAGGAGGGAAAAGAGCAATTCGATTCTTTATCAACCGCGGGCGTAAAAAAAATCGGATTATTTTCGGAACCTCAATTTTAGAGGACAACTGTGACCGTGGGAAGTTTTCAGCGGAGGACAGAGATGGCGTGCGGGAGGAAAAGGGCAAGACCCACCCACGGGGGAATGCGGAAAAATAAAACAGGAGCTCGGAAAACTTTTCAGAGACCTCGAAAGAAAGAATAAGGGAAGCGAAGGCGAGAATCGCGAATTGGTCGGGAGAAAAGAATAAAATTATAATAATAAAGCCGGCTTGCTGGAAAGGAGGGAGGCTACTCGCTTTACGAGTTTTATAATTTTTTTTAAATTTCTCCCGCTCATCTATTATTCATATCCTGGCCCTCCTTCCCAGATCTCTCTCTTTTTCCGTGGTACCCACACTGCGGCAGAGTTTATAAGGGTCTCGGTGAATGGGAGCAGGTGCAGCGGGGCACACAAGAAAAAGTCTTTCTCGTGCTATCTCCCAATTCTGTGGACGGAGGGGAATATAAACTGCGGCGTGGTGCAAGGGCCGTGATTGCCAGGAGTGGGGCATCTCGTATTAAAAAAACCCTCACGTAGCTCGGAATGCATCGGGAGGAGGGATAAATGCCGGGATTTTCGAGGGAAATATATGAAAAAGTTGGAGCAATAGGTCGTCGTATTGGACTCTTAAGCTAAGGGAGGGGATTTAAATTCCGTGGGATATTTTGCGCTAGGAGACATTCCACCCGTTGCTTAAATGGAAGTCCCCTTCCTCCATGGAAAGAAGAATGCTTGTTTCTCCGCGAGAATGAGAAATTCGATCGATTTTATAATATTTTCCATTGTTTTCGGGCCGGAGGAAAAGGAAACGCGTTGTAGCCCCTTTATTTGTGAATTAGTATTTCTCTGTTAATCACTTACTTTCGCTCCGGACTCGGTCTTCCAGAAAGTACTCACCTGTAAAGAAAGAAAAGGATACATTAATATCTAGCGTGATTCTTAAAAGTCTGATATTGCCATACTTTTTAAGATTACCGTTTGTAAAAATCAGTTACAATACGTTCACAGGGATTTCGTTTCAGAAATTCAATTTGTACTGTTTAAGTTCAGGAATTACATCTTTTTAATTTTCATGAAAAATGAGAAATAATCAACGGAGTGGTGCACAAAACAGACGAAAGTATGAGATTACTCGCTTCTAGCGTAGGTAAATACAGCACATTACGAATGAGATCGCGGAGTAAACCCCCAAGGGTTTATGTTTTTCAATTGTTACGCGGCTCCATTCTCAGCAACATGCTTGTTTAATAATCCCCAAAAATTAAAATTTACGCCGTAGGTTATTCATTATTACAAGGCTTTAAGGAGAGGTGCATTTCTTTGCACGATGAAGTCATGCAACTAATCCCACAGGAATAACAAGTGTGAAAAAAGCATTCCCTAAACAGTGGGGAAGAGACGCGGCATGGTAGTTCAGTGGATAGAATACCTGCCTGGGAGACCTGGGTTCGAGTCCCAGTCATGTCACTACTTTTCACACTTGTTATTCCCGTATTAAAACCAAGTTTTATTCATTATTAAACCAAGTGTATTCTTTGTAACCAACGGTCCCCTAAAAATAGGACTTGAGAGGCTTCGTTTACGTATAAATTCGTAGACGCGTCTTACATACGAACTTGAGAAATAATTTTCAACAAATCTCCAATAGCTATGTAATAAATAAAATTGAAAAAAAAACTGTAATCCTTAATCATCTAGAGATACATGACGTCTATCTTCGTCCGAGAAATTCCTATCACTGCAGACGTTTTAAAAATTGCAAAGATTATCGACGTGGAAAATCTTCGCTGTTACGAAAAGAGAGAGAGATAAAAAAAAGAATAAAAAAGAGAAGAACGTTTCTTGACGCGAGAAAGAAAGAAATTACAAGTTTTTCGATAGTTTTCATTTCCGGTATTGCAGAAAAATCACCGATAGTACTTTCTTGCATTGCAAAGGATCAGAAGCGTGAGCAGTGTCTTACACAGATCGATGAAAGGAATGGGGATTTCTCTCGAGGAAAAGCATTCTTCCTGGGGAAGAATACCCTGAGTACACGCATTGCCACGGTCGGACGTCACCCGCCACAATTCCAATTCTCTCTTTTCTGAATAAGCGCAAGAATTCCCCGATTTCCTATCTCCCTAAGAGGAACTATCCACGCTCAAGAAGACAAGCAGAGTTGCGCTTCTTCTAACTTTCGCGTGATTCCTTTTGACTTTCTCAAAGAGGGGTGCTAAAATAGATGTAAAGTGTTATACCCTTTTCTAGGGGATAGGAGGAAGTAGATACAAGACATCTGTACTAGCAGGTCTGAGTAAGAACCTATTTACGCTGCAAAGAGGGGATTTATACAGAAACGGAGTAAACAGTTTCTGATTCTGTTGAATTCTTTATTATTATTATTATCAATCAAAGGCTGCGGTGTGGAACCTATTCCTCGGTGGCAACCGTATACATAATTAACGTTATTCCTACATCATAATATGTACCCCAAATACATACATACTACATAGGACACAATATATACCCCAAAATAACTACAATATACACCTCAAAATAACACATTATATGCAATACTAATACAGTTATGAAATCATAGAGTCAACTGAAAAGCTTATTTAATCGCAGCAAGATTTTTACCTTTCTAATTCGTGAATAAAAGCTAACACACATGATTATCTACGTAAATTTTAACACTAGGTGAAAATGACAAGATAAAAATTGGTAATCTGAATCTTAATTAGCGAGCTGGTATCTATTTATAAATAGATATTGAGACTTTATGCATCATATAATTAAAATATTCCGAGCTTAAGGTTTCAGCATTGGGAATCTTAGGGAAAAAACCAAATATAAAATCTTCCTCATTCAAGCTGATCTAAAAGGATACACAGTAGTTTACCACTAAGTTAAAACTAATCATAAAATAATCCTTACTGGCATCACTGAATTTAACTATGTGTATACCTCTATCAAGTATTAAATGATCAGTACGGCAAGTAAAATGTTTTTGTACCTTCTTCAATCTTGTTTGGGCAGAAAATGATCTGCACAGAAAAGTACTTTACCAAGGATACCACATACAAACGGATGAAATACATTTTTCTTTGTTCACATAATTTCATTGTATTTTCCGAAAAGCTTCTAACTTAACAATAACTAAGTTATAGGGAAATTTGGCAAATTAAATCAGTATTAAGGAGACACTTGAAAACTTCTTTTGGAGGTATACATTTTTACCATTTCATCTAGTGGAATTATTCTTTCCGCGATAATAAGTAGATGAATATGTTTTTAAGGACAAGAGTTGAAAATTTCAGTTATATGATAATTTAAGCAAATTAATTCAATTATCCAATTTTCCAGTACAACCTCATCAAATATTCAACGACTTCTAAAAGTGGGCTCGCAAAGATAAATTCGCTTAAAAATTGCAAGGACGTTTTCAAGCACCTCGTAACGATGAATGCTAACTGCGGCTTTCCATGGTAATAAGGTCAAAGGTTGTTAAGCACATATACGCAGTGACATTAAAACAGCCATTCAATATATAAACATTTTCCTTCATTAAAATAAATCGCTGGCAATTAGCGATGGTAATTGTCGAAAAGGAAACAAAGAAGTGAATAAATTCATAAAACATAACTAATTATTTTCCTAAGGGTTTAAAGGATTTCACAGAAATGAGTTTAAGGACTATTATCGAGCTTGAATATATTTGCAATGCCATCCCACGAGTGAGCAATTTCGATACATTTTTGAAATTACCTTCAAATCGAGAGAATGACAATTACATTTACTGGCTGCGCCTACGATGAAGTTAGAAAAAATGGCAACTTTTAAATACGACTGGTCTAAAGCCTTTTGATTTAGGCAATTCCAGAATTTTAAAGTGGGATAAAATAAAGATCCGAAATATCTTAAGGTTATTATTGATGTTAATATGTAAATGACGACTTTAAATAAAATTAAGTGGTAGCTTAGTGGGCTCCCGGATAGCTATGTGGGCAACGCTTCTCCGGTGAAAGCGGTCCTGGGTTCGATTCCCGGTCGGAGTCCATGTGCGAAATGACCTCAGCTGTTGAGGCACTTATAACAGTACTACTACTACGAGAGTTAAGCATGAACGCCTATTTTTAGTTTACGATATTTACTTTAAAATCTGTTTCCCAAAAAATGTCTACATTTTTAACCTCGGTTTTAGCTTCTTGTTTTTATAGGAAAATGCTTCAACTCTGTTGCGAAATGGAGCAGAGAAACACCCATTTCCAAAAATGCGGTGCCGGAGAAAAAACGAATTATTAATGACTATAGCATCGATTCGGCTTATAAGCTCTTATTTGCTTTCTCCTACAGTTCCACCATTGGGCGATAGTCATAACGGAAAGGGCTACCTTTCTCTCCATAGCAACTCACCGTCCCCCCTCTTTTCGCTGCTCATACTTTGATCCTTACGCACGGGGCCCCGGGCTCTTCAAACATTTCCTCGGGGGAGAGCCATAGTCACCATGCGCTCTTTCAAATCCCTCCCTCTTCATGTCGCCATAAATGTTTCCGACGGGAGCTTAACTCCATGTCCCTCAGGAGTTTCCAAAGTATGCGAAAGAGTTAAGAGGAAAATATCTTCAACTTAATACTTTCCTCGTATACCATTCTCCACGACAGAGTTCTGCAACAAATTCTTCGAGGGATAATTCATAGAAACCATAATGGGTCCCAGAAGATTAATCTAGAGATTTCTTCAGATCATTCCCAGATATCTAGAGGTCATCAGATCAACAAAATCGTCTTCGGTTCAGGGCAAGACTCTGCTAGTCACTGCTATTTCCCTCATGCAACGAATGGAGCGCCAGAGGCTAATAAAAATAAAACTGGCTGCTAAGCTCTTGCGCCTGGACTCCCTACTGCGACGTATTGAGGCCCTCAACTTCTTTTTGCATTTGGAATCGCTCACCTTTCGCCCTCTATCCTTACAAGAAAAATAATAATCTGCGTCGATTTGGTAACTGAGAGGACTTTAATCTAGCGGAATGGCAAAAAAGAAGGGAAACCATGACTCGACGCGGTTCATTTTCTAGGAGAGGTTCGTTCTGCAATTACGAAAGGCATTCATTATTTCAAATCTCCCTTCGCTCCCGTTATTTCTCCCCGTCGCTACGGACCCATTATCGCCTAGATTCGATCTTGGCTTTTTAAAGAAATTTGAATTCCGCCGACGCTCTATGATTATCAAAGTGGCGCTTGCGAAAGGGCGCGATGGCAGGGAAATTTCCTTCGAGTGCATTCCGAATATTTAATTCGAAACGCTGAGCCCCCTTAAAAGCACGAAGCCTCTTTCTTCTCCTGGAAAGCTTCCCTAACTTCTCCGTCTCTGTCCATCCGCCGTCCGTCAATCCACGCCCAGTTCCTTTTTTAATAATTGCTCCTTCTGGTACTGCAGTCCGTACTTGGAGGGAGATGTCTCCGGGTTCATTTCCTGACCTCTCTCATCAGCACTTTTCCATTTGGAAGGGGAAATGCAGCGACACAATGAGAGCTCGAGTCGGTTGGAGAGGGGCGAAGGGAAGGAAGTTGAGAAGGGGATGAAGAAGCCAGAAAGGATGAAGAAAAGGGGATTGGAGGATGTAAAGATGCATTGATAAACAGAGAAACGAAAAAAGAATCACGAAGAACGATTAGGTAAACGGAGAGGAGTAATTGTGAATAGAGTAAAACGGAACATAGAGAATTAAAGCGTAAAAGAAAAAAACTAAATACGAAAGAGTAAAAGTAAAAAAAGAAAGGAAACCAGTATTTTGAAAAAAGAGTGCGAATTCTATGAGAAAAGGTAACTAAAAGAGGAAAAAAAAGAGCAAAATAGGTGAAAGGTGAAGGTGAAACAGGCGCTGTAGCGAATTGAAGGAAAGCTATGCAACGGAAAAAGGATGAGTTATGTAGAAGATAACGACGATGATGAGGGGTTAAAAGGATTCGAACGCAGAGAAAAGAGATTTATAAGGAACAGGGATTGGGAATCTGTGATAAGGAATACAGGATGAGTGGATGGAAGAGAGAACATAATGGTGAGAACATGGGCATGTCGACATGAGTAAGAAAGAGAGGAAAAGCAGGTGTATTGCGGAGATAAGGAGGAAGGAATAAAAGGAAAAAATACACGTTGATGGGTGGAGGTAGAGGTGGACAGAGAATGAAGAAGAGTTGAATGGAAAGGGCGTGGTACCGTATGGGCGAGGGGAAGCGTGGTCTTGTGGACACACTGCACCGGGGAAAACATAATGCATCATTTTCGAGACGATCGTCAGATCCCGTGACGGAGGGGAAAAGAACTCTACGATACATAAATTGAACTCCTGATCGAATAATCTCTTTAATCCACTCCCACAGCTTGCTCTACGCATTATAACCCCTACCCTCTTCCACGCTCCAGTGGACTTTAAGTTTCTTCCCATTTCCTCTTTGTTTAGGAATATTAAAAAAAACCTTCATTTATGTGTTCTCATGGGCCTTCCAACCTCCCTCCTCTTCGATCGACGCCAACCCCCGCTTCCCACAGGGTCTTATCTCGAGCATTCACGGGGAACGGAAGCCAGTGTTTCCGAGATGTGTAATCGGCCGTGCCTTTGAGAAACCCTTCTTCTTAAAGGAGGTGACGTCCTCGGTTCTCTGCCCTCTCTTTCCCAGGAAATTAAGTCGTCTGTATTACCCCTCCATCCACCCTTTGTGGGCATCCCTTCCCATTAGCCCTTCTCTTCAGTTATCCACTTCCTTCGAATCAATTCGCTCGAAAATAACCCGTTTGTCCATATTTCTATTTCCTCCTCTTCCCCATCCCTTTTCTAATCCGTCTATACTCTAAAAAACAACTTGCATGATTTAAGATACCGTATCCTTCGAAGACATTTTTGAATTATTCCCCCCTGATTTGAAGTCAATATTTTGTTATGGGTTAAATGAGTTCATGATTTGAATTAATCCATCGATAAGGTACTCTTCTACAGTATTTCTCATCGGAAAATCATTTAAATGGAAATGAATACTCTTCGGCAGCTATTTGGGGAAAAATCACCCTCGAAAGTTATATTTCCCCAAACAAGAATTTACAGTAGTGGAAAAAGAAGGTATAGGAGTAAATTTAACAAACTATATTTGCATAAGCCGTGTATTTTGTCTCTTAACACCAAAGACTCTGACTGACCTGTTTTCATCATTTCCCTCTTTGCGCCCATTCCATCAATATTACATAGAATTTCGTAGCAATTACATAGTAATGAATAATTTGGCGCTCTCTCGATTCCTCGTTATTGTACTTAATAAATTCACGAATAACAAATACACTTCATGAATTTATTACGAACACGCAATTAAATTTAACTCAACAAGTTATTAGTTGGTATTCGATAATCCGTCAAACGGATTATTTTGTTTGTCAGCGAAAATTTAAATTTTTACTTCTCTTTCCAAAAAGGTTTTTTCCCATCGTTTCCTGCATCCCACATATTCCATCCCACACTTCCTCCCACATATTCCATTTACTCTTATCCATGTCTTCGACTTAATCCTTTAAAGACTAATAACTATAATCCTATCGAGAATACCGGAAAGAAGTTTTAAATCTGTTTTTTTTAGAAAGCACATCTGCCTAAATAAGCCATTAAAACAGGAAACATCGTTAATTTAACGGCAAGAATAGGATCAATAGAGAATTCGAATGTCTTTGACGTCAATTAATTCATTAAACAGAGAAAATTTTTTAGCACTCTCGTTAGAATTAGTACACTTAAAAAGAAGAGTAAGAACCTTTGAAAGACATTTAAGTGACAGTAGTTTCGGGTAGGCGAAACTGGATCGAAATTTTCGTGGGTGACTTTTTCGTTTTAAGACTCCGTCTCTTCTTTAAAGCTAACATTGACGGAGGAATACTTCGCATTGCGTCAATTAAGGCAATTGAGCATAGGAATTTTCTCGCATCATTTCAACTTTACGACCGCTTTAATCCTTTTGTATCGTAAATCCTTCCTTAACGCTCCGCCTTTGCGTTCTGCAACGTTGGTTGACACTGCAAAACTTCCACCTTTAGAATAATATTTTGCCCTCAGAATTTAAGATATGACACATCATATAAGTATTCATTGGGTACGACCATCTCCAGCTCACCTTTCGAAACTCGAAAGATGCAACTTATATGTTTGTCTCATCGAGGTGGAGGACGAGCAGTGGAAAGAGACGGGAGAAAAAAGGAGGCTTTTTCCAGAAGAAGCGTCCTCCTTTTATAATTATAGCCGCGAAAACAAAAGAAATACGTAATTAATAAACGGTGGCGGTGGCGCCGCGACGCTCTCGTTTCATTGTTTATCGTTGCTTTTCCCATAAAAATACTTTCTTCTGGAAATAGTAACGGAGAGATGTAATTTTTCCGCATGCCATATATTATGATTTAAGCTCCGTGCCCACTTCAGCCGATTCTGAGGCAAGAGGAGACCATTCTGTTACTGGGAATACTCTGTGTCGGTCGAGGAAAACCGGGGAAAATATCACGGAAAAAGCGTATGAGCGAACGTCAACCGCGGAATCAAAACCCTGACGGAATTATAGGAGAAAATATCGCGAGGAAGAGCAAAATTAATTCCACCTCGGATAGATTCCCATTAATCATCGTGGGGGACTCGACGAAATAAAAAGTACTCAGTGTGCGAGCCTATCATCCTGGATTTTAAAACGAAATGACCGCGAGGAGATGCGCTATCGTTCGCCAAATGTCTCTTCTCGCGCAGAATTGAAGGAAACGAGCGCTACATGGTTGCAGCTAAACCTTCTTGCATGTACCTCTCGTTGCAGTTTCCTCCAGTAATTTACCTTTAATTATATCCTTCCGCTCCATCCTGAATCTTTCATTTATTCCGACTTCTTCAGCGAACCGCCCTCTCTCATTCTTGGCAGCAATTTCACCCAATCCTAATTCCCTTCTCCAATTGGATCGGGCATTGTTCCTCTCGGCGAGGCAAGAGTAATTTCGAGGCCTAATCGTAACTCGGGCGAGGTCCACTACCGGTCGTTGGGGAATGCGATGTGTGTAAGGGAGAAGCCCCTCCTTGCGGGGAAGGAAGAGGACTTCTGGGAGAAGAGAAAGTGGAGATGTTGGCGGAAGGCAAATAGAAATGGCTGTGGCGGGAGTGAGCGGAGGTTTGGAATAAGAGCGCAAGAGGAGGTTTGAAGAGAGTGGAGGCAATTAGACGGAGGGCTAAATGGAACGACTGAGTGGACCATGTTTGTGCAGCAGTTTTTATTTTCACAAATAAACTTCATACGCGAGACTTATTTCTTATGTTTAAGTATTAGGCGCGGGAGATGAGGTAATAAATCGAGTGCGCAGTACTTATTTGCGGGGTTGAGAAGCTATTGGCATTTACAACGCATCCTCATACATTACCGCAGCAAATAAGGAATCGGTAACCTAAAAGCTGTTCAGGTCTTGAAGTAGAGCTGTTCAATAAGCAGAAATACACAGTCCATAATTTTCAACATAAACACTTGATTTATTGAAAGTGAAAATCATACGCAAATGCAAAAGGAATTCTTACAGGGGCGGATTTAAACTATCAGGGGCCCTAGTGATCAGATTGAGGCCCCTATTAAGAATTATGAGTGAAAATTCGATTTTTTTTTCATAAACGAATGACAATCCCATAGAAATCTCAGTCGCCTTACTACGGCAAGAATTAATAAACAAGCTCTGGATTACAATTCATAGTATTTCTTCATTAAATGATGGATAGACGTTTTTACATTATATACTGACATACGCAATGTGATATATTCTATAAACATATTATATAAACTTACTCAAATATATAACACTTTCTAGAAGCGAAAAACAGAACAATTTGTTACTGAGAATATTTATCAGTCTTATTGAGGCCCTCATGTGGATGAGGCCCACAGCTAGCGCATATTGAGCCTAATAAATTCACCCCGGTACGATTACAACCTAAAAGGTAAACAATGTTTCCAATTAGAGGTTTAAAAAAGCCGCCTCATTTAAACTTTTCGATGAAGCAGTCAGCTGTAGTGTTTTCTTTTAACTATTGGAAACTTTGAAAGAAAAGAAACTTGGAACACGGCTGTTAATAAATTAGAGGTTTAAAAACACTCCGTAAGCCATATTTCGGCAGGCAGAACTCGCGTTAAGAGAGAAACGGGAAGCTCCGGATTACCGATTTCTGGGAAGTTCCAATGTACATTTCAGAGACAACGCCTCCACCATCAGGGGGTCATTTCCTTTGTTAGCTTGTTTTTTCTTGAACAAGGTTTTAGAGTTAGTACGTACATCGAAAGGATAGCCAAGGGAGTTCAACGTTAAAAATACCAATCACAGAAAATAGTATAGTATTTATCATAGCAAAATTCACTATTCGCTTTCCGTCAAGAAGCGTAGGTACTTCACCTTTAGACTTAGCGCTATGACTTGAGCGTATTTTCCGCAGAGATAAAATTCGCACGAATCTTGAAGTCATTGGTTTGAATTTGTTCGAGAGACGCCAAATATCTCCAAAGAATTCGTTAAATGAATCTATTTATCGCTTAATAAAAAGTAGGCGGTCTATCGGAAGAAAGAGAAAGAAGTAAAAGAATAGAGGAGAGATGGAATGGAAGGCTGGAGTGAAAATTGAATGGAGCGGAGGCGTGAGATCCGGTTGGCGTAAGTGGAGTGGGCGATGGAGTTGGATGAAGGTGAAGGAGGAGAGCAAAAGAGAATATGTGACCGTACCAAAGTATTCTGGAGCCCAGAGCGATGAGACTTTTCGGCGCTACTCAAGTTCTTAAGTGTTTTCCAGAGATGAGAGACCTCTCGTAACCCAGGAATATGCAGACTTATCAAACGTCTCGGTTGAATTGATACGTTCTCCTCCGTGAACTATTGTCCGGACATCTTCGAGCGGTTAATAATTCTGTCTCGGGAAAATTGGGGCTGTGCATCACCGCCATGAGTTTATAGGAAACATTAAGGATGGAAGAAAATCTCCTATTTTCCGGCGACTCTCTTAGGATATCTAGACAGTCGGCCATATATTTTGTGAAGCTGAGCTGAATACGACTTTCTCTGAGATACACAGTCCTAAAATATGAGCATTCCAGCGAAGAACTCTCAAAGTACTGAAATGGTTAAGGTTCCGGTCTGAAGGGGGATATTCTTTATGCTTTCGAGCATTACCGAGAGATTATTTTCTTTATAAAACGGAGCGATTCCTATTTCCAATTACATTCTCCAATAGAGTAGTTGTCTTAATTAACATTTAGAGAACGTTTTAGTGAGAAAACAGCAAAACTGGACATGCGATGTCTTCGGAAGGAAATATTTTTCACGATGGTGATAAAATGCCTGCGGCGTTCCCTTGCGTGGACCAGAGGACAAAAGTAGTGAGACAGAGACAAAGGGAAGAGAGAGATGGAGGGGAAGAGAAAGGATGGGTCGAGATGAGGCAGTTCGGTCCGAGGCACGATAAAAGAGTTCGGATGCGTGAGTCTGAATTGGATGGCGGAAAGAAAGGAGCTCCATCCAAAGATTAATTCCGACGTGGCCTTACCTTTCTCTTCCCTCTCCCAATTTTCTTTCCCTCGCCCTCGAGATTCTTTTATAAAGGAGCACACAAACACCTCGCAGCACTCACGTGCTCTCGAAGGAGTGGGAGCAGGAATTTGCGGTAGGCGCTCGTGCTGCCTACGGCCAATGAAAGAACTATTGTTTTCAATTAACCGCAGTTTCCGTGATAATCATCGACCGAAATATATTTTTTCGGCAACTTTCCAGTCAATTTTTTGCGTAGCAGAGTCGGGGAAAGTCCATGTTGTTTTTCAAAGCGATACTCACGAGGAAATATTGAGCGATATTTTATAAGGCTTCGTGTATTAATTAAAGGAGTTTGGCAAACAAACGAAAATCGCGATCAAAAGACCGTAGATGGGCTTAAATTAATCAATCTGCGCTTCAGCGGTAACACAAAAGCATCGGATCTAATTCTTCCTTTGAGCGAGACCAGTGAATGATTAACAACGTCTACTTCGAAAATCTCTTCTCCTTGTTTCAAAGGGAATTCGTATTTTGAAAGACGTCTTCAAGATATCAATATAAGCACCAGGAAACCACCCATAAATAAACACTCAAAATAAATGGGTGAGTTAAGAGCTAACTTAAAGTTACAAGAGAGAACGCTCCGGTAAAGCTACACTATACATTAAAACGCGAATGCTGCCTAGTGAATGTAATAGATCAGATTTACAGCCACCTTCTGTATGGAAATGCCAATCATAGAAAGCTAGTACTTCCAAGATTGGAGGCATATCTTTCAAAGTTTTTGATAGGAATCAGAAAGATAGATGTTAATTTGGTTAATTACACCTCAGAATAATGAATACTTAATAATTGATTTATTAATCTTAAATTATTTTCCTCGCATAATTTGTTTATCTTATTAGGAAATTATCGCATTTTTGAGGTACATTTCTTTCGTTTCTTTCTAATGAATAAGATTAGAGATTCTTAGATACAGAGGAGATATAACACCGAAGAAAAATTATTTTTATTTACACATAATCGGAGTTTATTTTACTTCAGTGTACTTTTAGTAAGTATTTTCCTTTAATGTGATATGAAGTAGTTCCGAGCAATTACGCTAGAGACGGTCTCTTTTACCGAGAGAGAATGAGAGGAGGCATGAGACATAGTGAACATTTGCATCAAGTTCTTCCTTTTTAAACGAAGTTCCACCAAAAGAAGACGTAATGGAATTACGTAATGGAAAATTTGCAGCAAGTTCTTTCTTTTTCAACGAAAGTTCCACCAACGATAATCACCGAAGACGCTCATCCCATTCTAGTAAAAGACCGAATGACCCCAACGACTTGATGCAGCGACTAAACATCTACATGGAAAGAAATGGGATGGAAACGAAACTCGTTTGTGGCGAATATTTTCTCGGCGAGAAAGGATCGAAAGGAAAGATAGAATCGCTGCGCCTAATTACAATCCTTCGACTTGAGGGCGAACTGATAGGCGCGGGTGGCAATTATCAAAGAATAATTTCCTTCGGACAATGGGCGCCGATATATTTTAAGAAAGATCGATAGGCCCAAATGTTAGAACGATAAAAATATTAATTGGGGGGAGTAAAGGGAAAGGTAAAAGTAGGAAAGGGAAGCGGGTGTATCGTGATGAAAGAGTCGTCGATGCGAAGGTTAAGGAAGAAAACGATGGAAATATTGGCTGATTGGAAGTTGAATAACTGGGATGAAATATGATCGAATATAAAACAGGTTTGCGATAAGCGAACTGATGAAATATTTTCGTTGATAGCTTTGCGTTCCCACTATAAGTTTTAACTATATAAATCAGTATTATTATTATTATCAATTAAAACACTACAAATAGGTATAAACATGGTGGCAGTGTGTAGAGTTACGCAAATATATAAGATAACACACCCTTCAAAAGAAAACTTACAAAAGAATTATATAAAAAGCATTACATACAAAATAGTTGTATACAAAAGAATTACATACAAAAGATTAACACAGATCATACCCTACAATAACTGTTCCGGAAGAAGAGAAAGAAAGGTTTACAGAATAAAATATTAGTAATTATGAAATTAGCTTTAGTCTCTTCTTCATTTCCCTACAGTTGTTTGGAAAGTGCGTAAAGATTGCAGCATTTTATTATTTTATTGCAGCACTGTACTCATGAAAAAGCACGTTTAACATTTCCTCCGAAATATTTCGTGGTGAAAGTATTCTAAAATAAATTATGTATAGCTTTTGGAGAAGAGAAGGTAATAAAATCTCCTACAAAATTTGCTCAAAGCGGATTAAGGCAAGAACTAAAGCTTTCTTTCACAGAGCAAAAGCAAAATTACTACACCATGAAGATAGGACCAAAATGATGAGGGTAAGCAGCTCTCACGGATATTTAGAGCAGTAAAAAACTCAAATATGATCCATAAACAGGATGATCGGTTAGGAATATCAAGAAAAATATTATTACCTCAGAATTCAACAGGAGGCAAGGAACTGCAGACTGGTGACCCTTACCGAAGAAGAAATCTGAGCGAGAACGGAATTGGCTCAGAAAAGGAAGGAATAAAGGACAGCAGAAAGATGGGAGCGAGGAATGCGAAGGTACACGGAAGGAATATGCACCTTCCTTGTTTAGAGGATCGGAAGAGCACCTTGTAAAAGAGCATGCCGTACATGGAACGTGCGCTGCATTCTTCCTTTCGCTTTCGTTTGCCCCGACGAGAGAGCGATAGAGCGGTATCCTCAGAAGAAGCATCGAATACACGCTCATCCAAGTGAGGGTGTGGCGGCCACTAATCCAGCAGCGCGTTAAATTGGATTGCGCTTAAGTGGCGTTCTACTCCGCCGCGTGGATGGGCGGTTTGAAGAGATGACGCAATATCGCCATACCTCGACTCCATATCGGTCTGCGGAATCATATTTACATACATTAAGACTCTATTGCGTGCGGAGGAGTTATTCCGAGAACGATATTTTCCTTCTCGCGAAAATCACCAGGTTGTTACCTTCTTCCATTTTACAACCCCTTAATAAAAACAAGTCTTGTGGGAAGTTTGCGTGGGGCTTGGAAATGATAGCTCGGAAGAGCTGGTTTTTTACATGCGGTAACTTTTGCGGAAATGATTCTTCCTCGTGCGAACGGTTATTGGAATTGTCGCCGGAGAGGAAGCGGCATCATGTACAGTCCATTTGCGTTACATTAGTTGCCCGATACGTGCGAAGGATGGGTTTCTGCCAATCACCGTGAAATATAAAGCAGAAAACTGCACGTACGTTTTTGTACGTTTCAATATGAACAACGATCACGAGTTTGTAAATACGAACATTAAACATAGAAAATAAGTGAAGGCCGAACATCGATTTCTGTCAACAGACTGAAAAGGCGGAGAACAAGACGACAACGACTCCAAAGCACCGTAAAAATAAGGCAGATGAACTGAAAAGCAGATCTGTCTAATACGTCTTTCGGTATCAAAGATACCATCATCAGAGACCACCTTACTGTCGTCTAGTATCATAGATACCGATAATGGTATCTGATGATGGTATCTTTGATACCGAAATACGTATTAGACTTCTACTGTGCAGTTCATCTGCCAAATTGTTGGCTGCTTTGATGTCTGTTTTTGTCTTATTTTCCGCCTTGTCAGTCTGTCGACAGACATCGCTGGTTCTTCAGTCTTGTCGCCGTAGTGCTGATCTATTTTCATCTACATTGTAGTACCCTGCAAGCCGCCTTCCGGCGTGTGGCAGGGGCACAGGTTTATCCTTATTTTCATTCATAGAAAATAAGGATAAACCTGTGTTTCCAGAAGTGGACAATACTGCCGCCCTTTTTTCTGGACTAATTTCGGGGGTGCTTGACGAGAGGGAATTTCAAATCATTGCCAATCATCTTTCTTTCTCAATTGAATTTGCTGGGTTCTAGACTGCGATAAAAGATCAGAAAATATCAAATATTTATTTGGTTAATGTTTTCACATGCAAGTTCACTTATTTTTATTTTCCGGATTTGATCGTAATAACAGATAATAACTTTTAATAGACGCCGTGCGGGTGGGTGGTAAGGAACTAAGGCAGCGGTAATTGAAAAGGTTTGGGAAACACTGGGATAAACCTATTGCACGAAGCGTAAATTTAACAAAAACTTGAATAATCCCGTGAATTCGAAAGCATGTACGACGGGGGACTACCGCACAAGCGGGACAACAACCGCGGATTGAAATGCGGGAGAGAGACAGATATCGCCGAGGAGCTTAATTACGGAAATAGCCCAATTCGACGTCGAATCCAAACTAGCTTGGAGTTGGAGCATTTGAATGCGTCCGCCCTTCGGCGGATTTATGCGCGGCGCTTGGCGACGCCATAAAACACCGAAAACTCGACGCTGCGAGGCCGGCGTCGCCGCTGCCAAAGAAGAAATTTATCATTCGCCGCTCGAAAGAGAATTATAGCCGAACGACTTCCCTTCCTTGAATCGATTAACAGTTGCGTGCGTTGGAGCGCGAATGAAACAAAACGGCGTCTCGCGTGTTTTATAAATGCTCTCGACGGCGACCTTTAAACTTTTTTGTTTCATCGTCGTTCTTGGAAATTTTTGCTGTCCATATCTCGGTGCCCGTGACCGCGAGAGCGATTCAAGGCATTCTGTCGCCCGTTCCTGTTCGTGACATTATATTCCGAAGGCCAACTCCTTACTCAGAAATGACGCCCCGCGAGCTGCTTTGAATAAAAGGGATCCTCATGAAATTTTCATGCTTTTAATATTTCTATGCGATCAATTTGTTTCTAACAAGAAATATAATGAAAAATGTATAAAAAACTGAATTGATATTTCCCTGAAAAAATGTATATGTATACAGAGTCGCGCCCGAGTTCTGCCGCCCGAGTACAAACATAATTTGCGGCCCCTTAAAGTCAAATACCAAAACCACACATTTCCTGATTTTCAGGTTAAAATTAGTTTGAAAGACTTTGAAATGCCAGTTTTTTATGACTTCATTTCCTAACTTACAAAGGTTACAAAACATCAGTACAATTAATTGTGCATATTCCGTATGCTGACGCAGTAAATAGCATACGAAATAGTAAATTGTTGATAGTTCAAATTACTTTTGAGCAACATTATCATCGTAGTGCGCGTAACTTAAATGATAAAATTTGTACGAAATCTATTTCTCGAAACTAAATCTGAGTGTTTAATAAAATGTATTGCAACATAAATAACTTTGATTAAATCCACAACATAAATATTCCCTTCTCGTCTTGAGTTATCCGTAATTCTTTACTCTAAATATTTGCCAATCTATAATTTCTATCATAATCTTTCCTAGATAAGTCGTTTGTGTCACCTAGGAAACAACAAATAATGTCGTTGTAAAAATAGCAAAAGTTGGCTACGGTTCTGTTGCAGCCCCTAAGATGCCGCCGCCCGGATGCGATGCATCCCTTGCACCCATAGGACGACGCGGCTCTGTATGTATATACATGGCAATTTACACTTGTAATGGAGGAATAAAAATGCAATATATTTAAAATAAATGAAAAATATTCGTGTTAATTATTAATAATCGTGTTATTATTCGTGTTCACTTTAATTAAAATGGAACGATAGAGTCGAGTTTAATGGATCGTTTGGAAACTGAGGAAGACTATTATTTAAAACGATTAAGTAGGTCTGAAATTAATATGTTTAACTTGATGAGAGAACATCTAAGCCGCACAGTCCTTCCGTGTTATTTTATTCACTTTACCCACTTTTTTTATTACTTTACTAGCTTTTAATTCAAGTAATAAAATTGAGAAATTTCATTTGAGAACGGCCTACATAAATTAATATAATTTATTCCTCGCAACTTAAGCAAGCACTTGACATTTTACTCCAATTGAATTTCCCTTACTACACGCCAAAAGGCGGCTTACTCATTTTTAATGTAAATGTAGACATTATACAATCTGCCACCGACCGCAATGTATTCAGCAATGAACGAAACTCAGCATCAGTCTATGCCAATAAATCAATTTCCTTGTTCATAATTTCAAAACGCATCGCTAAAGTTAGGACTTTTCCACTTCCACTATTTTCGTCAAAATTCGTTGTACTTCGTCCTTTCTCAAGCCGTTCCAATGTTGCATTTCGTGAGATCGTTAAAGGTATTCATCGAGAATTCACGGTAATCCAAGCTTTCAAACACGCTTGACGCGGTTGTGAGGAATTAATATCGATTTAAATAAATTAGCGCAGTCTCGGCGCCAGAAGGAGTTCGTTAGAGGTTTGAATATTCTTTGGTTTGGGAGTTAAAGTTTCCCACTTGTCCGCTTAGGTAAAGAAAAGGAGGAGCGGAGGGGAATACCGCAAGCCTCTCTCCAAGACAACACCTCGCCAAGTTTCTTCGCATTTCCCGACATGAATAAGTCATCAAAGGTTTAACACGGGAGCTGGCATTAAATTCTAAGGGAAATAAGCTACGGGATCAACCTTTAATCGCGACTTCACGTTTCCTGAGGACAGGATGAGAAGAGGAGAGAGAATGAGGAGCTGTGCGAGATGAGAGAAAGGAATGACTGAGAAATGTATATATGTATGTATGCGAACTACGAATCTCGCCTTTTCATAATTGATGGAGTCTCCGCTAGGTGCACAGCGGTGGGGCGACTCGTAAAAGCATTTCGGTGTCGCGCTGGTGAGGGCGCCACCAGCGGGCGGGAAGGAGAGGTCTTCGTAGGTCAACTCGACATCCGAGGGAGGAACTGAGACGCGAGTGGAGAGAAAGAGATTGCGACGAGGGAATCTCGACGCTCTAATTACCTGGCATCCATTATCACGCAATTTCGGCTCTCGGAATACGAAATAAAGTGCCATCGATGATGAGGGCACGGTCAAATACCTCTCTTGGAGCAGCAAGAGAACTTGATTCACAGTTTTCGAGATTTTAGCGCAGTCATTATTCATTTTGAGGTACATGGGAGTTATAACTAAGCAGATAACCCATAAAATTCGGTTGATATAATCTTAATATCAAATTTTGTTATAAAAAAACTGCCTTGCATCTTCGATACTTCTCAAGTATTTGTTCCTACAGTTATTTTTTCAGAGAATTAATCCAGTTTCCGCAGACGAAAATACTGATAATCAAGTTTTCCCGTACGGTATAATTTAAATTGAAATATTGCAGTTGGCGATGTTATCTAAGAGTAATAAGGAAAATGAGTGCGTAGGTGTCAGAGAGCACCAAACAATTATACCCCAAAGTTTACTTCATGATGTCTTGTGTACAATACCGGTTTATCAAGGCAAATTATGACGGCGGAGATTGCCATTTCCTTAAAATTAGAACATGAATAATTAAGAGTTATACCGACTCCTGATTCATAAATGATTACGTATGAAAACGAGAAGGCGTGGTAGGTGGATGACTTAATTTCACTGAAATGAATACCAATAAATGGAACTGCGGGATATGATTGCATGTAATGAGTACTGTTTACAAGTAAACAAAGAATGGGCTTCGGGGAAACTGAAAAAATAAATAAGCAATAAACCAGCTCGATTTTGAAAGTGAGGCACAGCAAACTGCTCTGCTAACTGTACAACATACTGTAACATAAGACATTTAATGGTATTAAGGTGGTTCGCGAATATAATATTAATATGATATTTAATGGTATATGCGAATGATTTTGCGAATATGATATTTAATGGTATTAAAGTTGGTCTTCATTTGAATGCCTCAGCTTGGAATATTTCTCTCCTAAAAATATTTCATCACCAGGAAATTCCCTACACTTTACCTCAGTTTAGGTAAACTACCTCTCAAAGCATCAGAAAATGCCGAAAAACTCTCAAAAGAAGCTATTCCTCCCATATCTGATGTAAATAAATCATCGGTCCGCATTGACAGCGTCACGTGACGCACTTAATAGAGTCAACGTTTTCCATCTGTTGAATTTATTTCGTGCTCGGCTCACTTTGTGGAATAGCATAACAGAGTGAGAGAGCGGTAATAGGTTTAAACAAGAAATTGGAGCAAAGCGAGGCGTGCGTGCATGTTGCGACTGCCCTCAAATTGGTCAGATAGAGAGCGCGGTAACTAACCGCAGAACACGGCTCCCTCCCCCCCATCTCAATTGCGTCTGTTATCGGATATTGTACGGCAGCTCCGCTTCTGCTTCCGCTCCGACGCCCACCGCATCTCCTAATATTCGCTCGCGGATAACGCGTTCTAACAAGTCATCATAGTTGATGCGGCAGCCCGCCCTAAGAATATTTTATGTCCCCCGAGAAGAGTTGACGGTGGCACAGCTCGCCTCAGATGTTTTTTCGTTGGGAAAAAATTACCTACGACCTAATTTGAGTCGTTGGCCGTAGGGATGAATATTTTTCGCTTCACGCTTGTACACACATCGACGTTAATTAACTCGTGATGGGTGCGCGAGGAGATGGAAGAGGAAGGAGCGGGTTTTTCCACGAGAGGGATGTCGTTTTGGAGGTCGAGGGACGAGAGTCGATTTGGCTATTCGTCAAATTCGCTGTCCGAAGACGGAAATCCCCAACGGCTGCTTCTACCGATTGCCTGCCTTATCTCTCGTACATCTTCAATCTCTCTCTTCTGCCTTCTCTTCCCACTTCTTCTCTCTCTCTTTTTCATCAACTCCCTTTCTTTGTCTGACTTATCATTCTGCCTCTCACGCTTGCCGACAATTCCCTTCTCTTTTCTGGGTTTTCCAACAGTGGCGGAGTGGTTAGCGCTAGCGCTCCAACCCCAAGGTCCAGGGTTCGAATCCCGGCTAGTCGGATTTTTCCGGTTAGGGAATGGTCGTTGTGTTCGTCCTTTGTTATTGTTTGAAGCCCACCACTGTAATTTCCAATAAATGGATGTTTGTGGGGGCATTGGGAAATAAACAAATAAAAAAAGTTGTTTCAGACGAATACAAATGGATACTTAGCTGATTATTTCTTTAAATTCATCATGCTATTTGTAGGACAGAAAGGAAATCGCGCCTTCTTATTTAGATACATATAATAAAATAAACGGCTGAATTGCAGAAAATATACTTTTTTGATTCAAGAAGTACGGTTGGCCAGACCAACTTACTTCTACTTTACCTTTTACTTCCAATTTCCTTTATGTTTTCATCCATTTTTACTCTTCCAAATAATATGAACCTGAACTCAAAATTACCAATTATCTTCAACCACCCTTCCTATTAAAATTTTTCTTTAATTTCTCCACAGCCTAGATTCCATCCGCCACGTTCATTCGATGGTGTTTTGGTAATCAGATGAAAATCTCGTCCGCAATCGTTTAGTCGTCTAGTTTCCGTTTAGCTAACCCTAGAAGTATTCCTCGACGAAGAAATAAACACTCAAAGAAGTAGAGCCAATGGACTACTCATTCCATGGGTGATTGATGATTGCGCCCGTGGAGGCGCTAACGAAACTGTCGGTGAGGTCTGACAAAGGCAAACGTCGGACTTACACATCCCTGCTATAACGAAGCGATCTGAGTTTGAAAGCGGGTATTTAGCTGGCTGTGATACGTGAAGATTGATTGCACGCATTGGAAAATACCGATTTGGAGGACGTGGAGCGAATGTATTTTCTTCCTTTAACAATCTCTCATTTATTTTCCGATCGGCATACAAGTCAAACACATGTATATATCAATGGCTATAAAACTTTTTCCAAAAAGGACCTAATGATATGGAAAAGGAAGTACGGATGAAGCATTACTTTATTCAATAATTTCATCGTTTTTATAATACGATTCTGACACGGAACTTTCTGAGAGAGTAAATAAATTTGGTTGCCGGAATATCCTGAGTTACAATCCACCATTACAATATGACATCAATTGAGATTTCTTTCTTAAATAACGGACAAACCCCTTGATCGGTTTCCGTAATTCTTAACGATTACTAGCTTTCATTACATTCGTGATCTTTTCCACGGAATACTTATTCTAATTTTTAACCACTAAAGCAAGTTCCCAATGTTTTTATTCTCATACTCCTTTTGCTTTAAGAACCTGTACGAATATCGTATCTGTCATAAAAGATATATGTACAGATAGAAGAGGTGATTCTAGGTCTCACTCTCGCTCAAATAAAGGCGCATTATCATTATAATTAAGTGTAAATACTAATCAAATTCCCCACGTAAGAAAAACTACCTAATTGTACATGATTATCAATCAATGTCACAATTGACCTTAGGAAACGCAAATCCAAGCTTACTATTCATATGCTATGAATATTAATATTAGTATTCTAACTTTTGTACAGAATAAAGGGGGAATTGTTATGGAACACCTTTTTCATACTCTAAATGCCCTTTCTAATGCGTAATAATTAAAAATTGTTTGATTAATGTTAATGTTTGACCAAGCTTTCCTACTGAAAGCTATTGGCCATTTTCAACTTACAAATTATTGCCTAGAATCAGGAATTTGTTCTTCTGTTTTACTTGATGGAATTTTGCACCAAAACAAATGCACTTCTGCCATGACAGCAAGAGAGACATATGTGAGAGCTAGGGGCTCGCAAGAGTGAGCACCTCTAACGATTCCCCCTTACTATGAACGCATCAAAATCGTTCACTTAGCGCCATCGATTTTTCATTCGGATACGCGAAGAGTTCGCGGTGAAGGGCGAAAGATTTATGGCATATCATGTGAACGATCTTCAGCCTTGCAAATTCCGAGGTGGACGATTAAGTACTTGGGCCGTTTGTTTTCGTTACAGCCAACTAGAGGCTGGAGGGGATGTTCCATAACGCGCATCTTTTTCGATTTTTCGAAAATGCGTCATTGATTGATTATTTGGCTTTAGATACTCACCCATATTTACATACGTATTAATTATAGCTTGATCCCATGGCTATTTTGAAGTGATCGGGAAAATGAGAGACTGAGGGAGAACAAATAAAGAAAGGTAGGTACAACGATTACTTAGTATAGCAGTAACAAATCCCGATATAGGTTCAATTGGACATAATACATACGGAGAAGGTAAATATATAACATACAACTTATTTAAATCTACTTAATACCTAAAATTCTTTGATTCTTGCAGAAACTTAAGCAAGTCAGCATAGATTCTAATCAGGAATTTAGGTTTATTTAAACTTACAGGGATTTGATAAGGAAAATATCAGTAAGGAAAAGATTCCTAATAATTAGCTATCGCAATTTTATTTGCAATAATAATTTTTACCTGTAATTTCAGACCGTAAGTAAATAGAAACCTTTATATTAAAAACTTTTATTATCTGGAGACTCCTTGAAGAAAAGAATTGTTCTCAAAGATATTGCATTTCGATTGTATGTACATATTGTTTGATAAGTTTTGGAGGTCAAAACAAAACCAGGAAATCCTCAGGATGTAAACCTGAGAAAGTAGTAAGAGAAAAGCTATTGTGACCACATACCGCGAGGTTTTCTCCAGTGATATCACGCCACTCGATTTCACCCTGTTATTGTACGAAATATGAAGGATGGACAAATTCAAACGTTCAATTACAGAAAACAAGGAAAGTGAAAAGGATAAGTTTGCACGGTGTGTTTTTTGCCAAGAATAATCCTTAAGAAAAATTAATTAAGAAGTAATAATAAAATAATTATAACATTAAATTATTAATAAATAAAGATATTATTTTTTCGTGTCCACTTTTCCTTGGGAAAACTAATTAAGTTTGACGATGGAAGTTCATTTTCTCGCCTTGTGAATTGGTGTTCGCTGCCGCAGAAATATTTTTGTATGTTAGAGTGATTGAAATCATGGACTCAGCTACTCACAGAAACTCGGATTTTTTCCTTTTTATATACTTTTCATCTGGAACATGTTTCGAAAGGTTCCGAACAGAAACAAACCCAACTAAAGTGACAAAGATTACTCTTACTGTTTGGTGACCCAAGGCAAAGCGGACGCGTTATCCGAACATTTTACCGACCGTGTTTATTTCGCCTGCAATCCATCTTCCGCTCAGCCTTATCTCTTCCTTCAGCGGTCACCGTTTCTCCGTCCCAAAAAAGGGACGCAGCGGGGATTTTTCCCTAAAGATTAAACTTCCGCCTGAGATAGCAATTGACCTTCCGAATACACTTTCTACCACGAAACGCTAAGGGATTATCTAGGGCAGGAACATCAGTTGCTCATCGTTCGATGTCGAAAGGAATCTCCGATAAAACGAACCAATTTGTCACCTTCCTAATAACGTCAAACACCGACGCAATAAAGGATATTATAGCGACAGTTATGCGAATTCTGTGACGTCAATTAGCTGCGCGTTATTTACTCTCGTATATTGATACGGCATCGCTACCGAATGAGGTGAGCGGAATCATTTCCCGCGGAAATAAAAACGGCGGAACGATTGAAGAGCCATTCATCGGGGGCTCGGTGTCGCGTGCGAAAAGAGCTGTTCGGACCTTTGGAGCGGATTGAATTCCCGAATCGAACCGAAAGCAATCTCGGCCAGGGTCGAGGGAAAGGAGTAGAAAGCGGTCTATGGCAGCCATTTGTTAGATGAATAGAGCCATCCATCCCATCCATCGTCGCCGAAAACAAAAGGGTAGTCAAACCCGCGCATCCCGGCAAATTGATTCCCAAATAATCCCGATCCCAATCCAAACTCCTGACATCCCGAACCTTTATGGTACTTTCCTTCCTGGAATTCTTTCTCCGCCATATATTTCTCTGTTTCCAGATACAGAAGGGCTTGGATTCGAATTGTCGACTTAGAAGAAATCCAATTCGATGTAGCCCCTTATTTACATTCTTTCGTTTCTTATTACCTTGACTTGAATACCTACTCCCTTCGAATAATGTACCAGAAGGTATTCTGATTATAGCAAATTTCTCAGGCATTTCTGTCAGTTGATAAGTAATTGGTACAAGGGGATTTCTGGATCGAATCGTATTCGGCTTACATGCAAATCTTGAGCCTCGATGAACCACCTATTCGAATTTGAAGGGCTTCCGGATAGCCAAGTGGGTACCGCGTTTGATTTTGGCGAAAGCGGAAAGTGCAGCTTTAGATGCAATTTTAACAATACTAATTATTCGAATTGGAATGTCTTTCATTTCATTAGCAAGGAGGACAAATGAGGAAGAGGTAAAAAAGGTGCGAAAACCTATAATCNTGGGCTAGGGTTGTTTTAATGTGTTTGTCCCAGGATATGTTATTGGTTAGTGTGACTCCAAGAAATTTGTGGTGTGTAACTTTGGGTATTGTTGTGTTGTTGAGTGTGATTGCAGAGATGCATTTCTTATTGCGGAAGATATTAAAATGTATATGTGTACTTTCTTATTACCTTGACTTAAATACCTACTCCCTTCGAATAATGTACCAGAAGGTATTCTGATTATAGCAAATTTCTCAGGCATTTCTGTCAGTTGATAAGTAATTGGTACAAGGGGATTTCTGGATCGAATCGTATTCGGCTTACATGCAAATATCTTGAGCCTCGATGAACCACCTATTCGAATTTGAAGGGCATCCGGATAGCCAAGTGAGTACCGCGTTTGATTTTGGCGAAAGCGGAAAGTGCAGCTTTAGATGCAATTTTAACAATACTAATTATTCGAATTGGAATGTCTTTCATTTCATTAGCAAGGAGGACAAATGAGGAAGAGGTAAAAAAGGTGCGAAAACCTATAATCGTTATGAATGTTTTCCGCTGTAAATTGTAAAGTTTTTATTTTTTAAAAATAACCGGATACTGATCAAATCTGCCCATCACTGGGCGCACCGGACACTACAGCAACCGAAGGGCATTCCAGATGGTCCAGGGAAGAGGTTGTATTCTGCTACGTCACCGTTGTGTTATCGTAATGCTATTTTCAGTCTTTAACCCGTAAAAATGGTTTGCTAATATTTTAATATAATAATTTACCATCATGGATAGAAAATATTAAAAAAGAAACTTTTTAACAGCATATACTTTTACACGCCTAATTGGAAGTTGTGGGAGGGAAATGTCGCAATTTTAAGAGAATTCTGAATGCATTTCAATTGAGTGGGCTAATTATGTACTTAATGTGATTATGGTAAGGTATTTCAGTAGGAACAAAGGAAAAGTTATCTGCGATAAAGATGCTGAAGTAAACTTGGAAAGGAATTAAAAACGCATTAGAAAGACGACTTCCGATAGAATACATGGAGCGGGTAGTAGGGCACCAGGGACATTCAAATGGGACAATAAATTACCACATTTCACAACAAGTTAGTCTCACTGTTGCACGGAGAAATTTTAGCAATAGAATAGTAAAACTGCCTAAACAGTTATATAGGCCTAGACCGTAAAAATCTATCGGAGAACTTCAAAACGATCTGGCGGGTCTGGCATTTTTTGATAATTTTTCGGCCATTATCGACTCGCGCCATGGTGTAAAACGCAATGGCGCGGCAAAGTTTTATTTCACCGAGATATTTAAAAGGACTCCTTTCAGGTCAACGGACGAACTTTGGCGCGTTTCTTTTTTATTGGGGCACCTTTGTAACGTTGAGATTCTAGGCGAAATGGTTGCTATGACACCGTGATACTTTAACCCTAGCCGGCAATGCGTTATTCTCGCTACGTTAAGCCGGCCGAAAAATAAATCTTTGGGTAAGGCATTTTTTTTTCTCTCCCTCTTTCTTTCAGACAACTCGCTCATATCCACATCTTGTTTCACGTGATAAATATCTCCCCTCCGATAGGAAACCGTTCTGCATCGCCCTCCGCCTACATACACCCGATCTTCCCTTTTTCATTCTATACTTTTATCTCGCCGCTATTTCCAGCGTTGTAAAACATTTTTCCTTCGCTTTTGCTCTTCATTCGCTATTCTTGCAGGCGCACTGATTTTTTTAATCACTCACCTAACCCTTTAAAATGACAGAATGCGTTTAAAATGCTCACAACACTCTTGCTACAGAGGCATGGTCTGAGTTTAACATCTGGCCATTTAACACATCTTACCTAAATCGATTCTATTTTCCTTTCTTCCTGAATTTATGAGTCAAGAATGTATCCGCCTAAAATAATTCTTTCACAATTATTATAAATGTAAAGGAAGTTTTTGATTTCCACACGTTTTTCTTAAGGAGTGAAAATTGGATGAAATTGTACACTTTTTCACTGAAAATAACTTATGACAGTTGTATTTGTAATGATAACACATTGTTAACAGAAAAATGCACACCTATCACTTAAGACTGAGAGTTAATTATAGCACTGCAAAAATTAAGGTAGCTTCAGCTTAGTATATATAAAAGCAAAGAAATATAAATTAAAGGTAGAGTTATGCGCTGTGAGCTTGAAAAAGAATTCCTGAAGTTTCTTTCAAGAGGTTCTCGAACTTATAATAAGGCTCAAATAACGACCATATCCTTTATATATTTTTCCCGATACTTTTCATATCCATAGCAAAGAAAATTAACTTCCTCGAGGGACAATATATATTTGAATCTATTATTTCCACTTAAATTCATCTCCATTTTTAAAACAACGGACATAAGTTATTTCAATTTAACTAATAGTACGTAAACTTTGGACGAGAATTGGTACATCCTTGCATTTCCTGCACATTTACAATCGATATTCGCTAGTTAAAGACCAGGTAGAATGAATTTCTGCAGAGTATTGATTTAGACAATGCACGAATGTACCGTCGGCGTTGCCTCTTCTAAGTATGCTTGGTGACACGAGTATTTCTTGCACGTGACAATCATGCAGCCACGTGTCGTTGGAGGGTTTTTTTTTATACTCTCTCTCGAAGCCTGCTTCCGGTCATCCGAGATGAAGTGGTCAATGTGCGAGAGGGCGGAGACGAGAAACAGAGGAAACGACGAGGGCGTGCAATCGTTCCGCAGTTAATACGTTAGTTAACATTACACAGTAGTCACGTGAATTTACTGCTCTCCCCCTTCGACATCTGTTTGCGATCGTCCCTCAACGCAGAGATATATTTTCCAACAGAGTAGTTTCGGAACGATGAAATCTACTATTTTCGTGTATGAATGTCGCTAAAACGCCTGGTTTACGGATGTGGTTATGAATAGGAGCTACGGAAGCCGAAAAAAAACCCATGTGATATTAGTTATATGGAATTGTTTTAGGGGTTATGGGAGATGAATGAAGTTCTATAGTTTTGATTAAACAAAGTGGAAGGTTTTATTATATAGTTTATAGTTTCGAGACGCAGTATACATTTAGAGAGATTTTTACGCGCTCAATTCATATCGTCATGCAAAAGTATTATGACGTCGACTCTTCCGAAGGACAAAGAGGGAAAGGGAACGTTGATAATCGATTCTTGCAGTTCAAAAATATTTTACAGTAGTAGATGACAAAATAATGGTTTAGTAGTTCACAGAAGTTATAAGATAGTAAGGCATGGAAATCTTAATTAGCGGATTCGAGTACCTAAGTGAATAATTAAGGAAGCGTGCTGAGGAAAGGAGTTCAGGAGATTTCTTGGGAATGTTTAGGGCAAGAGACAGTGGTTTCGAGGGAAGAGTTTTGTTTGCGTAGCGTGAGAGGGCAGAATGGGCGTTTTCTAAGGATTCGGTGAGGCGGGATGACAAAGGAGAAGAAGGACTAATTTAATGAGCCAAAGCACGGTTAACCCTTCCTGTGTCCTCAAGAAGCACATCCATGTAACATAAATACTTCAGAAGCAGCGTTGACCCCACCCACCGTCTCTCTTTCAACAGAATTCTTTTCCCTCCCATTCAAAGCCTCTGATGCGCTCACGTTGTCCTGAAGTGAATACAGCCATGTGTATTCACCATTCATTACCTCTTCTCCAATTTTAAGTATATCGCTCAATCTCATACCAACCTCATCATTGATATCTTTAAAGATGAGGCGTGAACATATTTACATAAGCTTCCTAACCGACGTTTCAAAACTGTGAATTAATTTATACAATTACGGATATAACAATTCCACAAAGCACATACTGACACATACTGTTTTACGGATACTAGATTTTAAGGTACGATGAAAAGAATATTTTTTGAAAAGTTTTCTTTGAATATTTCTGACTATAGGATAGAAATAAGTTCGTAGATCTAATATTATATGCGTAAGCAGACAAGTTCAAAGATAACGAAAATAGAGACAAGACCTTGGATCTTACCAGTAATAATGGCTGGATTTGATTTTCCTGCATCGGGTGTTTTTTTGGTATTCCGTTCCCTCTGATTTCTCTATGAAATCGAATATTGTGTTGCTTTTATTGAATGGGATCAGAATGATCTTCCTATCACTGATAAACTAATTCAAAGTGAAGGGCTGTCATGATCATTGTGAATTATACAATATTTTTGAGGTCACGGATGTCTGAGTTTTCCTTTCCATGGAAAATCTCTCTATAGATTTTTCATTCTTTATTTTTGATCGATAAAATTCTGCTGATATTATAATATTTTATTTGGGCATGTAATAAGCAACTGCTCAATATCTTGCGAAAGTAACCATGTCATAAACTGCTACAATAATTCTTTCATGTAGTCCTTTCTTTTACAAGGCATACCTAGCCTCAGTTCCGAATTTTCTCTCCTATTTATTTCTAATCTCGCATTTTTTCGAAGTTCGAACGGGTAAATGGTATTTCAAAGGGAAGTGGTGGACAAATAAACAAACTCCGGGATATATGGATGGAAAGAGAAGCGGCCTAAGAAAGGCTCTCTTCTGTTCTCATTCTTTGATTCCATTTATTTATCCTGGGAGAAGAAAGCGCTTCCGTCTATTCCTAAAGAGAGACGAATTTTACGCGTGACTATTTCTCAAAGGAACCTCACGTCTATTTGTGGTTTGAGCGATCTCTTTTCCTATTTCGACGCTTTCTTTCTTTGTTTTGAGTGAGGGAAAGAGGATGGGGTACGGACACGTGTTTAAGCAGAGATAATTTTGGAAGGAAAGAATTATATCTTTCGGAGGAATGGACTGATTCCGGGTTGTTTACCCCTGAAAGTGGCTTCGAACGCAGCGAACGGCAATTAGAGGAAAATAGGAGGAAAAACGATTAAGAAAAGGTTATTGGTATGTTCCCTATTTCCAAATACAAATGTTCTTCGTGAGTGACGAACTGAAAGTGGACTGAGAATGACGAAAACTTTTGAATTTTTTTTAACTTAAAAGAGACTACCGTTGAAACAAAGTGATCTGAGTTATTTTTTATTTCAAACGGACAGTTAAGATGCTACTTGGGTGAAAAATACGGAAATCGACGTTTATAAACAATGTACACTAAAAATAAAACCTCAAGGAATAACAGACATGAAAAAAGTCTGACGGGACCAGTACTTAAACCCGGGTCTCCCAATTGCCGGTTGGTCCATTGAGCTACCCCACCAGAACCGGGTTCGAGTCCCGGTTCCGTCAGACTTTTTCCATGTCCGTTTCTCCTTGGGAATTTTCCTAGGTGCACGCCTTATCGTGCCAAGTACATTACAATTGTACCTAAAACCCTTTTCCTTGAATGAAACCTCACTTTGTGTGTCTAAAAGTCGGATGAAATCGGAAACAAACATTTTCAGAAAGGATGTCGTGAAAGAGGAAGGGAACTACAGTTTTTGAACCAGGAGATTCGAAATTAATAGTACAAACTCCATGCGTTCCTACAGTTAATCCTCTCTTTTTAGCTAAATTGTAAATTTCATGAAAATAACTGAGATCTTCATAGCTAGGCTAAATAGGGTACCGAGCCAAAACTTTATTTATTCTAAGGATTAAGGAAAGCGGAAAGATGGCGGAAATACTTTGCACAGTGAAGCCATGCGGCTAAATCCCAAGGAACAAAAATCGTGAAAAATAGCGACATGAATGGGACTCGAACCCAGGTCTCCCAATTTCCGGGCCGGTATTCTAACCAACTAAACTACCATGCGGCGCGTCTTCCACACTGTTATGGAATGTTAAGAGGAAATCCATCGTATTTATTCTATTCCGTTTTTTGGCTCCTATTTTATTACATGAAAACGGAAGGTTTATACTTACTATGCGTAATATCGATTTGCGACAAGCTAAAATTGATTCTGTACAACTACATTCATCTGAACTATCAGCTTCATCGTCGTTTCTTTAATATCGCAGGTTATCTTCTAAAATTTAATTTAAACTCATGCTTGAGTAAAGGTACACACGATTAAATAATCTTGCGAGGTGCACAGCATTTTACTGGTCGGAGCGGAAAGAAATCGCTTCCGTCTGCAGTCCACTAAATGCAAGCATAAATCCATGTAAAGTAATAGATTCAACGGATTTCAGCGTGAGCAATAAAGATATATCAGTTTAATAACTTTTTCTCGAAGGTTGTACCGCCCACAAAACACGAAACAGCGTAAAATGTGGCTTTTCTCTAAATAACAGAAGAGAGATGCATAAGAAATCGCGGGGAATAGACCACACCTTTCTTATCGCGAGGATCCATAAAACCCACTACTACGGTAAACGGGTTGCAAACATTCGAAATTCATCCGCATCCTTCGGGGCAGAGTAATCCAACGTGTTACAGACTGGCGATAAAGAAAACGGAAATGCGGGGAGAAAAGGAAATTGCCGCAGTAAACGGAGAGAAATTTTCTTAAAGAGCTGAATTGCTATCTTCGCAATTGCGGAGGGAAGTCCCTTAAAAAGTGTACTCCGGAACCGCAATCAGTGAAGGAGATGAGGAAAGAGGAAAAGAGTGTAATTAAACCTCGGATCAAATGCTTTAGGAAGGGGATTAAACAAGGGAAGCCCTTGTTCGACTCCTGATGGAGATAAGGGGTTAAGAGTGAGAGCATTGTGTTCCATCGTTAGGGCTTCCGCAGCGGAATTCTCTCTTTTCCTCTCCGTTTATCTGTCATCATTGGAAGAGCACCTCGCAGCTAAGCGAGCCTCTTTGTAATCTCCGAGGAAGACGACGACGCCTGCTTTCGACATTTACGCGCATTTCACGAAATGGTGGATTGATGAGGTTGCAAATCTTTCTGAGAGTTGAAGAATGAGTCTCGAGGTTACATCTGAGGTGAAGACGTTTATTGGAGTATATTTTCACTTCGTTCCAACGGATCAATGCAGGTTTTATTCGTTTTCTAACCTCTAGTAAAACTAATGTACTGAATTTTCAACTACTTCAATGACTTGTAATTTAAATTTATTCAGAAATTTCTCTGGGAATAGATGTTGGGTTTACTCAGATTTCTTTTATATTTGAATAATGATGAGGTGACATTCAAAGCAAAAATATAGCCGTTGCTTTACAGAGAGATACAGGGAACTTGAAAGACAATTAAAATTTTAATAGCTTAAAATTTAGGTAGGATAATTAATATTGCCACGACGGTATAAAGAATACTTTCTGAGGGTAAGTGCTACTTAAAATGATTTCCCTTGCATTTCAAAGAAAATAGACATGATCCACTGTTGTAAATGACAAATGGTGGTTAATACACCAATAGAAAATTTATTAATGCAAATAGAATATTCGGCCTTCATTGCAAATATTTCACACGTATGTCAGCTGTGATACAGACACGCCTTTGATAATATCTACATAGTTATTCCCCCATCAATATTGTAACGTCAATATGTGAAGTTCTTGATACTTGTTTTTAAGTCCGCATGGGCATGGGCAACGAGGCACACAGGAAGATCCTCAAAGTAGATTACACCACAGCTTCCTTCTTAACCCAATAGTTACACCACTGTCGGTATAAACGCTGCACTGTGGTACTTCTGGTATATACGAGTACAATCATAAATCGATCGAAGTAGACTCTGCGTTCAGCTAACCTATCTAATTACCAAAATCTCCTCCTGAAACAATACCATCTTCATGGGGCACACTCAAACATCCGACGAAATAGTATGCACATACGGACCATTGCAGCTCCGAAGATCGACAGATTAACCATTCAAACATCCAATTGGGAGACCGAGAGTTTACTACCCCGTTTATTTCACGCGAGCCAACCCTCGCTCTCGCCCAGAAGTTACGGTGTCGTTTCAAAAAGGAAACACGGCAACGGAGCGTTTATCTATCGGGGGTAATCAAAGTGCACTGTTCCAAGGGCGAAAATCTTAGAGGAAGGCTTAATTTAGAGGGTAAACTGAGCAAATGGACTCGCAAGGGACGACAGGAAGGAAACGAGCTCAAGTTGGAAATGGAATAGACTCGATGAAATGAAGGGATAAATAGAAGGGAGAGGAGTATGCGGACGTTATGCGCTGGGAGGAGCACAGCAATGGGGCGGAGGATAATAAGAGCGGTGACTAATCGGCCCTCCTCAATATCCAAGTAACGTTTCACGGGCAGATCTCATCGAAGCGATTCGTTTTGTCCACTCCTCCCCCGACATACTACTCCTCCCAAAAACATTCGCTAAACTGCGGACCACGTGCTGCCGAGCGTGCGGGGATTTTTTTAAGCTGCGCTGCAACTGACAGATGATGTGTGGGAGTTCGAGGGGGAAAATTAAGGAGGGGAATCACGCGGGATGAAAACGGGGAAAGGTGAAAAAGAGAGAAACGAGAAGAATATGATCGCGTGCATTTCGTATGGTAATTCATTGTGACACTCTTTATCCCGCTATCGAAGTGTTATTTACGCTCCTTGTCGTTAGAACGCCTCATTAATTGCGAGGTAAATTAACCTTCACCCTGCAAAAGCTATCTCCTTCCACGTAACGATATGCTCTGCATTAATTATCCCATGAATATGGAAACAATTTGAGCCTCAAAGTGTCGTATAAAAATTACATCAATTGCTCTTGTTTTTCCCTTTTATCGTTTCAGCCTGTCTCTATCTTAAAATCTTGAGTTTATATGAATTGTAATTCGGTTTACGGGAAAAATGGTTGTTATGAAAAAGGAAAGGATTATTGTATTCGTCAAAGGTTTGGAACAAGAGAGGGGAAACTAGAACTTCAGAACGCAAAAGAGAGGTACGGAGAATGAGAAGGGACAGAATAGATGGAAGGAAATATGAAAGTAATATGGGAGCTGAGTAATTCAGGGGAATCGAAAAGAACAGACGGGAAAACAACAACGCGAGCAGAGGCGAAGTTTTCTGTTGACTATGAATAATTTCCTATAGGATTGTCATAACTTCTCGGTGGCACGTATGAATTATTAATGATAGAGTTTTCGTGATTTTTCATTCGTAATCCTCCAAGTTTAGGCAGGGATGTATCTAAAACTTTATTTATCTAAAGTAGACGAATAAAGACGTTCAGCTAGGAAAGACGGGAAAACTTGGAAAATAAAAGAAGCGATAGACACGAGGAAAGCTAAGATGGGCGAGGAAAGAGCGACAGCAGAAAAAGGGAAGAACGAGCGATGGAATGCACAGCGTGGGGGAGAATAAATTGAGGGGGAAATGAAGTAAGTAGAGTGAGAGATAAGTCAGCTGCAGCGCGTGTATGAAGTTGAGGCGAAAGAGGATGGGGAGGAGAGGGAGTTGAGAGCTGTTGGGCGGTGCTCTTGCGCTGTTTTTGCACTTGGTGAGTGCGAGGTTAAACTCGGGGGCGTGACGGAGGTCCAAGTGGAATGGAGATCCTCCGGAGGGGAGAAAAAAGCGGCTTCCATTATAGTGTCCGTTTCCATGAACCCCTTTTCCAATCATCTAACTAAATCCTCTTTTCTCTCCCTCTCTATTCTTTTCCTTCTCCCTTTCTTGCCCTGCACTTCATTTTCATTCCTCTCATCGTCCGTTTCTAAAGTTCTTCCCTCTTCGTTTACACTCCTCTAAATCCCCCTCCGATCCTTCTCTCTCTTTTCCTTCAATTGGTCTCTCTTTTCTCACGTTTCATCGTGTCTGAATTTGGTGGAAAGCAAGTCACACAGCAGCATCAGGGGTTGAGATGATATGGTTGTTTGAGAGGTAAAATGAAGCATAAATCTTGAAATTAAATATACATCAAATTTCGTAACTGTACTACGCATTACGGTATAAAAAGTTCATTACATCAATTAAATCAAACACTTATACTACTTACGATTGAGGCTAAAGACTTGACTATTGAAATATAATTACTGCGTCAGCGATATTTTGATAACGAAACGTAGGCGTTACTGATTATTTTCTTCATTTATTCCTCAATACCTCCAAAAACGGTCTTTTATAGCACAATCATAGCGGGGGACCTAACAGTCAACGAACACAGATATCCAATCTCTAACGGGAAAAAACCGGTTAACCGAAACTCGAACCCGGGATCTTCGCGTTGTTAGGGAAGCATACCAACCATTCCGCCACGGAATTCCAGATTTATAGCAAATTGTGCAAAGCACTCCTTTTTTATACTCACTAAACATTTTTCCTAGAATTTTCTTATTTCTCAACAAGAAAACGCAAAAAGCAACGAACGAAATAAGTCAAACGTCCCACTAGGTTATCAAGCTTCAGACTTGTCACACATTCGCTCCATTTCTATTTCCATGCTTCTTTCCTTTTCATCCCATTCGTTCTCCGTCACTCTCTACACATATTTCCATCCCTCTTTCCTCTCCTTCTTCTGCCCTGAGCGACTCCGGCAGTCATCTCTTGCGGTCTCTTCACCGTTAAGCAGCTGTCGCACATAGAGTACCATAAAAAGCCCTCTCGCGTCTTTAGGTCGAGCGATTGCAGCTCCTTCTGCTCTGAAACTGAGGAAGAGTTATGGCAGCGGGGAAATAACGACGAGGGAGTCACATTGAGCCAATCGTCCCGAGTGACGCCTGCTCCGAACATATTGAGTTCTGCGGCGCGCGCCAAATTCCGTGTCCGAGGAGCAATTCCGAGAAGATTGGAGCGGAAGCAGAGGGACAATCAACAACTCTCCCAAGAGGGCGGATCGATACACGCGAACGTGTACCACTATTGATATGAAGCTGTCAAAGGATTCATTTCATAATAAATTTAGAAATGGCAATAATTCGAAAGAGCATTAAAGTTAACTTGCTCGTACATAATCAAGTAGTAATTTTATTACATTAAAAGTACTTCGACAGCTAAGGTCGCACGTGACCGGGAATCGAACCCAATACAGCTTAAAAAAAAATTATTAATGTGATAAAATGAACGACATAGACTGTTTGGACTATTACTGCATTTCGGGTGGTCTGACGGAAAACTTTGCTCTGAAGAAATAAAACTTAGTCTCTCATGAGTTTGATCCCAAAACTAAATTAAAATGAAATTCAATGGTAAACAATACTAAGATTTGACTCGCAAATATCTGTTATTCTATCATTTGGGACTGAAGTATGAAAAACGGAGTCAAAATATGTTTCCCAATTTAATGAGCAATATGATAAATTTTTATTCCACTATATGATCACATAGAGATATAAACAATTCTTTTTTATTGTTATTTAGCCATTACATTTGAGGATAGAGCGTGATTAAGTTACGTGGGGACGCGGACACGCAGGATAGATGAGTAGAAAGGGAATTTATATGGAAAGGAGACAATCTCTCCCATCTTTTTCTCGTTGGCTTGAATCAGAGAATATATTGTAGCTTTTATCTTTAACATAAATATACGCTCAGGAAGCCGAGCGGTGGGGTTTCTAATTAATACCAAAATTAGCCAGAGGATAAAACGCAGTTTAAACTATTCTAATTAGAAGACTAAATCTAAATGGAGAGGCGTAGTAATTGGTTTAGGTAACTTATAGCTTAATTATAGCGAACTTTGTTAAATGCGCCTAATTCTTAATTTCACGGTTTCGCCTTTCTCCAGTTTAGAGTTAGTAAGGATTTAATTTAGCGCCAATCCGTTTTTATATTCCACAAGTTTTGATATAACATGAAAAAAAATTTAGTCGAAATTCATTCAACAGAGTAAACAGAATTAAAATAACTTATTTAATTACATGTAACAAGGGTAAATATGTGCTCGAGGGAAACGCACCTGTTTACAGAGGACGACGAATTTTAATCGATATATTTTTTCCATATCCTGCATCTTCTGCGACCCGCACTACTCCCGTCCCTGGAATAATGTCTAATACCTTCCAATGACTAACATATTCGCTTTTGCAAGCTCTTGCAAGATAAATGATTTCAGTCAAACATCCAAAATGAAGATTATTGAGAACTGTTTCGTTGCTATTAGATGATGACTAGGAGGAATACATTATCTTAGCATTTCATTGATTATATTCATGGGCCGTCCGCACTGTTGGATATTCGATAATATGTAATAAAGCGCTATAGACTTAAAAAATGGTTAAATCGGATTGGAATAAACGTTTAAAATGAAAAAAAAACTAGAATCTACACTTTTTTATGGATGATACGTTATCCTGCGCCCTATCACATTCAGTAGCTCTTTCTTTAATTAAGATACCGAATGAGGATTTATAAGCCAGCTACATTTCAATGTAAGTTCACAGGAAAAGAGATTGATAAATTCTGACAATAATTTCTTCCACAAATTCGAAGAGCTCAAAATTTAACATTAATTTCCATACAATGTAAAACTAAACTATTTTATTAAACTTCATACATGTTCAGTTTATGCCATCAAATACACATCTTCGCCGGCCTCGGTGGCGTAGTGGTTAGCGTGTTAGCCTAGCAACGCCGGGTTTCATCCTAGTTAGGGCATAGTTATTTATGATACTGATTTGAAAGAGGTTTATTGTAACAGTGGTCTATTAAGACTAAAATAAAGGCGTCATTATTATTATTATTGCATCTTCAGCAAATATGTATATTCTCATTACATCTTTTTGCACTAGGCCAATATATCTAAAATGAGTTTACACATATAAATTCCTACACGATTTTTCAGTTATAATATCCCAAGTTTAACTGTTTAAGAGGTAAATTGGTCCTGTATCAACACTGCCTCGATAGGTGAATACGTAAGGAATTTGAACGAGAAATATCTGGTGCACGCTGATTTTCCAAAATCAACACGATACGCAAATAGGGGAGGCGTTTAGTTCGGTCAACTTCATAGCGAATGAATCCCTCGAGATAACATTCATGTAATTGACTCGATAGCCTCGAAATGACCGAAAGAAGGGGTTTTCTGCAAACGACCGCTTTCGAGGCTATTTCTGAGGCGGAGACGTGGCGCCTTACATTGAAACGAGTCGTGGGCGCAAAGAGGGCGCGAGCTAATGGGGAATAATCTCGTTACCTCTTTATTGGATCCGATTAAAGGAGCCTCTCGCTGTCGGAGATAAGCGAGCGCCACAGCTGGCATCGGAGAAACGGCGATACAACGGTAGCGAGTGAGAAGGAGATAGGCGATGATATAAGATTGGGTTAAGTGGAAGAGAAGGCGAACGAAGATGGCAGATGGAGGGCAACGGACGGCTTAAAGGGGAGATGCAGAGGAAATGGGGAGGAAAAACGCGGAATTGATTATCCTGAGAGTGGACGTGACGTGGAGGGGATGGACAAAGCAGGGATTGCGATGAAAGAGGAATGGCGGGATGAAAGGATATACATTGGAAGGCGACAAGATGAGGGAAAATTGACAGAAAGGGAGGAAATAAGGCTGAAAGAGAAAAAGATGGTTCGGAATAAAGGAGATGGATATTGAAAATAACCAACACAAGAGCAGAAAACCGAGAATCGAAAGAGTCATGTAAGAAGAAAGAGGACGAAAACGTATGAGGAAGATATTAAAGCTAAGTAAGGTATGGAAACAGGGACTACTTATTTAAATAGGTCAGGCTATTTTTGACAAAATGAAAAATGCTTTCTGCTCAAGAGATCTTAGTTTAAGTATACAATTTAGACCGTTAAAATACTATGTATTCCAGATTCGACCCTTTTATATGGGATGGAAAATGGACTTTAAATGAAATTTGAGAAATAAGTTGGTTAAAAGCATTTGAAATGTGGGCATACAGAAGAATCCTTCGCATTAGCTGTATTATCTAGGACGACAAATGAAGAAGATCTAAGTGAGATAGGAAATAATAAGGAAGTTATGAAAACAATTTAACTTAAAAAGGCACTGTATTTAAGCCACATTATGAGGGGAGAAAAGTACAATATCTAGCATAAAATTTTTCAAGGGAAGATTTGTGGCAAAAGATCAAGCGGTAGGAGACGTACATCCTGGCTAGACAATTTGAAACTATTGTACAATTGTACAACCATAGAGCTGTTTAGATGAGCTACATCAAGACATCGTGTTGCTATGATGACAGCCAACCTTCTGAGAGGGAATGGCACATGAAGAAGAAGAAAAAGAAAGGCATGGAGAAAGCATGCACTATGGCTGTACGCTAATATACAAACCAAAAAGAAGGATATCATATAGGAATAAGCACGGATCGTAGAGAGCAGACGTGAATTTGGATAGAAAAACGACTTCACGTCTCGGATAACAAACTAGGAAGGAATTAAAAGACATAGTGGGGAACAAAGAATAGAGGGGCTACATGACTAAGCGATGGCAATAGTTTTCATTGCTCGCATTTTTCGAATTAACCCTGAGCTCCACAGCTATTATTAAATAAAACGGAGGAATTGGGGATTTATTTCTCCGTGGGAGATTAAGCACGTGATATTCGCCTCTTTCTCTCCATGCAAAGCGCCGCTCTTTATTTCTGACGGCGACTTCATGAATTAACGGAAACAAATGCGATCGGATCAGAGGAGTCATTGAGATTAATCGCTGACGCTCTTATATTTTGTCTCGGCGCTACCACTTTAATCGCGAAAAAGTGAATTTATGGGATACAGTTAGAGTACGTCACTGGCGATGTTTGCAGTACGGAGATGCATTCCTATTTGTCGACTGAAGGGCAAGGTGCGCTTCGAAAGTGAATGAAAAATTTGGAGCAGCTCTCTGGATTAAAATAAGAAAATGATTTTTGCTAAATATAGCGAGTGTTTATTTGTCAGTTCAGAAATATCGTGGAATAAAAATGAGAGGGCTTGAATTTTTAAGAATTTTTGTTTAAAAGAGTTTGTTTAGAAGAACAGAAAAGTATTATTCAACAGAAAGCGATTAAAGAATAATAATAAGAAATAACTGAGAAATAGGGAAACAATTTTACTAAAATAATAGTAAGAGCTCTACTAAATATAGCGAGTGTTTATTTGTCAGTCCAGAAATCTTCACGGGTAAGTAGTGTTTGAGGAGATATCGTGAATTGAAAATTGGAGGGCATGAAATTTTAGTAATTTTTGTTTAAAAGGGTAGAAAAGTATTAATCAGTAAAAAGTGATTAAAGAATAATAATAAGAAGAAACTAAGAAATACGGAAACGATTTTTGTTTGAAATTGAACATTTCAGCCTCCCAAAGCGATCTCAAGCTTCCAAACAGATTCTTCCGTGTGTTATCCATTGAGGGCTGCTTTAATTGTACCTTAAGGAATGAGAACTGCAATTTCAGACCGTGTGTTTCACGAGAATACCGGAAAGAAGGAGAAAGCGAGAAATGAAGCTGGGATGAGAGCAGGAGCGAAAAAGCTCGGCTCCGATTAGGATGATCGCTTTGATTGGAAAGCGATTCGAGATGGAATGGATCAATTGATTGAGTGACTTTTTCGCTCTGACGGTTTTGGTAAAGTGAAAGCGGATTGGTGAGGGAATTTTAAACGTCCAATACCCAGGAAAATTTCTCTTTTCTTGCTCGAATAATTGCGGCGAAAGAGGGACAGAACGAAGCGAATCGCTTTCTCGGCTAAAATTCGCTCAAGAAACAAATTTAAGCCTAGCAAATGAAACCTAACATTTCTTAATTGAATGCATTCATTTCGGCATACAACGTATAGAAATAGACTACTCACGACATTAAGTGGAGCATAAAGGATTAGTCAAAGGATATTAAATTAGATCCATAATTGAATTGTTTTCTGCCGCGACTGATCCATTTACTCCAAATTATCTCTAAGTTTAGGAGATAAATTTCGTTGTTAGAGGTATGCATTTTGTATGTAAAATAGAAGTAACATATTGAGCATTGTATACAATGAAGTTAAAATGCAGCCCATAAAAGCTGTTCTAGTTTCGGCAAAACTATTCTTCTGAACTTTCATTGGTCTGTTTGGACGTGTGATGTTAGCGATGTATTAAGATGTTAGCTTCCGAGTGAGCGATTGCTGGCGAAAGCTACGTACGTATGTACATAAAATGTGTGATGCGAAATAACAACCTAATAAAACAAATACATAGAGGAAATGTCTGTTGTTATTAAAGGCTCACTTATGTTTCCCTAAATCGATGAAATTTCTCAAGCGGACCTTTGGCAAAAGAATCGGGTAGTAATAATTCTGGATTAGATAAGAAATCCAGATCTTCAGTATCGTATGAAATTGACTGGGGTCTCACGAAAGGAAAAAAACAGCAATTCGGAAAACATTCCAATTGAAACGAAGGAGCTCCTCCTTTATTTAACGTACTTTAGCTGCGCTTAAAATTTTTTGCGGGATTGGATTTTACACGACTGAAAATATACGTTACGTAGGAAAGAGAGCTGTGCACTATTACGAAATACTGATACGTATATAGGGTGATGGGAAGCGGCACGAGTGCAGCCCGTTAAAACTCCCTAGGTGAAGCGAATGCACGGAATGCACCATTTATTTTTTTAAATTGCATCACGCGAAGTTCACCTATCCAGAAAAATAACGAGCGCTTTTCTTCCTGCAGCGCCCCCGAAAGAAAATAAAAACGTAACCGCGGCGCTTGAATTTGTTTCGCAAACAATCATTTGTGAGCGCAAATCCATTTTTCGGACCAACGAACAGAATCCCCCTCTTCGGGTATTTGTTAATCGGAGCCGGGCGAAGAATTAATGGCGGCAGAGACCATCCGGCGCACCTTGCGAAATTAGTCGGGCAGCGAGGAAGGATTCCTGCGGCGGCCGGAGAAGGAGCGCGGGCAAAATTGGCGGGAAAGAAGAGGCCACGGAGAGATAATGCCATCTCGCGGCATCCGTGAGAAATGCACGCTTTTCGAGGCTGCTACGGACGAAATTAATCAGAGCGAGAGAAGGGATCTCATCTTGAGAAGATGCGCGAGTAGTTGAATTGAGAGGGGAAGAAAGAGAAGAGGGAGAGAGGGTGCCGTGAACGTGGAGAGAGAAATACCGCACTCATTAGCGAACCCATTTGGTTGCTTTCTTAGCATTTTCAATTGTAGCTCGTATCCCTCTTGGTTATTTTCTCCGAGCCTTTTGAGAGCCACTCTTCGACACGAGCAATTGAATTTCGACGGGGGAAAGGGTAAAACTGCCAAAATATGGTAATAAGTTAAAGAAAACTGTAGCTGAGGGCGTAGGAGCAGGAATTCGCTGAAATTTGCTTCTAGAGTCGTCCAATCATATTTCTCCAGGAGGACGGTTCCGTGATCAAACATGCTTCTGATAAAATGAACATGAAAATGTGAGCCCGATGAATATATCTGTAACAAAGCTATCTATCATTCTGCGGCATATCAAGATATTTTTCGATATATTTCCTAATTAGCCTTTTAATACCGTAGTCTTTCGTGCTACGTTATATTAGTTGACAAAAGAAGAGAAAGACTCTGTTGATTTTCCACAGTATATTTTCAACACGACCGGTTTCGCTACCGGAGTAGCATCATCAGGTTTGATGATGCTACTCCGGTACTCCGGCTACACCACCTGATGATGCTACTCCGGTAGCGAAACCGGTCGTGTTGAAAATATACTGTGGAAAATCAACAAAGTCTTTCTCTTCTTTTGTCAACTACCATGGCTTTCCACAAAGTTACGCCTGATCATTTAGACTTTATTTCTATGTTATATTATTCAAAATTACTCAAAGAAAATCATTTTGGTCCGTATACAAGCATGTGTCCTAATAGCATTAAGAATTAAACAATCAGCGAAAAAACAAATCTTTTTCATTTCCTTTTTATGAAGGAAATACAGGATATATGATTTTAGTTATCCTCAAAATTCAATTCAATAAATTCTGAATTTAGGAGAGCGAAATTTACCCCTGCTACACGGATATAATTTACATCTAGCAATATTCTATTACTTATGTTATTATTTCAATATTTATTTGTTCTTCAGTATGTTTCTTGTTTTTACTAGTTGTTATATTTCCATTTTTTATTATAACATACTGCTTATTTCTTGCAGTTCAAATTAATCATCTGTCATTATCTGTGCCTTTGCTATGAGAGTGCATTTGCATTGTCTGTTTCTTTCAATAGTATTGCTGACGTTTTCCTTTTCTCATTATCACCTTTCCCCCTCTCATTTTTATATTTTATTGGCTTCTGTCAGTAGGTTTCGCAAGTTTTTACACCCCACTTTCCGTGGGTGTTTTCCGGCAGGGTCTTATTATTTTCCATAATACCTAGGCGCAGACAGAATCTTTTTAAACCTATATAATATTTTCTTCTTTTTCTTACTTCTGTTATGGCTTAACTCCCAAAACCTCTTTCCTTTTATAGGTAATAACAAAGGATTAGATGTAAGAGGTGACTGATAGGTCTCAATCTCGCCCTTGAAGAAAGAATTATTATTATAAATGGTGGAATTTAGACGCAGAAACAGAACAATGCGATAATAGCTACATATTAAACCTTGCCAACTTTCATGAATTTAATTATGATTTCATGCTGATATTTTGACCGAGAGATACTATTTAAACATGAGGTGTGGGACCGTATATGTGAATACGCATGATCGTTCTAGTGGCTTCGGCGTGGAATTCGTAGAATTGAAATTCAGAGTTTATCTTCCTAAACTCCATTGACGTCCAGTTACTAAAGTCACTGTGTTCCGTGGATATATAATGGTATTCCAGGCTTCCTAAGGTGAAATTTGACATCAAACATTATACACAACTTTCGCGTTCCTTGCCTTCGAGAGAATAACACGGATGAAATGCTAAGAAAATAGCTGGAAGCAACCTAAAGCGTTATGGAGGATCTAGCGGGGATTTTGTTTAAAGTTATCCAGATACACGAGTTTAAGATCAATACCATAAGTCTGCTGAAATTCCACAAAATACGTGAGATAAAATTAAAAGAGAAGAAAATATGCCAAAAGAATCTGTTGCTTTATACTTCACACCTATTTCAAAATCAAATACGTAAATGGTAAAATGTACAGTACTGTCTAAACGAACTGTTCATTAGTAATTATATGTACGAAAACGTTAGAGAGCGATGTTATTTCACCTTGGTGAGGCCATATATGGAATTTCCGGCGAGTATATGGGATCCAGCGAATGAAACGTGTACCCGCGAACTCGATAAAGTGCAGCGCAAGGCGGTACGATTTGTTAAAAAGGGGTATGATAGAAAAGTAAGCGTAACGAAAATGCTCTCAGACGCAGGTTGGGAATCCTTGAAAGAATTAGATTTAGAAAGAAAGTAGATTTACGGAAGATGCAATAGGTACTATGCAATCCCCAACCTACTTCGACCGATCCGAAAATGAGCGTAAAGAAGAGAAATAGATACAAGGAGAATTTATTATGGGGTCTTAATCTTTTCACGAACGATATACGACAAGAATAAACTGAAAAGGTAACTCGAACTCTTGGTGTTTACACCCCCTGCCACACGCTGAAAGGGGGCTTGCATATATTTGCGTAGATGTAGATTAGTACTCGTGATATCGCAGTACTAGGAATACAACTTGTACTTGATTCAAAGAGCCTTTGTACAGCACATCGCTAAAAGAGGAACTGAGGCATAAATCCCAATATTTCTTTCGTCTCAAAGGGAATAAACTTTGGGATCGATGCATTAGAAGACTCCCCTCTAAATCAGCGCCTCAGCTCGAGTGTAATTTACTAAATGGAAGACTCTATTGAGGAAAAAGAAACTTTTCTCAGGCGATTTCAGAAGCGGTCCCATGAAACGGAAAAGCTTCCCGCATATTTCTCTGTTCTCCGCTTCTGTATGCTCTCTATTTTTATCTCCGCGCCTTTCTGCAGTATTTGCATAGTCACAAATACATATGTAGAGGAAGTTTTCTTTTTTACGTTTAACTCAGCGGAAAAAAGATATTTTGGAGGATCTTTAAGAAGTTGCCTTTGCAATCGATGTTCCTATAGTTTTCTTTTCTTAAGATTTGTTAGACATTACAAATGCTTTTGAATAAACTAATTAACGGAACCTAAAGAGATATGCGGTACCGTTTTCATCGTTTATTGGTAGTGATCCTTATCAAAGGTTAGTAAACTATATATCTTTACTTTTCTTGAAAATTTAGCGCATCCGATGGAGTTCTTATATATATGACGATGATGAAATACATTTTCCTCATGAATTCCAGGAAGCTTTCCATTTGTCATTAGTGAATAGAAAATGAAAATAGATTATAATAAAACCCAACATCCATACACGCATTAGTGCATTCGTAATTTAAATTTCGCCATATTGTCATTTTAAACATGTTTATATTTCGTTCTTAAAAGAGAGAATCTCATTTCCTCAGTGCCGACTGATCCCTTCTGCAATCGTTGCCAACTTAACGCGGTAATTTTATTTCTTTCGGTGCGTCCAAATTAAATTCAATCGGTTTTTTCAACAAACCTCCGATTCATGCGCTACAGCGTTCTTTTTAATTGGACCAATTCCGTTGGGTCGTATTTCCTTCCCGACACAATTATCCCCTAGCGATTCGAATTAACTCGGGGACCTTAAAGTGCGTCCCATTCCCTTCTCCGCCTCTTGGACTCAAGCCAATGCCGCAGTTTTTCAAGCGCCTCCGGCCAATGACTTTCCCTCCCCTCGAACATATACGCACAAATAAGGCCTCTTTAGCCGGAGATGACGTTTAAAATGTCGGAAAGAGTTGAACGATACGCTCGTTCATAGGAAAATAGAATACTAGGGTGCGTAGATTCATTCAGAACAATCCGTTATATAAACTCCAGTGGTTTAGGGAAGCGAACGTCATCCTGTTTCCTTTTAATTTATTTATATTCCCTTAAGGCTACTAATAGGCACAAGGCCAGGTGGTAGTCATTATTGGGTGGAGATGAAAAATAAGGCACTGCCTGGTACTCACCCTAATCGGGAGGAAAACCCCCAAAACCTCCCGAAGGCCGTACGTCATATAATACAATTATAAAATTTTAAAATTTCAAAGTATAAAATTTGCAACGTTTTTACAATATTTACAAACCACAAATGTTTCTCATATTACATATTACACAAGGCCCTTTTAATTCTATTAATAAATACACTGCAGGAGGGGGGAAAAGGGCCGAAAACTTCTCCAGGTAAATTGTTCCATTCTACTATTCTCCGATTACGATGGCGAGAAGAAATATTATTACATAGAAACACCGCCACACCGTTTCATCCTCATTAGCTTAACTCATATCAGACTCTCAAGAAAACCAGGAGTGTTATATAATAAACAAGCAATAATTTACTAATTTAAGTACAGCAGATATGTTCAGAGAAGGGCAAAATGGATACGTCAGCTCGCCATACCCTTGAATACACGAGAAAGGGTATGAAACGTAATCGAGGGAGTACGAAGTTACACTAAGAGAGGGGAAAACTAAGCTTTAGTACTGGGAAAGTTCCTTTTTGCTCGAGCAACGAATGAAACGCTTCCGCTCCGATGCCACTTGGATACTTCATCCCTTCCTCGGATACATTTTTCCATTCCCATAACTTCCGTTCTTTCCAAGTTTTTCCTTACGCCCTTGTAATCCCCTGAGCCTCTCGAAAGTCACGTTTCGTGCCAACTACAGCCATTGATAATGTTTACAAAAGACACAGAAACAAAAAAAAATATATAAGCGCGACTGAATTCGACGACAGTTTTATTGGCTAAAGGCGAGATGTTAACTTCGCTCGACTCCGCAGAGTTGTGTGGAAACTCTTCGCTGCAAAAACATCTTTCTTATTCATTTTCTTCGAGAAGATGGTTCTTTTCAATCACCAATCAACCTATCAATATTTTCTTGTTTGTAATACTTAAGTTCTCAGCAGTCGTCCACCAATGCTTGAAATAAAATACTGCGCCATCAACTTCATCGTTGTTCAAATTAAGAATTATATATTGAGCTGTCTCGCTGTTATTCTTATCCTTCGATCAACTGTTCCACTCCGAATAATTTACCCAGAACTGCGCCTTCTATGGGTGCAAGGGGTGCATTCGGGCGGCGGCTTCTTGGGGGTGGTAACGGATGCATAGAAAACCATTATTATTATTACAACAACATTATTTGTTGTTTTTTGTGTGATACACAAGAAATCTAGGAAAGATTTTGACGTGGAATTAAAGGTTGACAAACAGATGGAATAAAATCTTAAGGATAACTCAAAACGAGAAGGTAATATTTGTTCAGTGGATTTTATCGATGTTATTTATATTGAAATAAACTTTATATTAGCAATTTTCATATTTAGTTGCGAAAAATAGATTTGATTCAAATCATCTCATTTACAATACACGCATTGCGATGATAATGTTAATTGAAAGAAATGTGAACTATTAATAATTTACTATTCCGAATTTTATTTACTCTGTCAGCATACGGAGTGTGTGTTATTGATTTTTTAAGCAATGTATGCTGGGGAACGAAGTCATAAAACACTGGTTTTTCAAAGTCTTTCCAAATAATTTTTGCCTGCAAATCAGGAAATGTATGGTTTTGGTATTTAATTTTAAGGGGCGGAAAATTACGTTTGCACCCCGGCGGCAGATAGGCCGGGGGTGGCTCTGAATTTACCTTTTTGTAGATGGATGGAAATAATTAAATAACAGATCGCATACTTATTATAGACTTCTAATCGCTTAAGCTGAATTAGCTACTTAGCAGAGGCTATATTTCATAGCCTTGTGAATATGAGAAAGATCATCCTCTGAAGGGTATTTCAAAACACTAAACACTATTTCATAACACGAATCTCGAGATGTGATTTGCCCAACCTAAGAACCATAGGTATGATGGCCAACGAGATTTTTCTGTACAGCATTGAATACCCTTCTATAGAAAACAATATAATAGATAAATAGCAGGAGAAGTTAATGAGTAACTCTTCAAATGAAATGTAATGAGGAGGTGGACTCCTAGCCAAAACAATTATCTTAGCTCTTCGAATGCGGAAACTAAGTTAAAACATTAATCTGACCGTTCATAAGCCGCGCTGTTCAACTTTCGGGTAATTAAATTAACGTGCATGAATGCATCTCATATTTCACGGAGGATAAGGCGAACGTGAGAGACAAAAGATAACCGCGAACTTTTTCCTCGCTTTGGTCCGTACGCGCACGTACTTCCATCCTCTCGTCCCTTTAATTAAATAGAACAAAATCAATCATTCCTCCCTATTAATTCCATCGCTTCTCTTTTTCGGGCATTTCTCCCGCGCACAAAAGGGTCGAATGTTTTTGGGTTAATTCATTAAGGCCACTTATACCCTCTTTCCCTTCGGTTGGCACGGAGCCAGCCACGGCCTCCCCGAACGGGCCCAAATAAACTCCGAACAAACAACGTTCCTTACGGCCGCCGTTTATAACCTCCTGGGATTCTTGCCCACGGAATTCCGCGTATGCACACATCATTGGAAAGCGGCTGAATTATAAGCGACGGAGTAAATCTTAGAATTTCGCGAAACGGGGGAGCTCCTGCCGCTTCTCCATCCGACCCTTGTTTTTTTCGCCCGCGAAAATAACAGTTATTTCATCGCTAAATCCCTTCCCATTGTTCAAAGGATATACGGTCCAATTCTTTTCCCCCGCAGTTTCCGCGGGGATATTTGCGCGGGATTCCCCTGGAAACGGATTCGCCCGAGGATTCTAAAAGTGCGGGTCGAGGGATTTGCAGGATGCTATATTTTTTGGACGGAAAATATATATAAAAAAAGAGTGACGTCCGCGCGGCTGTGGTTAGGAGTGGTAAAACGGGAAGGAGAGAGGAAAGAAAGATCTGCCTTAGCGAGGTGTTTATTCAACAGTGAGAGAAGTGAAGGAGGCCTTATTTAAACCTCCCGGTTATTAACTTCCTAGGCAGTGAAATGATAGCTTTTAATCCAAGATCTTCAGGCTGCCAAGAGAAGCTGGAGTAGGATTAAGGATGAAATCATGATCACTGAAGCTCTGAGGAAAAACATTAAATTTAAGCTGTTGGTGATGGTTTAAGCTTGGATTTTGCGGAACTTTAAATCAGCTGAAAAGTATTCCAGCCGCAGAACTTTTAGAACACCTTATGGGCAAAATGTAGAAAGAAGTTAATTATAGCTAAACTTACGCCAGTAAATTAATTCGCGCATTAAAAATTCCCTCATATACATAAACAGAAAGGAATTCCAAATTGGAAGAGGTTAACTTAAGCTATATTTTATTTATGAGTTCCAAGTTTCATGTTCTAGCTCCAGATGGAATTTATGGAAATCATTTGGCCCAGCAAATGTACCAAACTCTATGGTAACTCAAGCGATTTATATAAATCGTGGCGTTCCTATGAATTTAATTGAAAGCGAAGATTGTGACTCTGCACGTATTCCTAACAAATGGGAGAAGATTAATTTTTTCATCAATACCCTACGCGTTACTGAAATCGGTAAAGCCGGATGGATTCCTAAACAAAATAACGAATCGCTAATATTCATTGTACGGATCGCTATCTATTTTCCGAGAGAATGGTCAGTGCAGACCTTCCGAAAAGTCATCCATAATCTCGTGCGGAACAAGAATTTATCGCCGAAATTTTTATTCGACGGATTAATTTGCGCGAGTTACAGCCCCCTCTCCTCCGCAATCTGATTCCATATAAAAATACATCGCTCTCGTACATATCTCGGATTTCGAAATGAAAAGATAAAAGGAAATTTTTATTTTCGTCGTTCCGGAAATATTAATTTATTCGGTCGAACGCCGTTGTTCTCTGTCGTCATAGAGAGTAACAATCGAAAGCTCCCTCCGACGACGTCTGCACGCGATTAACATTAGCGAGAATGCGAAGCGAGCCGTAACCGAAGCCCTTCTTCTTCATCAGTCACCTGACGGCAGACAAAGGGATCGCCGACACACAGCTTGACGAAAGGACTTCGTCTCCGTGCCTCGATAGCACCACACAGTTATTGGAGACCTTTTTCCACAGCGGGGTTCATCCATCCAGTTGCATCTGATTCAATCTTTTCTCACGCCATACTTCTCTTATCATCCCTAAATCTTGTTATGTCAGTCCAATTTGTCTTTTTTATTGCTACCATCGCTACATAATGATTAGATTCGTGTTTGACGTTATACATCGAGGTCGTACACGTCAGAAAGGATCAACTCAAACCCTTAGTAACTCTTTTCTGAGGACATAAACGAATAAAATTAAACGAAATCAAGACATAATGACAATGTTATTTTCATTTCGTATTATCATATCATACATACCTAATGCCTACGTTAAGAATGCTTCGATTTACTTCACAGAAACGAAAATGATTCTTAGAAATCCAGTTATTGCTTCCGTTATTTGTTATGATAAATCAAAATCAACTTCTTATGGACATTTTTGAATGATTTGGAAAAAAGCAATAATATCAGATCGGATTCTGATGAGAAATTCCATAATTTCGCTCCCATCCTCCTTAAATTTTAGAAATGCTACTTAGGAAACCAATACACAGGACACAATAATAATATAGAAGCTCAGTATTACAATATAAAGCTATTTTCTTTGAAATGTGCTTCCTAAAAATATTTACAAAAGATTCTGATTGTCTACCCTTAATGTGGAATTAGTTTTTTATGCAGAGCTACAGCGAAGTGGCCAATTCAAACGAAACGAATCCGCTCTATCAATTTACTTTTTGTAATTTTCACCACTCTTTAAAATTTATCCGTTAAATATTTTCTCTCCTTCTTTCGTACCTCTTTAATGTCTACACGTTTCACTCATTCCTCCTTTCCCAGTGCCTCTCAGAGTGTCTCTGATGACCTCCTGCGATCCATCTTTTGCCTTGCGCATTATCGTTTTACTTAAGATTTCCCTCCCTCCGCCGCCTGCCTCTTCCCTCATTTTACCCTTTCATTCCGGAAAACTCGGCCGACTTACTCGCCGTGGAGGAGCAAATGGGCCGCTTTTGAAACGGGTCTTTTTGAAAAGCAGTCGAAGAACTTCGTATTAGGATCGGAAACTTGCATGGAAGTTAATGTGCCCGAATCCATATCGGGAAAATACGCGACTTGGCAGAGTACTTAAACCCCTTGGCTGTAGAGGGAGGAGGTTGTGTACGACTCCGGAGAATCTCTCCGCAAAGGCACGGGTTTGCTCCTCCCTTCGACTGTGGAAAATGGTTAAATTATCCGATTAAGAGAAGTAATTGAAAGCGTTTAATTTATTTGCCGAGGAGGAAAGAGCACGGAACCTACTTTCAGAGGGGTTCTCTATCATCTTCGATAAACGTTTGCTCTCTCAATATTATCCGAAGATCCTTTACCAAAGACCTCCAAGGTATTTGAATATGGAGAACAAAAAATTATCTTCATAGATGTAGAACTGTGTAAATAGAATTGATTACCAACGCTTACACTGTTAGTAATAAATGGTAATGAGTAACAGAATGGGGCTTTGAAGACTGTATCAGAACTTTCAGAATACCCATAGCAGGGACCTATAGGGGAAGCTTATTTCCTAGAAAGGTCACATTTAACATTCGCCTTAGTAAAAGATAGCCCAAATGTGAAACCATCAGAGTACTCTGGAGTAATGGCCTACATTCAAATAGTTTAACATCATAAGGGTGTAAGAGACAATAAATTCATACGCTCGGTGAACTAAAAGAGAATATCTTCCATAAAAAAATTAGCGGTATAAGAAAGACTGTGAAACATAATCATTAAAATACGGGCATTTTCTTCAGAAAGTCGTTAAAAGGCCGCACTGACGATAACAGTCGCGTTCGGCCCAAAGGCCGCAGGTTTCCTCCGCACTGACTTATGGGAAGAAGGTATCGCCGATAAGTCTAGTCCTATCTTTATTGATTACAGTACAAAGAAGTCATAACTGCCGGTTAAACACTGAGGAATTAGAAAACGGTTGCCTACGTATTAAGTAGTTAGTATAAAAGAACCCTTCTCACCCAACATGGAATCATTAATGATAAGCAAACATACGATACCATGGGGAAACAAAGTTATTCGTACAGGGTTGTCCCGAACGCGAAACAAGGCACACGTTTCTGTATTTACGGTAACCCTAACAACCTTTCCTCCGTTCGACCCTCAATAAACGCACCATCTCCCGAAAAAAATCCATTCTTATAACAGTGTCACGCAAAATAAATTCAAAACAAACGCTTTCCGGTCCGAGATTAGTCCATAGTCCCTTTACTTCCTGTCCCTTCATCCCTCCACCCGAAGCCCATTTGTAACCCTTCGGCCGGTGTTTACTTTCCTTTCTCTGGATTCGTAAAAGAGGAGGAAGCCGAACGGAGTGCGGTATAGATAAACGGGAGGAAATAGGAGAAAACTCTATCTTTTCGAGGGACAAAGATCCACGGCGAACATGGGACTGCGGTCCTATACGGGAAGAGAGCGGCCTGCAACCGTGGAAACGTATTGGAGAAGCGGAAATGGATATCCAGACCGCGGGGATGGGATGTACGGAGGGGGGGACTGTGAGAGGGAGTAAATATATTGCCTCGGAAAAAATAGGGAGATAGAATGGTTTTGCATTCGGGTGACCATAAAAAATGTAAGCTCCCTTAACGGTGCGGGTTGGCCTAGGTGGGGATTCAGAGGGGTGCGTGTATGGGGGGAGGTGTGAACGCGGGGGGAGTTAAAAGAGGAATCGTGGAATAGGGCCACAGATGTTTTCGGGCGTAACTGCGTCTGCAGCGGGTCTTATCGCCGCTGAGGCAAGCTGCGGTTTCACTCTGGCTGATTGGCCTCCCCTATTCCCCCGCCCTCCTCCACCTATTTCAAATACATTCCCAACAAAAACTCTCCTTTCGCACCCCTTCTGTTCTATCTGCCATTTCTCAGATTCACACCTTCGATTTTTCACCTTTACGCCTCCGCTCGACTCACAAATTTCGTCCCTTAAATAAAAGTTGCAAGTTGGCGTAGCTCTCTAATCCGCCCCACTCCTCTATCATCAATCGCCTAATCTTCCCCTTACATTTCGTCCCTTTATCCCCCACCTTATGGGCATGGACCAAACCCCAATTTCGAAAATGTAACTAATCCCCCAGAGAGATTCAGTACAAGTGGGAGAGCAATAGAATACAAACAGCCCTATCTTGCGGCTAAATACGCGTACTGTTATTCTAGAAAGTGAGAATTCCTGAATCACAAAGTTGAAGAGATCTTAATCCTGAGAGGAATTGAATCTACATCTACATGTGTACTCTGCAAGTCACCTTTCCGCCTGTGGCTGGTGCATGCACCATGACACTACTTCACTAATCGATTGGTTTCGCGTATCGTTCGCGGAAAAAATGAATTTTTGAAACGACTTGTTATTGCATCTGTTTCTCTGATTTTTCTCCCAGAATTAGAACGGCCTATGCAACAGGGAGGGCGCATAACATCTGTTACATCTTCTAAGAATGCATGTACCATCATTGAACTTATTAAGGTCTTTGTTAAAATCTTTCACCTTCTAGAGATTCCCATCCTGCATCCTGAAACATTTGTGTAACACTCACTGATTTGTCGTAACCATTTTTTTATGAATTGTATCACCTTTTACTTATTAGTATTATTAGTACTTATTCTAATTCTCGAATACTAAAATTTTTCGGATCCCATACACAACACGCATACTCAGGCGGGGCCTGACCAACGCAGCGTAACATCGCTCACGGACTTTTTCTTCGCTCCTACCGATATTCTCTTCATAAATCCGAGTTTCTCAAGTGCTTAAGTGAATCCTTCTTATTAAAATTTTAAAATTGCTTTTGATATTATACCGATTTTTTATCAAACGAGCACTAACGTCAATCTTGAAATAAAATTGGAGGGATTCCATAGCATGAGGCAATTAATAATGGTGAAGAATTGAGTGAGGGAAATGTACTTCGGTATCCCAATTTCCCGGACGTTTCGATTCCAATATTTACTCGAGGCTGCCACGATTGGTTCAAAGGAGCGGAGTAATCCCCTCTATGATATAATCTCGCTTGATAAAATGAAGCTATTCTAGGCGGAATAAATGGCTTGAGAATGAGATTCCAGTCGATGTACTCTCTCAAACACATCTATATGCCATATCGATTCCTGGAGCCTTAGAATTGGGTTATCCGTCTACTTCCGGAGGAAGAGGTAATCAAACTTCACCAATTGAGTGAAGAGAATTCACGCTTCAGTAGATTTACCGCAGCTGAGTAAACGATAGCCTTTTGTTTCTCTTTTCCCCGAAAAAGGGTTTCTTTGCCGTTTCGGTGTATTTTACGTGCAGGAGCTGCACAGAGGGAATATCGCGAGGGTTTTTTTATGTAAAAGAAAAGGGGGATGGAATGAAGGGCTAGAGGATCAAGAGATATAAGGAGCTTAGCGGAGGTGGACGTACGGAGGAGGCATCGTTTAGGAGGAATCTTTGGATGAGACGGCTAACCCTCGACATGGAAACGAGAGGGATGCAGGAGGGGGGGAGAGAGAGAGACGAATTGAGCAGAGAAGTTAATCCGTTAGAGATGAGGCAGGAGACATCCTGAGGATGAGGAGGATGTATCTCTCAGATTCGAATTCGGGAATTGTCTTCAGAGGCACTGAATGCAGCCAATGAAATTAAAATGAGAGAGAAGTGTCACACGAACTTCGCAACGTATGTTCAAGCTAGATTTGCTTCCAAGTAGAATATGTAAGATCTTTTCTTTAATGTCAATTCATTCCATGTAACCCACAAAAATTAGTCGTGAAAATCTAAATATTAATGAAAATTGGTTTTCTACACTTAACTGATTTGTAAGGGGGTAGAGATGGCGATTTTAAGGTAGGTGGAGAACGAGAGCTTATGCTGGTTCAGTTCAGGAAACCTAACACAGGAACTCAGGGATTCCCGCCGTTCTGAGAACGTAATTAAAAGAATTTCTTGTGAATGGGAAATATCGAACTGAACCTGTGTCTCCCTTTACAAAGATATGCGCGCGTAGAAGGAAGTATCTTCCGCATATACATCAGAATAATTTAATTCCCTTTCCATTTAATCGCTGCCGAGAACAATTCTGATCCTAGATTCCACGCCATGCGAGAGAATGGAAATAAATACAAGGTGAATTGGAATAGGTTGAAAATTATAAAGAAATATCGATTGATCTTTCGTTATTTCGGTAAACAAAGATTAAAAGTTGAGTTTGCACTCAAAAATATTCCCGTTTGAAAATAAAAGTTAACCATTTAAACTTCTACTAAACGGTACAGACATTTTAACAGGGAAGTTTGATTACCGCTAATTCTTCTCAGGATAAGGTAAAACTTCTTAGCGTATAGAGCGCTTCTTAGTGTTTTTAGCGTATTGCGGACGAAAAGTTTAGCGAGAATCGTTGACGACGTAAACATTGCAACTTACCTATCATAAGCAGGGAGACCGTAAGGTGTTCTCTCCCGGTGGCCTTGAGTGCGCCCAGAACCGTTCCTACCAGGGCACAGCAAACCCCAACGAAGGCAATGGCGAGTACGAACCAGCGCACTGACGCCGGCTGACCTGCACCACCGACGCCAGCGGCGCTCAGACCGCAGCAGGACTTAGGAGGGCCATCTTCATCACCAGAGTAATGGCCTCCGCCCCCGCCACCTCCTCCACCCCCGCTTCCGTTGTTGGTTGTTCCAACGGCAGCATTGCCTCTGCTTAGGCCCCCTCTGCACCTGCGAAATGATTGAAAAGGATATTAAATACCGATTATCCATATTGTACGTACTTACTATTACAACATTTTAGAGAAAAAATTGTGCGTTTGACTAAAAAATTTCCAGTATAAAATCAAGGAAACGAACTTTAAGGGCAGTCGATACAAGGCCTGAACATCCGTTTGCAGGCTGTTGGCAATAACTTCGCCATGATTGCTTATCGATAAAAAATTTTTTTTTCGCCATTCGATGCTTGAAAAATGTTGCTACGCTTGCATACATTCTCCGTTAGGATCATGCAAACCATAATAGAGGAAAAAATTAGAAAACGGGTAAAAATCGATCGCTTTCGTTGTAGTGGTACTCGGCAATTAGAAGTGCTACGAAAATCTTCTTGTACAGAATTTCAGCTTGATCCTTTATCTTCTAATCCAGGCTATTTCCAAGTACGTAAGTTGCACATTATTTCCGTAATTGTGTAATCGGAGCAACATGTCCAGCGCATTCCGCAGCAAACAGATCGAAAAAGCCTCGGCGTTACAGTAAGTCGTTCGAACCATCGCCCATTCCTGTTTGGAGAACTCGGCGACGGCATTTCTTCGAACAAAATATTATTATTATTATTATTATTAGACCCTTTAATGGCGAGGTTAGGCCCGAGTGGGCCTCTCTTCCACCTAACCTCGTATATTATTCTACATTGATATTATATATAAAAGAAATTCACACAAAAAAAAAATTTAATTCACGAAAAATACAAAAGAAAGAATTTGTTTGCGGGAAAAAATCTCCACAACTGAAGGTGGTAGAGAAAAAACCCACGTTGCGGGAAAACACCCACACAAGAAGGGGGGTGAGAAAAACCCGCGAAAACACAGTGAGAAATATAAATTAAAATTATAAAAAAAGAAGAAAAAAAACAAATGTTATAAAAGCGAATATAAATATTTTCTAAAGTTGAAAATGAAAATCAGATGCTGATGTGGTTTGCCAAGTATCACCCAAGTATCTGTCCCATCGGTGATGGTCGGTGTCATTTGTTGATACTGAGCAGAGCCTGAAATGAAGTTGGTGAGAAAGAGTAGATGGCATTGACCAAATGAACACTACTATGTGACATATTCACTAAAAGTGTTTGACTGATAACTAGCATTAAATCAAAATCGACTCGACAATGAGTTAGATGTGAGACAATGTGTGCATAAAGAAAATAATTTCCAAGTATTAATTAGCTTGTTTTCGATAGTTCGTGGCTAAGGAGTACATCATTTACAATCCTTTTGAAGGAAGAAAATGGTAAAGTATCCATTTTGGTGTTAGGTAGTTGATTCCAGTACTTCGCACCGAGCACCATGAACGATTTAGAGTATGCTTCAGTTCTGTGTTTTGGAATTAAGAGCTTTCCGGATGGTCGAGTTCCTAGTGTATGACCTTGGTTTAAAAATTGGAAGTAAGAGAAGAGATAGTCTGGGCAACAATGATTCAGAGATTTATGTACAAGACTTAGGGTGTGAAGTTTGCGCCTCATTTCAGGCCGAAGCCATTTAAGTTCTTTCAGAAGTGGTGTAACGTGATCATACCTTTTGGCATTGAAGATAAATTTTACAGATTGATTGAAGGCTCGATCTAACTTAGACGAGGTTGCGGTAGGCAATTCATTTAAAATGACATCACAGTAGTCGAAAATGGGGAGGATAAGGGATTGGACAAGAGTCTTCTTCAATTGGATGGGCAATATATGTTTCAATCTTTTCATGCTATGAAGTGCTGAATAAGTTTTCTTGCAGACAGATGCTATGTGGGTGGAGTAGTTGAGAGACTGATCCAGCCAGATGCCAAGATTCCTAACTGATGAGCTATACTCTATTTCCATCTCATAGATTTTTATTCTTGGTACATTTAAATGGTTAATTTTTTGCAGGGTTCTCGAGTTCCCACAGATTATAGCTTGGGATTTAGTTGGATTGATTTCAAGGGCCAAAGATTTTAGCCATGCACTTATTCTAGAAATGTCATCATTTATATTATCGATTGCTTTGAGATAGTTTTGTGGCTCCGTCGAGAGATATATTTGCAAATCATCCGCATATAAATGGTAAGATGAGTGTTTTAGTTGTGAGGATAAGTTTTGAATGTATAGGATGAATAATAAAGGCCCGAGAACAGATCCTTGAGGAACCCCGTGGTAATTCATTCGGATGGAGGAAAATGTTCCGTTGGTGAGACACGTCTGTGACCGCCCGGCAAGATAGGAGGAAAACCAAGAGAGAGTGGATGGGGAGAAATTAGATGCTCTCATCTTTGTTAGAAGTAGATCTATGTCAACCGAGTCAAAGGCTTTACTGAGGTCTATCAGGACTAGGAAGGTGATTTTCTTATTGTCCATAGCAAATTTGATGTCATCTGTGACTTTAGTTATTGCAGTAGAAGTACTATGATGGCGTCTAAAGCCTGATTGAAAAGGATCAAAGAGATTATTAGTTGATAAAAACTGTGAAGTTTGCTGATTCACTAGACGTTCAAGACCTTTAGATAACGAGCATAGAATACTGATAGGCCGAAAATCATTTATAACAGATGGAGAATGGGATTTTGGTATAGGGTGTATGACCGAAATTTTCCATTGTTTTGGGAAGATACCATGAGCAAGAGAGAAATTATATATGTGTGTAATGTAAGGAAGAAACACAGGAAATATTTTATGAATTACTGAGATAGGGATATTGTCGATACCAACAGCTGTGGATTTAATAGATAGCAGGGACCTTTTCACCTCATTGCATGAAACAGGGGTAAGTTTAAACTCGGATTTTGTGAGAAGGGCTTGATTCATGAGAGCATGCAATGAATCTTTTTTGTCTTGCTCTGTGATTTGTGTGTAATTGTTTATAAAATAGTTATTCAGACTTTCGGAAGTTATATTTAGAGGAAAGGAGGAAGACTTATTTTTTCCTATTCCAAGTTTAGATAATCCATTCCATAAAGCCCTCCCGTTGGAGCATTTCAATAGCTCATTAGCAAATTTGACTTTGGCTACTCGAATTTCTTTCTTGACTCTATTACGAAGAATTTTGAATCTGTCATAATCTGATATTAATTTGAATTTTTTATAATATGTGAAGGCTGAGTCTCTTTCCCGCATTAGAGATAAGATGAAGTCAGTAATCCACGGAGTAGGTTTATCTTTTACGCGTCTGGTTAGGATTGGCGCGTGTTCATCCATTAAACAAGTGAGCAGTTCATTAAGCCGTTCAACTTTACCCTCAATATCATCCGTGTTTAGTATATCCTCAAAAGGTAGATTAGAAGCCGTTATAAGCAATCTATTCAAATCTATGTTTTTAAAGTCGCGATAAGATATAATTTTAGGGGCATATTTTTTCGTGTAAATTGCATAGTTCACATAGATCAGATCATGTGCTGAGATTCCCGGGGCCGATAGTTGCCCATGGTTCAGTACTTTGGTTTGATTACTAACGATGGTCAGATCTAATAGCGTTGCAGAATGTTTTGTTATAAAAGTAGGTTCGGCAGGGAGTATATTCAAATTTAAGGAATTGAACAGTTGAACTAAATTATTAGACTCTACGCTATCTTTGAGAAGGTTAGTGTTGAAGTCGCCCATAATTATGACATCTTCATAAAGATGTAGAATTTCGGATATAGCATCTTCAATGTCAGATAAATAGCTAACCTTTGGTGGCCGATAAACGACACAGTAGAGTAATTTACGCGATTTAAATTTAATTTCAACCATAATATATTCAAGGGAAGAGCAATTGTTCTGCTGAGATTTAGAAATTACTTTGTAATTAAGACCGTCGCGAATATATACACCAACGCCCCCACCACGCTTCCCAATTCTGTCGTTTCTTACGAACTTGAAATTTGGAATACAGACAAGTGATGAGGAAATTTTAGGATTTAACCAGGATTCACTAACTCCTATAATGTCAATACCATTAATTTTGCCGATAGTTCTAATCTCATCAACATGCGCTGGTAAACTTTGAGCATTCATGTGAATGGCTAAAAGTGATTTTTTGTGAAGAGAGGCAACTTTAAGAAGTCCATCGGTGGTGGTGTCCATTATATTGCAGCTGTAATTCAAGAGAGGAGAGATAGAAGGCGAGTTAATGTGTCTGGACTCGTTAGGTAAGAATATGCACGCCTCTGGGTTGAGTATATTACTGGAGGGGTAAGGGAAGAACTGTGTAGCCAAAGGATTCATGGATGGTGCCGTACGAGGTAAAGGAGTCGATTCTTGTATAAGAGAGGGAACGCGAAGGTTAAGGCTAGTGCATCAGCTATTTCAGACGACAATCGAAGTCATCAGCCCGTAGGCTGGTTGGATCTCTTCCCTCAAACATTAACTGCCTAAAGCATAGGAATGGGAATGATGCTTTCCAGGCAAAATCAAGAGTAAGATTGTTAAGATTATTGATTCTTTCCTCCTTGAAATAGGAAACGACCAGTGGAACAAGTCCACGAACATAAAGTACCATGACCATTTGAATACCACTTTCCCAAGCTTTTAATAATGAGTGATGAAGACCAAGATGAATTCCAAAACTCTGCATCATAAATACCCCAGTGGAATTCATAATATCACGGCCATGAATAAAGCAGAGGCAATAATGACCGCTGAAAACATATTTTTTAATTTCAATAATACGAAAACGAGTAACACCTGGGAAATCCTAACTTCAATATCAATAGAGAAATATACAGATTATTCCCACTTAATAACTTTAAATATTCAACATCATATTAAAAATTCATTTATGCGTTAAATATCTCTCTGATATTCCCATTAACCAATTCGAAAATTACCGCAAGAAATTAAATATCAAGAAGACGGTCGTTAGTGCATCGATTATATCGAATAATAAATACGAATTAATTCGCTTTCAGCCGCATTGCAAATTAATGAATACCTCTCGATTAAATTCGGAACATCAAAAAGAAAATTCCGTTAATCGCAAAAGCGAAGTGCTTTCACCTCCAGAATCAATTTTAATCACAGAGAAGAAGAGCAAAGATCTAACGACTTGGCAAATAACGATGACACGCGGCTAAAGAGAGAGGAAAGAGCGTAATTTCTTTGTTTGCGTCTCCTTTCTTTCAAATTCTACCTCAACTAACCGAGACCTCTGCGTAGTTAAAAGTGAGCAGCGCTTCCCGCGGCCCGCGTCGAAAGTGATAAATAAATCTCTCAGTCGGTCTGCGTTATTGCGGTCTCCTCGTCAGAAGGGGAGAGAAGATTTAAAGGGGGTGCCTTTGTATACAAACTCGTATGTATTACTTATGGTAATTTCATAAGTTGAAGTGAACGTAAAAAGGAAATTAAAATGAATTTAGCAAGTGGACAAAGGGATTAATAAATGATGTCCCCTCCAATTTTTCAGCTTTGACTTTTAGGAAACTTTTTTACAATCGTTTCACTACAAATTCAACAAAGAAATTAATTATTTATGAAGTCAATAACATTTACTAAAGTTAATACAGTTATTCTACCAATGATATCAAGGAAAATACTGATTGTGAGATTTTTCATGTTAGTAACAATATTAGGGCTCTGCGTCGGCCTTATCTCAATACGATATCATCGTTTTCTCTACAGGTTTTTTCTCTGTTCCCCCGTCAATAAAATTCCCTTCCATATATCTTTACAACGAATTCTGTTGGTTTGCGTCGCTGTTGATTTTTCCCACTATCTTTTCTCCGTAATGCCCCTGTAGTCCACTGTTATATCTTTCTTCACTGAATGTCTTCTAAGAGAGGCAAAAGAAAATCACCCATAGTAGGGCAATCACGGACTATTTCCCTCCACAACTACCTAAAAAATGGGAACGATACTGTTTTCGATGTGTTATAAAGAGCCAATAAAATTATTTCATCACCATCACATAATAAAGAGAACGGATACAAAATATTTTGTTAACAGTCTATCGTTCCAACTCGTAACCTAAGACAATCGTTTGCCAGACACAACTGTAAAGTAGTAACAAGGGGGCGATCACCCCATCGCGACCTATCTTTATTTACGTCAGGTCAAGCATGCAATTTGCACAACGTTCATACTAGTCTAAAATACGTAGAAAGGCAAATTAAATAAAAAAATAACATATTTCCCGATTTTATGGTGATAAGGTCACTCACCCTTACATATCTGAAGAATTGTTTGCTCTTCAGTTAACATTTTTACCGTTTCAAAGCCATTTCTCGTAATTCCCTCACATCGATCACGCGACAGAAGCTCCGTTTCGCGTTCATTCATCATCCACAACGCCAGTTTCCGGTTCTCCAGCACCTACATCAGTTGCACTCTAACGATGAATTTCGCACGCCCAACTATGGCTTCCCTTGATTCATCAATTCATTAGCGACGCTCGAGAGTTTGGTCTCTTAGCATGCCGAGTATGCAGAAAATAATACCGTCCCATTCCTTCAGAGTGTGCTACAACTGCACTCAATACCTCATCTTGGTTGTCACAGACTGAAGCGCCGTCCATAAATATCCCAAAATCGAGAGTAAAGCCGTAGTTGGAGGAGCAGATGTTTGACTTTATTAAAGGCGAACCCTTTAATGGAGGCAACAATGGAGGTGGGAGATGTGAGATATTGGGGGAAGTCTCGAAATTGAGACGGGGAGAGATGGATGGCTGTGGGAGGGACAGATTTAGAGAAGAAAGAAGTCTTGGAGGGCGGAGAAGCAATCAGGGGCAGAAAGGGTTTGTGGGGTAGGGGGAGAAGGAAGAGGTTTGCCTACGTGCAAGGGGAAGGAAGGGGAAGATATTCTTGCCGGGGTCAGCGTCCTCCATCGTCATAGAGCGGCTCGGAATGAAAGGAGCGGCGAGGTAGAGAGGGAAGAAAAAAGAGGCACCCTTGCATTAATAACTGGATCCCTGTGATGAGCGCTTTACGTAGAAAGGGACGGAGCGATGGGACACTTCGTGGAATGCATCCGGCGAATGGATGGCAAAGTAAGCCCGATCACAGGGAATTGTATGCAAAATGTGTTCGCAAGTTTAAAAAGCTCTCATACATTTTGAAGAATGATGTGTTTCTATGCATGATTGATTGAAATCGGCTCTATGTATAATGGAGAAATCATGAATGAACGATTTTAGTCGACCTCTCAAAATAGTATTTTAAGGGCAATAAAGGTGATTTTTCACACAGAACGTAAATGGGAATGGAGAAAAAAATTTTCAGACAATTTCTACTGGACTATAATTTCAGATTTTGTGTTTTTCCTGTTTTCGGAGAGATTAAGTTTCCTCATTAAAAAATTAAATGAAATCTTCATTACATTAATAGCGATTAAGTCTCGCAATCTCAAAATTGCAAATACGTTTCCTTACAGCACGGTTTTTGAAAATTTTGCTAATATTCTCAACTTTACCTTGAAATTTGACAACCAATAAATATCATAGTAATGGCCTTTCAGCCTTGAAGAAAATCATTCCTGTTACTTAAAATAGTCCAGTCATTAAACAAATCTAACTATGTGCTCTAAATGTTAAACGGGTTTTCCATCATAAACCTTGATAATTGATATGGAAAACGCAAACTTTGATTATAGATTGAAACGTGAAACGCTCGCTTTGCATATCATGGAAATGAAACAAACCAGCGACTTTCGATGAATTGTGAAAATTTGAAGATAGAGCAAAGAAAATTATTGGCGGCTCGCTCTTAGTAGGAGTATTTATTAGGAATTGTTGATGTCCTGTGTCTGAAAACATCCAGTTAATTAAAAACATGCAAAACGAATTAAAAAGTACAAAAGAGCATTTTAGGGTTTTTCTATAATTTGTTTCAAACGGTTTGAAAAATTTATAAGGATTATATTGCTAGCATATTTTACTCCAGCACTTAGATTTCTTACTTTAATCCTTCCCTTTTAAAAAAAGAGAGTCATCCGGCGGAACCACTTATGCTACCGATGCTTACGTATCGTTGGACATCGTTGGAAATAAGAACTGAAGATAAAGGTAATAAAATAATACCACATAGTAACCTTATTTGTTCTCTAATGGCATCTAGGAATTTTCGAATAGAAGTAGTACACGTATATTTACTTAACAATCCCCATTGTAACTCTGAATATACTTTCGCAATAAAAGATTACTTCCCGGCCGCTAGTAGCTAAGTAGAGAAATTCCTGTTATTCGGGAGAATAGTGCAGCGGTTTGGGACAGCCAATCTCAGAGGGAGCGGATATTGAGAAGACAAACGAGACAATTGAATTGCGATGGTGAGTTAGAGAGCCCATCCTCCTAGGATACAATGGTGCACCGAAGCGGGCCACTTTGAAACAAACGATTGACGCTACGGAGCTGATTACGTCAATGCTTGGGTGCCGTCCGCATTTGTTCGGCCGCCGCAAGAGGAGCGGTCTTTTCGAAAGATTGAGTAGGATTGGCAGGTATTAGCGGAAGAGAGATACATGCCTTTGATTTGAAGCAAATCCTTATATAAGATTGCAATGAGGAGCTTTTTTGCCAACGCGACCTTTTCGCATACACACGACTTGAACTCGTGACCTAGATGTAGAAGTTCGAGGTAGACACGGTTTTGAGTGACTTATTGGGTGTTCTGAAATACATTAATAGTTTGAAGCTCGACGTGGTGACGAAGACTACATGCGATTTGTTTAAAGCAAAGTATGTAAACTATGATTATATCTATCCTTAGTCGGCTCTTCAATATCTCAGATTCAGAATGTTATCTCTTATTGACTTTTGCGTTGGTTAAAAATTAAAATACGTCGTTTCTTTAATAGTTCAGGCTTCTTCTTTTCTTACTATCGAAACGTTTTATTGCGAGAAATCAAACTATTAAACCGTTTTATTACGTGAAACTGTTTTCAGCCAGGAACTTCGTTCTGTGGATAATTCCAGTAATATCTCCGACATCACTGTTAATTTAAAACATATGAATGAATCAACTAGCGAATAATTAATACAAATGGGCACATGAAAATGTTGATGACATTTTAATATCAAAGATATGGAAATAAGAGAAGATACATTCACCTCTATATTGCCTAAATTCGCTGAATACAAAGTCCGCCTATCCATTAGAACTGGGCGCCGGATTAAAATTCTGGATGAAAAAAGATTTCTCTCGTATTTACATGTCTTTAGGGAGGATATTTAATGAATGCAGAGCGCGCGAAAAAGAAACAGATCGACATTTTATTTGTAGGGCACGTTCCGGAGTGGAAAAGCCTTTCCAAACACTTTCGACGTAACTCAATTCATTGAAATTGTCAGAATATTTTCTGACATAACTGGAATTCAATTCAATTACCTTCTGAAAATTTATGCGACTTCTTACGGGGAGCCGTCAACTTGTTGAATTCCAGGAAAAAAACCTCGACGGGTGAGAGATAAAAAGCGCAGTACTAGCACTGAAAATATTTTATTCCGGTACGATACGGAGTGAAACGTTTTGAATTCGTCACACGTTCGCAGCGTCTCACTAAATACATACCTTCGAAAATTCGGTCGATGTGCAGCCGAATATAAAAGAAAGAGAGCAGAAAACCCTTTAAAAACGGAAGGACTCGAAAACCTGAGCTTAAAAGGAAATCCGTGTCACGCAGTCTCCAGCGTGACGCCGTGGAAACACGCTTTAATTGGGTGCGGAGGTGCGGCGCGCCGCATCACGCCAAGCACTGCGATAAGTAAGGGAAGCGGTGTGTGGGAGGTGGTGCAGAGAGGGTGCGGTAGCGAGGGTGACGTGGAAGGGACGATGGAGGGAACCGCAGGAGTAGGAAGAGAACATCCTAAAATGTTAGGTTTACCTTAGTTTCTCATGACATCGAGGTAGATTACGTAAACGTAAAATAACTTCTTTTTCCGAGTCAATGAATGAAATAGAGCCACAGTTTCAGGTGGTGGAAGTGTGCATCAAAAGACTAGAGAATAAATCTTGAATTTTATACTTCCTTGACTGAAGCTCAGAGCCATATCGTTTACTACACTCATCTTCCTGTGACTGCGGTGCAGCTTTTAGTATTTTCGACTTCCAAGGTTTGAATAACGTCTAAGCCTTAGGGACGGTAATTATCGCCTTCCCTGAGTGCGATTTCAGGTAACGTTGAGAATGAATAAATGAAAGAATGCACTCCACACTGAACTCTCGGAAGAGTATACATTTTGGTTGCTTACATTTTACTGTTGCCTCACGTCTTCGGGTCTATTACATTGGTCTATGTTATTATTATTTAGATGCAACCTCCATTACCATGGTGAATATTAAATAAAGTTTACTTAAACAAAGTATGCGATTGGTTTCTTGGTACAGGATTCAGTAAAAACAAATTTTCTGAGGACAGGAATTATGACACAAAAATGGGAAAAAGGAAACAAATATTTGCTGCATACCAATTCCAGCTTGACGAGTTACCGAAAATCATACTACCTAATGGCAACCATCGTTCACTTGAGGTACGTTCCGTGTTTACAGAGTTATATCTGCCATTCATCTTCGTGGTACGTCCGTCACAAGCGTCATCAATCAATACTCGATCGACCGGCAGAATACGACACCTTTAACGGAGAGCGCATTTAAACATAACGACAGCACAGAAACTCGGAGCGAAGAGTAAACGACGGATATCGATCCGTCGTTGGCATGGAAACCCGAATTTCGCAGAACGTGCATCGTATATTTGTATAGTGCAGCGCCTTCCATAAATGTCGATGACACGGTACCGAATAACCACGCCCGCTTTCACTTTCTGAGCGGAGACACGCTATCGGCTCCTTAAATTTAATACCCTCGGAAGGTGCGATTTTTTATTGGCCGAGATATCGAGAGGCAGGAGTGAAAGGAGGAGGGCGACAGTGGGCGAATGTGCTCGAGGTCGTTAAACCGCGTGAGGTAGTGCTTTGGAAGAAAGGAGAGGGAAGAGGTGGGAGAGAAATTGGGAGAAGGGGGAGGAAAAGAAGGAAAGAAGAGGTAATAAAAGGAAGGAAAAAGAAATGGAGGAGAAAATGCGGGAGATAGGGATGAGGCTGTAAAACTGAAAGTGCTGAAGGTAAAAAAGGATAAGGCCGCAGAAATTACTCGAAACGAATGGAAATGTATGTACAAGGGAAGGGAGAAAATATATCAGAAATGAAAGATGGATACGTGTATCGAACTTGAATAACATAGTTGGTGAAGATGGAGTGAAATGAACGTATTAATAGTTCATTTATTAATGATGTCAACAAAATTAGATCAAAATAATAGAGAAAGACATGGAAATAAAAGAGATACGGTGAAATCGGAGAAATTCAGGATTGGAAATGTTCATCAAAGAAAAATGAAAGAGGAAGAGGAGAAGGGAAAAATAAGACATTTCAACCGAGAAGAAAGCTACTAAGTCGTAAACGATAAAGACGAAATCGAGACAAATACGCAAATTCCTGAAATTCAGTCGGTTACCTGGTACATCTACAGCACATAGAAGAAAAGCAAGTGAAAATTTGTCTATGTAAGTACCATGCAAGCTGCCTTTCGGCGTGTGGTAGGGGGTGCATGCACTATGACTTTCTTTCTCGAATCGATTACTTTCACGTATCGCTCGCGGAAAAAATGAGTTCTTCAATCGATTTGTTCTAGCATCTATTTCCCTTATCTTTCTCGCAGTATCGGAACGGCCTATGTAACATGGTGGACACATTATATTGGCTACATCTTCTCTGAACATGCTTTTTCTAAATTTATCCGGTAAATTAATCCTTTGTTGGAATCTTATAACTTCTAAAGATTCTCATCTTTCGTTCTGAAAATCGTTGTGACTTTGGAATGAACCCCAAATTGCCGTTCTGTGATCCGATATTCATTCAACATGACTATTTCGTCTTTATTTGCATATAGTATCGATGCAAAAGAGAGGAAATCCTAAAACAGAAGACGAGAATCGAAGAAGAGAGAATGTGAAAATTTAGAGGGAGAGTAAAGATAAATATGTTTATAAGTAGTGATCGAAATGAGAGCAAGAAATGTGCCACGCTCGCCCTAGTTGGCTGAAAAATGACTGGAAGAGCAATAGTCTTAAGAAACTGCATTGCTATTTATTCAAATTGAATACTACGAGAGATTCACGATGCTAAGGCGAAGATCGACTCCGATGCGGTAGGGAATAGATTGCGAGTACATACGACATGTATCGATTGTCTCTATACCTTGCAGAATTGGAGAATTCCTAAGATGGATATATATCTGCATATGGTATTTTAGAATTGGAATAGCAATTATTCTTAAGTTTATACACTCAATATTTTGAAAAAACTTTAGTTCGGTGGAATTATCTAGAAAAATAATACACATATATTTAAACATTCCAATTTTCCAAGTTTCAACCTCCACGGTGATTATCCTCCTATCCCTTTTCTTTCTTAAAAAACTAGAAGTTACAGGGGTAAAAATGAACTTCCGTAAGTTTATATAATGCAACATTTCACGTATTGCGTAGAGGTACATGAAAATCCGCATTTAAAACCACATCCATAAATGATAAGGTGAAGCTCCATCAAAGGTGCTGACAAAAAGAAAACAAAAAAATACGGATGAATCGACAGTCACCTTTTAATTTTCATCACAATTGAAATTTAGATTATACTTGTCACTCAACAGAAGGTAACCTCACATAGCCGTACATCTCTTGATTATGAAAGAGAAGTTTTGAACGATCATATCATATGTTTTGACGATGTATATCTGTATTTTCAACTTTAATACCATCCAAATAAAACATGGTACAACACGGAATTTTCATAGTTAATTCGTCATTAAATCCCAAGAAAATAACCAGGCCCGTATGAAAGGAGAGCGTATGTTTGCCATATCCGATCGGATATATGCAAAACAAACACGTATCATCGCTGTTTAGTCTGCGACATTCCTCTCGAGGGTGAATTCCCATTACGGCTCATTCGTCGCAAGGAATTCGAAATGAACACATCAACCGCGATCTCTCGCGAGGATGACGCGCCGTAAGATCGGAAGACGAGCGCTCGAATACGCACAATGCGAGCATATCCGCTTTAACGCCGAGGCGAAAGATGTCACCCCATTCCCTTTAAGAAATAACACTGCGGTTTCCAATACAAGGCACGTCGCGAGGTGGGCCTCGGAGATGTTGTTTGCCGCAGAGAGCCGCGCACACATCCGGAACCGATACGGAGATCTATCGAATGAGGCATCCATTCCATTCTCCTCTCGATCGTGTTTCACTCGGCCTTTTTTACGCTCTGTATGGCTCACGGAGAGATGGGAGTCGTCACGGCGCGGTCTCTTTGTTAATCCACGCTTCCACTACGTCATCGGCCGTCTGCTCTGCTCCTGTCAGCATTAAAGAGTGGTGCATTTGCTCACGACAAAGAAGCCATCCTTTGGGAGGATGATTGGGGAGCGATGGCGGGATGAGTGACTCGTTACAGCAATTATTTCTACTTCGAGAGATTGGCCGTGATAACCGATCGAATAATTTGAGCGATACAATGACCTTTAAATTAATATCGTAGATATAAATTGCATTAGAAATTTGGAATTCGATGAAATATATATCTTTGAGTCATTGAGATTGGCGGTCATCTTAGTTCAGAAATAAATGTAATTTTCCCTTCCATGAGGAAACGTTTTAATTTCTCTTTCCTTTCAAATACATACATTTTACTGATTTGCGGATATTTCAAGAAGTGATCAAGACGTGTTATTCTCCAATTAATTGAAAACATATAGCCAAAAAATGAGCATTCTCGAGAGCATTAATTGTATGCAAAGGAAATGTGCTTTCTGTAACATGTAAATTGAAATTTATTTGCAAATGCAAAATATGCATTACCATTTCGTATAGTAATACACTAATTTCACCAAATACCTAAACTATTCGTTAACAGCGGACTATCAAGTACAGAGTGATGAAAACATTAAACCAGTCAGAAGAAGACTTCAGGATTGTTAACTTCTTCTGAATTCCAATTTCAAGGTATATTTTCTCCAAAAATGAGAGTTTTCACTTTTTTTTTTACAAAAAATCTTATCGAAACAGTCTACGTGCCGTATATGTTAACACCGAAGGACAAACAGGAGTACGAAATCTTGATGAATAAAAGCTAATCGAGAGCAAAGACACAGAGGTACAAGATTACAGTAACTAATGTATTTCAAATAAACGGGCAAATTTAAATATACACTTTAGAAAGAAAAACCCGAGAAGAATGACAAAACGTCATTCAAAAGTCGCCAATTTCTTCTTTATTTCTTACAGCGTGAATTCTTTCTGGTAAAATACTGTACCAAACTTTGTGAACTAGAAAGAACATATCGAGTTCAGAAAATTAAAAAATGTTAGAAAAGTATAATAACACATTATAACAGTTTGTAAAAGAATTAAAACGTGATAGATGCAACCCTGGAACGCAAAGAGTGGTTGCCGAATAAGCTTGAGGGTGAATGATCCCCATAGGTAAAGTAAAAAAACACTAAGCGAAAGAACACTCGAAAAGGATTTCATGGAAAAATATTTTTAGGGGTGCGATCGAAACTCGGGAAAAATTACACATTTTTCTTCCCTTCTTTATGAATGGTAGCGGATTGAGGTTGAATTTTTAGCGCCCAGTGCCAGGCTCAAGGGCGTCGGGGACTCTCCTTTTGATTGGTGCGGTGATGAATAGTGAATTTTTGATAGGCTGTCGCGATGATGGATACCCCAAAATTCACGTGATGGATGTACAAGGAAGAAAAATAGAGAATTACGTAGAGGAGAAGGAAGGCGAGGTATACGAGATTACGTGAATATTGGACACGAGGTGGAGCTAGAAAAGGGAGCAGGCAAAATGTTCTCACGTTGATACTTCGTGATTCAATTATGAGACCATCCATATAGCTATGTGATTTCCAACTTATGAATAAATAGTTAATTAATATATTAAAATATATTTTTATATATTAAATATATATGACCGCCTGTATAAATATATATAACGGCCTCCTCTGTAGATTATATAATATATTAAAAGTTTAACTTATTTTAAAATATCAATAATAATAATATATTAATTTTAACGTATTTTTAAAACCTTTAAAAGAATAGGTATTCATCTATAAAAAGTATAAAGATGAAAATGTGTAAGAATGAGAATTTTAAAGACAACGAGAGAAGTAAAAGATGGATTGAAAAGGAATTGAAGAGGAAAGACGATAAGAAAAGCAAAAGAAAGAGATATGCGGGAGAATGGAGTAAAGATGTATGGAAACGAAAAGAATTCTCAAGAAACATAGTAGAACCAATGTTGGATAAAAAGGATCAGTTTTTGCTCCTGTTACCGCCAAGGAAGGAGATGAAGTGGAGCAAGAAAAATATAGGGAACACAACGAAGGAGTCGGAAGAAAAGAATCAGGAAAAGGCATGCGAAATGATGTTCGATTAATGAATCCAATGTCATTTCCATAGAGATATGAAAACATTACCGAGCGAAGATTGGTTTGTTATGGAGGCTGCTGTGCGGATTCAGCTGATCCAATTTCTTCTTCCGTAAGGGAATCTGTGTAACATCTCCTCTGACAATTAGATTACCGCCTCTTTCGGAAAGGTTTAAAGGGGAAGACTCACTCATTTTCTTCTGCAATATTCAAACGCGGAAATGCGTAGCGACTTCAATGCGGGAGTAGGTATCTGTCTCGGAATTTCGAATCTCGTAGCATAATCTCATAAATTAGGATTGCGTCATTTTCTACGGCTTTAATGGGAACGCCTGGGAAGTCTACAAAGGACAAAGACTACCAATACAGACGCGTAATCTGAACGAAAAGGGAAAATAAGACTCGATTCCAACGACTTACCACCGAGATTCGTATCAAAGAATCGAAAATTCATTCTTTTTAAAGATTTTTTAAGAAGTTCGATACCTGTCTAAATTAAAGGAGTTATCTGGAACCTTTTACAAGGAGAAGTTTTCCAATTCTATTCTTCGCAATTTCGGGAGAGGCCCTCCGAGGAAATGAGCCAGCAAAAGAAGCACGGAAAAGTGAGCGAAAGAGATAAGATCAAAGGAGAGGATATCATCGGAATAAATAAGGGAATAGAAATTGGGATTGGAAGAGAATAATGGAAGCAAGAAAGGTAAATGAGAAAGAGAGAGAGAATGACAAAGGAAAATTTTATAATCAGATATGCATTAGGGAGATGAGTTCTATACAAGCAATTACATCGTTTCTGTGGTATAACTAATAATATACTGAGGATAAAAGAGGGAGAATAGCAGAACGAGAGGAATTGAGATGAATACAAGGCAAGGGAGAAAAAAGGGAAGCTAAAGCTTCAAGGAGAAAATTGGAAAAGGTGAGGACAACAACTTTGAAACGAGATAAGGGATTTATTCGAACGGGGTGAAATTAAAATCTTACATCTTATGGCGGAGCCTTTAGTTCTGAAAACTTTTGGAAGACAATTTCGAGTATAAATAGTTCCTTCGCATTTTTTCTATGATTTTTAATGAAATTCATCTCTACGTAGAATCTCTTGCGGTAAATCTATCAAAGGAAGAAGATGACACATTTCTGGCATTAATAGACGAAAGAAATGGCAAAATAATATACGACTGCTTAATTTAAACCGTAAACGAAATAAAATCAAAAAAGTCGAGTTGTTAGGCTAATTCGTGATTGATGTAACAGAATACACATAATAAAACTTCTTTTGTAATAAAATTGGATAGAGGAATAGAGAACTGAACTACGAATTAGGAGTGGAGAGAAGGAAAATGGCATGAAAAATGGAGAGGGAAAGAGAGAGTTGGTTGGTGAGAGAGAAGGAATTATTCCGATATGACGGAGAAATTGGGAATTGGATATAACGTGAAATATGAGAGGGGAAAATGGAAGACGGGTATGAAGAGGTTCCGAAAGTGAGAGAGATAAACCAAGAAGAGTACTGGTGTTGCCCACGAGATGGACGAGTGGAGGATGTGATGTAGAGCCGATTAGTGAGTGTACTAGGTGTCATGGAGTCGAAGGGGCGGCAAGCGGATCCCAATTAGTCCCGCAAACAAAACATTTACGGAGGGTTGGGAGGAAAATGATCTCCGATGGAGAGGCGTAAGAATTGAGAGCAGAATAGAGTGGGGGCGAAGAGTGGGGAGGGATTCGTCGGACCGTGTTGTGAGGGGGGCCCGAGTTTGAGAAGAGAATTAAAAAGGGGAGAGAATGAGAAGTAGATAGATAGATAATTGTCTTCATTGTGCAGGATCCCTAGTTTTTTTTTATTGCTAAATTCATTTTCCGGAGTCGAAAACAACTGCTACGCGTTCAGAATAACAATGCAGTGCATACTTAAAGCTATGAAATGATAGGGGGAATTCAGAGACAAAGCTACTACTGTTATTTGTTCTATACATGAAGATATGATGCTTGAGATGAATTTAATTACCGTGAAGACAAAATCTAAAGACGCAAGAAAGGAAGGTAGGAAAATCATGCATACGAAATACGGCAAAGAGCGGCATGAGAAGGAAATTATATTGATTAATATCGATTAATTGACATTAATATAGATTACTGCTGATGAGATGTAATTTCAAATACGAAGGGGGAAATTCAAGTAAATTACTATTCTTGAGAGAGAAAAATATAATCAGTTTCAGAAAAATGAACGAAGTGCATTTCACTATGCATAAATTCTATTTTCTCTGGCCGGACTTCGTGGAAAGACATTCTAAAGGAATAAGTAAAATTTTGTAATATGCACAAAATTTTTTTATTACGACTAGTTTCGGATATAACCTGATGATGGCGTCCTAGTCGAAACTAGTAATAAAAACATCATGAGGATATAAAAAAGTTTTAATCATTCCTTTATTTCAGTATGATGTGGCATTTACTTGTATACAAAACAGTAGATCTTTAAAAACAGTAACCTTTCCATTGTTTAAAGTTTTATTTCATTATAAAGATTATATGACTTGATACTACGTGATGTATGATATTTTCATATTAGGATGGATATAATGAAATTGAGAATATAGGGCAGAATGTTACACGAAAATAAATTTTACAGAAGTTTTAGCGAATTCTACACAATTTCTCCACAGATGAAGCAAACGAATAGCAAAAGAATAATCTAAAAATTCCGCGGAGTAAAGAGACATTGTAATGAGATAAATGCTGAGGAAATCCGTATAAGGGATATAAAATGTAGTGGTCTCCGAGAGAGGTAGGATCTGTTGGTGGGAGTGGAAAAGGGAGCAAAACAAATACGAATAGGGGATGAAAGGAGATTGAAGAGTGCACTGGCCGACGCAGCTTTTGACATGTCTGGCGGATGTTCGCGATGGAAGGGAAGCCAATGCTCTTTCGCATGTCAAAAGTGCTCTCGCCATTCATTAGCGGCGCGTGTTTCCTTTCTCGCCCAGATTTTTCCGCGAGTGATAAATGACTTTTCGCGCGAGTTGAGAAATCCGATGTCCACTGCAGCGAACTTTTGTTTCATCCTGTGATACAGGTGAACCAGAGGAAATCTCTCAAATGGAGCGTTTCTTCCTGGAAACAAATCGGACTCAAATTCCTCCTCGCTGCTCTATCCGTCCCGCTTTCAAAGTCCAAATCCGTTTCCTAAGAACGAGCATATTTGTCGTAGTCAGGTGGCATTGGGTTCGAATGCTTTTTATCCGTCGCAACTCCGGGATACGTCGAGAGGCTGGAACGTCCTTTCGGGTCGGTAGCCAGCTTATCGAATCGACGCGGAACAAATCGCTTTCCACTCCAATCTAAAAACCGCGAATAAGAAAAAAACTGAGATAAAAAGATTGAGCCCGTGCGGCGGACGACGACCGACAAAAGAACGTCGGTCATTACGAGCGCAGGACGAATTGTTGCGTCATCTAGCGATAAAGAGAAAAGGGAGTCGGCCGCGAGAGAGACGAAGAACTCTTGAAGATGAAAATACAGCAAAAAGGGATCCGCTCTTTCCATCGGAACTTGGGGAGCGTTTTCTACAACAAGAGAAAGAAAGGAAGAAAAAGGAGACTTGGGAGTACAAACAGAAAGTGAAAGGAAGTAAAAAGCATTTCCCGTAGCGAATGCGAGCCCAAGATACATATAAACCGACTCTAGCCCCGTTTCCAGCTGCGAGCCGTCTGAAATATCAGACCGACTTAGAAAAAGGAAATAATGACAAATAAATGCGCGCAAGACTACGCTCGGGAAGCTGAAGCATCGCTTTTAGTCCCCCTTCAGCTCGCACAGAGGATAGTGGACGCCGAGTAATAGACCGTCTCGTTCATCAGGACGTATAACTCCGGATCGCCAAGGAACAAAAGGTAAAAAATGCCCGCTCCTCTAGTACCCGGATGGATCTTTTGTCCTCCGAAACTATCCTTATCTAAGAGGAAGAATGAATAGGTACCCCGCAGCTCCCCTGCAGATTCTTTGAGGTTCTTTTTGCGGGAGGTCGCATCATAGAGAAGAGGGAGCGACCCAGAAACAGACCTTCGTGCACCCACTCGCTATCCGAGCTTTCGATCTTCGCCGCGAGGATCACGCACGGAGAGGCGCCACCGTCCATCATCAGCGGAACTCTCATCTATTCCACCGTGAGAGATGAAAAGAGGGAAAGAACCGTGCTCGCCCTCGCTCGGCGGCGGTGCGCAATCGGTTTACACGGATGAAACATCTCCCTTAATTTCCTGCAGAAGTAATTGCGGGGGGAGTCTGTCTTCCGCCTCCACGCACAATCCTCTCCTCCACGGAGAATAAAGCAAGCGAGCATTCCCTCACTTCACATTCCACCGTTCTCATCTTCCACCTCTCTTATCACCCCGTTTCCCATCCATTCATTTCTTTCCTCTTTGGCTTCCAGCCCTTCTCTTGCTCACATTCTTCCATTCTCTCGCTCCCCTTCATTCTAATTTCCTTCTACTTCTTCCTTTCCTACTCTTTTTTAATTTCCTCCCAATCTCCTTCCCTCTGTTTACCTTACTCTCCTTCATAAACTATTCTCATGCGTACTCTTTCCTCTTCTCTCCCCATTCTTTCCTCGTACTAACTTGTAGATAATAAACGCTCTAGATAATAGATGCTTATCAGCATTCCCTAGTCTTCTTTTTCACATCCTTAGCGTAACCTGTTCATTTCAACCTACTTTCTTCAGAATTCGGATGCTGTACTATGCACCTTGGTGGTAGGAGCTCATCCGAAATATTCGCTAGGGTGGGATGAATTATTTAAGGATTATAACCAATGATGCTTATAGTGTGCTACAATTTAACATTATAATGCAAAGTATTGATTTTCATCTTCAGAAAGTATTGCGAATAAAGAAATATTTTAAATTTCCTAATATATATTGGTAAAATTCCTGAGAATAAGATTTGGAAGAAATACTTGTATAATCTTTGGAATTGGGGCTCAAGCCCACCAGCCACTCCCATCATTGCCCACTTGCTTAGTGGTACTGTTAAAATCACATTCGCCATTTAAGATACATATTCTTGGCTTAAGATATAAAAAATTCCCAACTCCCACCAGTCTCTCTCCACCTTTCTTTCCCTTTACATGCATCTGCCACCTTAATCTGCCTGCTTTTCCTCTTCAGTATTCACCACTTCCCTTTCACCGCCATTCTCTGCGTTACGCCCACGCCATCGCCCGGAGGAGACCTGCCCTTCATTGCGTCTCCTTCCACACTACGTGCCCCGAGTCTTCAAATGACCACGCAGGGAAAGACGTTTTCGTCCCCATGCTTTTTCCCCATCCTTTTATCCGCATCCCTGGAGCCAATTCCCCTTCTTTTCCAGGGGACCCGCATTGCACGAAAGGGAAAGAAAGGAGGGATCCAGTGGAATGATATCGGCTCCAATTTGGAGCTTGCCTTGATGCGCCTCTCATTGGTGAGGGTTGATTGCACCACTTTTTGGGATGCACGAGGAATTTAGACTCCGAGCCGAAGTAGTTCGCGACGGCCTCAGAATGCTCGGTTTTCATCGCCACGGTGCGAATTCCAAGGTTTCGAATCTTGTCGTCGCGGTAAGGCTTCCTTACACATTCGATACGCACACGTCACGAGTTGGGTAGTATGAGGGTGGAAAAGGGGCAATCGACGAAGAGGCGCGGCCGGGAAAATTTCGAGCAGGTACCGGAGGCGGTGGCGATGTCAACTGAACAAACTCGAAACCAGGCCAAGCTTCCTCCTCCTCTTTTAACGAAAATGGTGCACTGCATTTTGTGGCTTCACACCTTCTCTATACATTCGGAACCCTAAAAGTTCACTTCGTAGCATTCTATACATTTCTCATTAGCAAGCAACGTATCCGAAATCAACTTCTATTTGGAAATAGTTACTGCAAGACTCATTTTTATTAAAAACAGAAAAATCTCCTAAACAAGATTCATAGGAGCCCGAAATTTAATTAACATAAAGCTAATTACATTAGGTCTTAGCAAGGAATAAGGAAACGGTATGTGTTTTCTTAGCACCATACGAAGGATCTCTAAGATCTGATAATGGAAAAGAAATATCTCGTACACATCCATTTCTTTCACGCTTCTTTTTTCTATTATCGTGGCCTTCCACGAAGTAATTGAGCATATTGAGTTTCTTCTACAATATGATGTATACTAGTCCCACATTTTTGACGTGTTTCATTCCTTAAGCGGTTTCAACATTTTTCGAATGCCACCAATCTATCCAATGAATCCATACGCTAAGATTTTGATATGCAGGAAATTAATTCTTATGCATTCGAAGCAAAAGTTTTATAATTAATCTGTTTCGCAACTAAGAAGTAAGATGTGTTAGGTAGAAATATTTAGGGAGGGTTATTTTACTCTTCTATTCCTTAGCCGCTGTGAAATCAAAGTCTTTTAAGTTTAGGATATTAAAATGAGACACTTCGATATAAAATTTACCATTTAGGTGACTAAGAGTAAAATAATGTGAAACCCGACCAAAGTGTACATTACACTCTCAAGATACTTACCAGGAGTTATCGAATACTGATTCATAGAGAATTACATAAAAGGATCGTCTTCAATCCTTTTATGTTGATAGCATCAACCCCCCAAAAATCCTTCATTTAAGTTATAAATAGATTCATTAAACTATCAAAAAGTTTTTTCAGTATACATTTTCGTGGTAAATTTGCTTTGAAATGTAATGAAATTATCGAATTCTTTATTCTTGCAAATGAGCGCTGTCACACATGATCAAAGACTTTAAAAAAACACGAGAATAACGTAGAAATTCAATTCGGCAGTTAACGATCCATTCTCAAAGCTAAGCCCAAAGACGAGCAAATTTATGAGTAGCTCTCGACACCCTGCTTTCTGTCGCACGTCCCGAATGGATACACACGCAACACGGTTTTTTAATTACTTACCGATTGAGCGAAACAGGACACATTTCTATGTCCAGCGGCCGAATAGAAAAGCTACCGTCCGATATCTGCGTATCAACCGACCTTCCTTTATCTCGTCATTTTTTACACGGGAAAGGAAAAAGAACTTGTTAGCGCCTGTTTCATTTCGTTGGCGGATCGTCAGAAGAGGAAATCGAGCGACGAGCGGCAGAAAATCCGCGCGAAATCTCCACCACCACCGCAAACGACTCGAACAAAAAGAAAAGAGCCCGAAACAAAACGAAAACGTCGCCTTTTTGAGCGCTCGCTGAGGGATGGTCTGTTTGAGCGACGTGGTTGCACCGTGAAATTTTGCATTGCAGATCTATCTCTCTTTCACCAGCGTAGCGTTCGAAAAAAAGAGTTCCTTCTCTTGGTGGATCAACCATTTCCTCACCCTCTCCGCCCCTAGACATTTCCACAACGTCACGCGTTCCCATTATTTGTCACCCTTACTTTAAAACCCTTCCTTTGTTCATTTTTCCCTAATAAGCGGGCATCCGTCAGGGTTCTTCGACGGGGAGGAGTGGCCATGTTTCCGCCATTCTCATTCCTTTAACTCGACCGCTCTCTCGTCTGAAAGCATCAGCGATGAAAGGAAACATTTTCTAAAACTCCTCTTCTTTCTCTCTTCTATTTAATCAAAATACTTTTACGCCAAGAAAATCATTAATTCATCGCGGCACCTCAACGCACACCTCGCAGTAGAGCGGAAATAGAGAAAATTTGCCTTCGTAATGGAGAGATAAAATATACGGATTTTTCAGCGAACAAACATCACCGAAATTTCATCCTGTTTAGCGAGAAAGCTTGTCTCCATACCATGCTCCTGATGTAAGTGACCGTTCAAAATATTACGTATGTATACTCCAAATTCTTCATCTCACCTTTCAATCCACCCCCTTTACGAGTGAGGTAAGAATTGTTGAACTTACTGACTGGCATGATGATATTATTCCATCGACAAATTTCAATCCAAATAAGTTAATTTACCTCTCCAATAATTTAAATATGACGACAGGAGTTGGCATTTTAATTATTATGTAATCGTAAGTATTACTTATTTAATTCTTCATACTTCCCAATGACGATTCACTATTTCTAAGACAAAAACCAGTTTCGATAAAACTTTTGTTTTGACTTCCCCAAACGCGCACTTCCCTCTTCTTCCCAAACTTCCCCGCAATATTCCTACCATCTCGGTATTCCACCACCCGCGATCCCCTCTGTCATAGCTGATTTCCTATAGCAGGCATTTTTTGGCATTCCGATGGTGTTCCGGACATTTAAGGATTAAAACCGAAAAAATAAAATCGAGGAGCGGCCGAAAAACATAACCTTCGCAGTGAAACGCGTTGGGATTAAGCGAAATTCCATTAACTTCCCTCCCACGTCCCGTTGAAAAAGAGGATTTTCATTGCCCTTCCGAACCCATGCCCCCGCTGTGGAAACATGGAAAAATTAAAAAAGATAAAATCCCTCAGAAATCGGATGCCCGGTTAAAAGTCCGCTGTCTCTCCCGTTCCGAATTGTTTGGCTTCCCGATAGTTGATTGCCCGTAAACCCCATCCGGATTAGTCGCTAACGCTTCGACGGCGGAGGGTAATTAATAAAAATAAGACGCGCGAGATGAAACGTTTAAAAAGTAAAAAAAGAAGCAGTTGAGGAACAAAAGCCGGAATTACCGCCGTTCGCCTCACTCGCTCGTGGATTCGTTATTCTTCTTTTTACAATACCGTTCCGAACGAACGGCGTAGTTTTATGTTTAGTGACGTTAGCGCGATGAGTTTGCTAAGCGCGGTAAAAGGCAGCGATGCGTTCGGTGCGAGCATGGGAACATTGTTGGAAGAATGGGGCGAGGAAAAGAGGGAAGAGAAAGCAACAAAAAGAGAGAGGGAAAATGAAAAAAGAGATAGGCTCCGGTGGTATTCGGGATTTTTTTGTTGATTGGAGGTTTTCGGAAGGAGAGAGAGTAAATCAGGCGCTGATCCTTCCGTAAGCAGAGGAGAGAGAACGAGAGTGAGATGGAATGAGGCGATCTCGAAGAGAAAAGAGAATGAAGGTGACAGAGATACGCATAAGCTTCCCTGTACATGGCGTTTTAGTATTTCTGCATGGATATTAATGTAACCGATTGTAGCTCGTGGAGTTCGATGAATTGATAAGAAAAATGACGTGGGGAATAAAGATAAGGAATAACTTAGGAGAAACTTAAGGAGAAAAAGACACGAATAATATCGACATGTACTCGTGTGGTTCGCGGCAAAGGTTATTCTAAGAGTATTGAATAGAAGAATTGAAGGAAAAATTAAGGGGCAAATCGGAGAAGACCAGTTCGGATTTCAGAAAGGGAAGGGAACGAGGGATGCAATCGGGGTAATGAGGGTACTAGTAGAACGAAGCCTAGAATTTAAAAAGGATATATGTGCATGTTTTGTCGATTTTGAAAAGGCTTTCGATAGAGTTCAATGGCCAAAATTAATGGGAATTTTAAAGAAAATTGGGTTGGACTGGAAAGATAGGCGTTTGGTGCAAAATTTGTACTTAAATCAAACAGCGCGAGTTAGAATAACTGAAGGAGAGTCGGAATGGGCAGAGTTAGGGAGAGGGGTAAGACAAGGATGCCCATTATCACCATCGCTTTTTAATATATATGCAGAGGAAATGGTGAATGAAGCTTGGGAAGAAATAAGCAAGGGAGTGATAGTTGGAGGGAAAGTAGTAAAGTCAGTAAGATATGCAGACGATAAAGCTATTGTGTGCGATTCCGAAAGGGGTTTACAAATACTAGTAAATGCACTAAACGATAAGGCAAGGGAATATGGAATGAAAATTAACGTAAGTAAAACTAAGGTAATGAGATTCACTAAGGGAAAGAAGGCTAAATTAACGATCAGGGTCGATGGGGAAAAACTAGAGCAGGTGGACAAATTCTCGTACTTGGGTAGTGTTCTATCTTGGGATGGGAGGTGTGGAGATGAGGTTCGAAAAAGAGTAGCATTGGCCAAGGAAGCTTTTATGAAGCGAAGGGAATTAATGACAAAGGGTCTCGATAAAGGAATCAGGAAAAGATTGGTAAAATCCTTGATATGGAGTGTTTTGCTATATGGGTGTGAAACGTGGACCTTACGAAAAGAGGACATCAAAAGATTGGAGGCATTTGAGATGTGGGTGTGGCGTAGAATGGAGAAGGTGAGCTGGGTGGATAGAAAAACAAACATAGAGGTGCTAGAAATGGTTGGGGAGGAAAGGGTTTTAATTGAAGTAATTAAGCGCCGACAAAAGAAATGGGTGGGTCAGATATTGAGAGGAGAGGGATTGCTTAAGAATGTAATAGAGGGTAGAATGCAAGGGAAAAGACAGAGGGGAAGGCAAAGGCAAAAAATGTTAGATGACATAAAGGGTGGGGTAAGTTACCAGGTAGCGAAGGAAAAGGCTATGAATAGGGAATATTAGGGCACATGGACCTACCGAAAGGTAGAACACTTATGTTATACTCGTGTGGTTAAAATACATGCCCGGAAGGTGGAAGACCTAGCTTCGAGTTCCAGTCAAGTCGATATCTTTCGCATTTGTTTCTCATTGAGGAAATAAAGTATTACTGACTTACATGTGATTCTATTTATAAAAGAAACGATGAAAGAATTTTAAATTGGTGAAGCTAAAGTTTAATGTTTTATGCTGATAAATTATGATGAGGAACAGGAATGTATAGTGAAATTGACCCCTTATGGTTAATTAATATTGGAAAAACTCTAAAATCCATTAACAATGATCACAAAAACCATTAATATTGTTGATGGCTTTAGGAGTTTTCGCAACATTAAGCAACATGGTTGATTTCTCGTGTAAACTGAACGATTTGATACAAGAACAGTTTTTATCATAGTAAATCATTTCTTTAATAATATCTGATGAAATATCATTACATCGAGGCCTCCGGGTTTTCATTGCTTTGATTCTTCTAAATGGCCTATTTTATGAGAATGTGAGGAGGACTCAGACTTAACTCCACCAATTAGTTTTAAGAGTTAACGATACTAATAAACAGAATTACTTTCCTGTACACTTAAGAAATTCGGTTCTATTTACTATTGTTAATAGGAAAAACCGCCCCTTGAGAAGAAGAGAAATGCATTAGCAGGAGTGATGACCTTTGAAGGGGTGAACATCCTCAACAAATATAATATCATTTTCTGAATTATTACCCAAGTCGCGCTAAAAGTGAAGATTTAAAAGGTTGAATAAAATTACCGTGAAAATCATAAATACGCAGATTTACGACTACCATGTAGCATATTTTACATCCTTTTGCTACAAAGATTCGCGAGAATTGGATAGAAGAATTTTTGATTTGAAGAATTGTTCAAAATGAAGGAATTCAGAGTGGAAACATTCATGAAAGCTCCAGACTATTTCAATCTTTTGATACGAAAATTCATCTGAGAAAATGCTCAAAATTCCTATTAAAATCACTTCCATAGGAAATTCCATCCCAAATATTTAAGCCGCTCTTTCCATTATGCAGTACGCGGAGCATCTTATTTCCATTCGAAAATCAGTGCTTCGATAATCCACTCGCAGGAGCCTCCAAGAATATAGAAAAGTTGTTTTCTGATCTCCATAGGATCCTCATATGTTTCGATTGTTCGTATTCCTCGATATTTGTATGTAAAACACGTCTCTTTCCACCTCTCCTTTTTCTTTCCTTTCTGCTCGGATCCGTATCATAACTTCACCCCATTTCTCCCCCATCTTTCCTGCCGTCGTTCATTTTCTCCCTATCGCTTCATTGACTCCTCTTCCCGATTTGCATTTCCTTCTTTCCAACTAATCCTATTTTCTTTATCATACCTCTCACTTTCCTTCCTTCCTCCGTTCCTCACATACTACTTATTTTCCTTCCTCTTTCCTTTCCGGAGCTTCTCGGATGCATAGAATCCACCTCATTTTCTCCTGAACATGTTCCTCTCTAACTTCCATACTTCTCTTCCAATCACAATAAGGTGAAAACTGTACACTGTATTATCCGAGGTTTGTTGAAAATTAGGCAATCTTTTCGACGTGCGAGGGGGGAAATTTTTAGAACTGAGTACCCCTTCAACCAGGGTGGGTCAATAAATTCGTCCAGGTTAATACTTAATTCACCTGGATTTTCGTATCAACAATGTTAGAGCCTTAATTTTCATCAACCATTTAAACGTCGATTTGTCGTGGAAAGTCCAAAGTATACTAATTCATCGTAGAGCGCATTGATAATGGTTTTAATATCACGTTCCTTGTCGTGGCTTAAACAAATTGATTATTTTGCAAAACCATCAAAGCGAGGGTGATCGCCATCCCTTCTGGATCCGCCTTCGACTGAGGGATTCGCGTCCTTTAACGGCTCCCATTACCTTTCAATTTTGGTGAGTTATAACCCGTAAAATTTTAATGAATTAAAATTTGGGTATAGTTATCACTCAATACAATGAAATCTCGTATTAAAGCGGGCCCTAATCTGTAATGATTGGAAGACGAAATTCTAATTCTCGCGATTTTCGGTAAGCAATTCCGTTTTGGCGCATCCTCTTTCGGCATCTACATCCACGGGTCAACGGCCTCTTTTCCCCTCCTCTACTACTTTGGCCCACTTTATCCTCCCTTCTCTCTCTTTTACCACCAACAGAAACTCTCTCCTTTTTTCCGAGAACAATTTTTCTCGCTGAATTTGATTTGTCTCCTTTTCTTCGTTTCCCTAAATCATTCTGTTTTCTAGAGGATTATTCCTCCGCCTACCAAAGACTCAACTGCCATCATACGTTATTTCTCACGCAATAGAATTTTTCAAATAATTCCAGGGATTGCTTCGTTGTTTTCGCTCCTTTCATCCCTACACTTTGAGCGAAATATGCTTTCTTATCCAATATTTCTTTCTCGAGAAACCCCCTCATGGACTTTTCGGGATTCTCGGTTTCAGTCAAAACAAACTATTTTTACCTACCCATTATACGATACTCTATTTCTTCCGAAGCCATATTATTGCTAACGAAAATAGATCTGGAAGAGGGAAGTTTATTTTCCTGAACCATCGCTAATATTAGATATATATTAACAATAAGAGAAACTGATGATTTGTATAGTATATATTTTACACAGTGAAAACACTTTTTCGTTACATGTCAAAACATTTCTGAAACGTGGTAAACAATAGGATTACAATTTATTGTTACGATAGCGGTTACTTCAAAGCTGAGCTGACGCCTGAAACGCTATCAAGCTGTTTTTTGAGGGTACAACGCAATATACAATACAGAGCGCATGTACAATATTTACTGAGAGATTTGTAAGTCATGAAGTTAATTTTCATAAATTATCCCATGGTATTTCTCATCTTAAGTGAAAATTTGTGTTCTTATGGTTCATTTTATAGTTTAATTTGTAAATAAGAGAAATTTGTAATTTTTAGTTTTCCTCCGCCTTCCTGTACAAGTAATGGCGCAGATCCGTAATCTCAGAGCCAATATAACTTTTTCCCAGTCAGAAATGAAAATAGAGGGAGCTATTATTGCGATAAATGTACATTGGTACCTTGGTTAACGACAGTAATCCGTTCCAAGATTGTCCTTGTTTACAAGGCGCGATCTTCCACAACCATACTACATGTCAGATATGCAGATAAAACTAATTTAAATGTCATTAAGATATGGTAAATAGTAACTTTGGTACAAATAGTATACAATTGTATTTTCAAGAAAAAGTGTCATTGATCAAATGAATAGTATTAAAAGAATTTATGAATAAATTAAATTAGCCTTAAAAGCATATAAATGAATAGTATTAAAAGTATTTAATCGTCCATCTTTCCCAGAAGGCGTCGTAAACCAAAGCCGGCGACGTTACCCAAAACATTTTTTGGTCACAATCACTCGTTAAGCAAGTACGTCGTTAACCAAGATAACATTCTATATGACACATAATTTCAAGAGAATTCTTCTCGATCATTCTGCGGTAAATAAAACATTCATTTTAACACTTTTAAATCGCGCTCTGACACAATGTTAGTAGAGAGTGCGTTAATTTTTATCGAGGTTTCAATGCAGAGATGACCTTTCTAAAGGCGGTAGAACTAATAACACTCCAATTTCTTTTCCCTCAGGTGATCCGATTCCGAATTCTCTCATCGATGGAGAGAGATAACGAAGCGAGAGTGAAATTTCCGGCCGAGAGTTAAAGTGAGTCACAAGGAGAGGTTCCTCCCAATCATCTCTCGGAGTGGAGCTTATGAAAGGACTGCTTCCCATCCAATGATGCCAACCAAAATGATCCCGACGTTACTTAGTCTCTGAGCAGATATAAGTTCGTCCAATCAATCACAATAAGATCTTTTTTAATCTCTTGGGAGGATTGCCACGAGAATAGGGGACGGAAAATAGCGAGGCAGAGAGAGGCGGAGGAAAGCAGACCATCCGTTCTTCCCTTCCTCTTTACGCCCTCTGGGAATAAGAGTTCGCTCCACGTGCCTCTTCCCTCCCAATCTCCTTCCCCTCTTCGGGATACTGTTATGAAAGAATTCGGAAGGACAACTACGAGAGACAAGCGCGACAATATTTTCTTTTCGAAAAATCACATTCCTTCCTCCGACCGCCAATCCCATTTCTTTCCGTTCAATCATCTCGCTGAAAACCGAATGGGCACAGTGGCACCGTATGAAAATGCGGCAAAAGTCCTCAAAGAATAGCCTTCGATTCCAAAAATATATAATCCTCAGCAGCGCGGTCACAGATTGATGAGTTTTCCTGGCAAAAACGAGCAAAGTATAAAGAAGTGGGGCGATGATTAAAATGGATCGGGGAAATTAATGAACGCGGTTTTTTCCCCCAACGAAATATTTTAAGAGAAAAAAAAAAGAGATTCGAAATCGTGATCATACATAAATCAGAAACTTTCCCATTTGCAGTTATAACAATGTTTAAAAGGTAGCGGGAAAATGACAAATATTCTCCTTCACAGATATATATGATACAAATGATATCACATGCACTTATGATAGGTGTACGTATTTACTGGAAAAGGGTCTGACAGCTTTTAAACAGATGAAGAATCTTTCATAATTGCTGGTGATATTGTTTCGATCGAAAGTAATACCTCAGTACAATCATTAAGGAACACATACATACAGAATAATTACAACCACATGGAGCTTTCAATGAACGTACATTTAACGGGATAAGAAATCTCAAATCTTAAAAAGGGATGAAATGAATGGTAGAAACACTATATAGTAAATAAGTAAGATTGTAATTTGGTTTTATTTTGGCCAGCTATGGTTGCTTATTAAAACATTATGTGAAGCAAAGTCTGAATGTTTATTTTTCGGCGGAGAGAGAACGACAGTAGTTCATCCAAAAACTTTCATTTATTATTTTTACTAATATGATTCGATTTCACCAAAGGCTAGACGACATTCAAAGATATCAAACTGTAGTGTTTTCTTTGACTCTAAGCGATATTAACATCCCAAGGATAAACAGATGTGAAATATAGCGGTATGACTAGGACTCGAACTTAGGTCTCCCACTTTCCCAGCAGGTATTCAGAATGCCTTTCCGGAAATTCGGAGAACTGGGCTCGAGTCCCAGTCATGCCACTATTTTTATATCTGTTTATCCCTGGGTTTTAGGCGCACACCTCAATGTGCAAGCCTTAACACCTTATTCTCACCTTTATGACATTAACTTTATAACATTAGCCTCTTCCCATTTAATGTCTTCATATAGCATAAGTAGTCCTGACAAAAAATCTCGAGAATATTCTATAACGCAGTTATTTAGTTATAAAACAGGAATATGGTTTTAAATATTATTTGCCTCACAGTAACCTGGAAAGCAGAGGTTGCTATTATCAAAGTACTTATAATATGAAGAGTGAGCCTTTTATTCCAACCGGAGCTCCACTAAATGTCTGCATCACGTTAAATCCGACATGTTTGCGGCAAATTACATTGTGTGTGTACGAATCGCGAGTTAATTATGCACTTCTCCAAAGTTCATTTTATTTCCACAGTTAATAATCTTGTATATAAGTTGGAAAACCTACTGTGCGACGATAGAAAAATTACGAAGAGATCCTCAAGGCACTAAAAGAATTTCGAAGGCATAAGTTCGTGTCGTCGCATCGAGACTGATTCCGTCGCGCGCATAAATCATCCCCTTTTTTGTGAATCTCCAAGGAGTTTCTTTCTCTTATTATTGTGTCGCTGGAATGCAATTCTATGGAGTTCTCGTCGAAATTTTAAATGAGTCACAGAGTTGAATACAAAGGATGAAGTTTTCACAGCAAAAAAATTGCGCTGCTCTTTAGATTCTGAAAGGCCCACGAATCTCCTCCTTATCCAAATGAGTTCATCCATTCAAATTTGAAAGTGCCCAGAACTTTGAAATGGTATATATTTCAATAATTTGAAATAAATTACTCTAATAAAAATTCACGAATGTTTCACCGAACAAGTAAAAATATCTCGTTACTAAAGTTGAGCCACTATATCGACTCATAATGTCGAGTCAATGAAACGACTCATCCTTGCCAGGCTATGAGGCCAAGTGAAAACAAATTAAAATTGCAGATGAATAAGAAAAAGATGCATCTTTAGGTTCATTAACTGACTGAATGCAGATCTAAGAAGATCATACTGGAGGAAAATTAACGAAATGACGATGAAAAACGGCGGACTACGATGTTAATATAACAAGATTCATAAAATAATTATGTAAATGAATCGAAGAAACGACCTCATTTAAGAGATTCTATCTATTTTCAAACTGTGAAATAGAAAATTAAACTGACAAATCAGATGGCTTTCTTCGAAAGACGCTTCGATATCTGGGGAAAAAGGGGTTGAGAAATATGATAGTTCGACTCATGGACCGGGTCCCTCTAAGTTTTCTATCTTTGTGTTGCGAAAGAATTAATACTGGCTCTTTGTTACGGAGTTGCGGCACTATTGCCAAGGAAGAGTTTGTTGCCATTTTTCTGATTAACTTCATTTAAGTAAAGAAAACTATATAATCCCACAAAACATTTCATCATGCCGACCTCGGAGGCGGAATGCCAGCCTACACACCGAAGTGGTAACACTGGGTTCAAGTCCCTGTTAATTTGATTTTCCTGGATAGGGCATGGATGTTTATGATTGTCATGTTACACTGTAAATTGGCAGTAATCTGGGAGTTAATTCACTGTAAATTGATAGTAAATGTTATACTTAAGTTCTGATGAAATCTGTAAACATGTACGTAAATCAAACGCAAATTCATCAGTGCATTTTTTAAAACTAGCTATATAAGTAAATAGTGCAACAGTTAGAAAAGTATTCCGAGGCCGCTGAGGCGCGCAGCTTAGAGGAAACTCTGCTCACAGGTTGACATTTTACGGGATATAACACATTAGGAATTATTTTTAGTTTAAACACACTTCAAGTAGATTTAAAATGTCAGAAACATAGTTCTTATTCATGCCACTGATCAGTAAAATATTTTCCACAATACATATAGGTTCTTTCACAGGCACGTTAGTAAAAAGACTGTTCCCACGGCAGGAAACCAATTTGCAGTTCGATGGAAGTGAAGGCGTTTTTAATTTAATTTTACTAATGTGCCTGTGAAAGAATCTATGTTATTGTAGAAAATACTGAGCAATGACATGAATAAGGACTATGTTCGTGATATACTAAATCTACTTGATGCGTGTTTAAACCTACTTTCTTCTTAACAGTAACTTTTTTAAACAGAACAAAGACCTCGCTAAGGGTTCACCACTATCTCCACTGGTTGCGGACACTTTTATGGACTCTTTTGAGGTGTTTATTCAACAGCAATTGTACACTTGTATCCAATGTATTCAAATTATTATTAGGTCAAAATCCAAGCCAAATATTTTACTCTATATCAATGGGACGATATATTCTTACTTTCTGATTCTATAAACACTCGTGTTCTAATAGGTATCCTCTGTCACAGACCTTTCAATCTTCCGACCTCACTCAGAATGACATTCGTAATAACAATAGAGGGTAATCCTCAGAACAATTTTATCAAGTCACCTCGTCAATCAGGCCACACCTTGTGCAATTGCTTCGGAAGCGATTCCTTAGATGCTCGGTCGACATGAATTTGCAGCGAATGATTCGTTGAGTAATTCGAACCGCGATGGGTACGACGAGGTACCAGTGTTTACTGTCGGCAAAAGAAGCGCATATGGGAAGGCGATGAGATTGATGAGCGCGTGTTAATGCGAAAAACGTCCAGTCATTCCGGGAGGAGATATAAAAGGAGAGAGTGGGAGGGGCTCTTCTTCCACCTCGGTTTCCTCCCATCTGATCAACGTTAGTCATGCATTTATTCATCCAGTTATCGATTCCTCCCTTAAAGGAAATCCTGCTTTAAGGAATCCATCGATGAAGAAGGAGAACTGATGGTTGCCTCATGAAACTGCGCAGTTCTAAAGCCGATGCAATTACGATGGGATCTTAGGATGAGAATGAATGAGCGCAAACACACGTTTAAAAGACTTTAAATGCCAGAATTCAAAGAGGAAAAAGTTTTCGTGTTATAATTTCCCTAGTAAAAATTTTCATGAGCCTTACTTTGATGCCGTTTTTGAGATTATTCGGGATATTTATATCTTCAGCTTTTATTTATTTGCTCACAAAGCATTCCCTAAACATGGTATGGCATGGCAGTTCAGTGGTTAGAATAATTGCCCGGAAAGTGGGAGACCTGGATTCGAGTCCCAGTCATGTCGCTATTTTTCACACTTGTTATTCCTTTGTTTTATTTATTTATATCCCCTAGTGCCCCCTCAAACATTCATTTACTAAACCATTAGAGTGGTACTAAATAAGACAAGAAACCTTGCTAACTTCCACAGGTAAATTTTTTCAAAAAATATACCTGTGAAAGTTACCAAGTGTTCTTGCCTTATTTAGTATGGCTCCCTTTCACGGTTGAGCTTGATCATATCATATTCATTAGCGTTGGGCTTCTAACAATAGTAAAGGACGGACACACACGACCATTCCCTAACACGAAAAATCCGACTAACCGGAATTCGAACCCGGGACCTTGGGGATGGAGCGCTAGCGCTAACCACTCCGCCGCCGCGGCCGGTATTGCCGGCTGGCTTTCCTGCACTAACAATAATATTTACCGAATTTTATTTATAAAAGTAATGATATTTTTCGAATTACTGCCCCCATGAGATTCGCTAATTCGCTGTAACGCACATCACCTTTAATTCGATGAAACACAATGGAACGATGTCCTAAGCGCAAGAATTGTAATCAGTTCTTGCAAAACCATTGAGAAATGTTCGCAAAGAAAATATTTCCGCAGTTTTCCTTAGCAATACTGACGTAGGTAGTTACATAGCAATATCAGAATATCAGCTGGCATTATCGAAGAAATGACGACAACCCTGTATGGCTTTTAAAAAAGATAACCGTCATAAAAGAAAACAAACATCGTCCTTGTTATTAATGCAATATCGTATTGAAGCGATGTTGCACATATCATAGTATCGTTGCCATCGAATTCCAGGCGGCGTTTACGCACAATTATCTCCGCGTCGCGTCATTTGCTTCTTATAGAATCGTTACGCAAAGGGGCGAAGACGCCGTAGTGCGTGTTGAAACTCACGCAATGGCGCTACGTGCTCTTTAGCGTCCCTCGCGGCTTTCGCTGAGTGAGCAACAAGTGAGGCACAGCGAACATCGGCCCAACGTAAGACTTAAAGAAGGGACTTATTCACACTCGATCTTTATCCTCATTAATCGAATATCCGGAAACGACTGAACATAAGCGGAGATCATACGTCGAACAGAGTCGCAGTGGATCAGGAAACAAGTTCCTAAGGCTAATAATCACTTGAACTGCTTAATTTTTAGGCTGGAACAACGGATCTATGAGATTTACAAAAATATTTCAAATCTTAGGATTTCTAGGTATGATTTCTATGTATAATGAGGCTAAATCAAGAAAATATTCGAGGGAAGAATCGAACATTAACACAGGAGCTTTCCCATTTTCTATCAGTTTCCTTACACTAATTCCTACTTCTGAAATTTGTAAAATAGGGCTCATGGAATTCTCAGCAAAACCGATGATTATTCATGTTTTTATCAATCTGTAATTTACTACGATTTTATTGATGTAATAAAGTTGTCGATAACATTAAATAATTCCGAATAGTTTTAATCTTTAAACTTACAAATTACTTGCGCACATAATGGAATTCATCAAGCTAAAATAAATAAAAGTTAGTGGACCACTGAGATTACTTACATTTTTAAGCAAAGACACGTAGCAATTAGTGAACAAAGCGCGCAATAAATTGATTTGAATGATAAGGGTATACTCAAAAAATGTTTTAAAGAGATGCAGCTAAACATCTACTCAAATGACATACTTAATTTCGATGTAATAAAATCTATTAATTCATGAATGCGTTTTATTATACAATTCATGAGTAGCCGAAGCCGTGATATATGGTGGTATTCTTGTAATTGTTATTTTATTGGTCTTTAAAATTTTAACTATATAAAAGTACACAGCAATGGAGATGTTATTATCTATTAGACCCCAAGCAGGAATTTTTAGAGATATTATGTTCAGTAGGAAAAGAGTTAGGGTAATAGGATGGAATAGGATTTGTAAAACTAATTCTGGGTGTTGTCGCTGTTTTATTTCTCGCTGTCTACAGCGGCATATCTCCATGAGACGACGCCACTATGGAGAGATATTTGGGAGCAATATATTAAAGAGAATGGGACGGGGATGCGTCTGACAGCCTAAATTACATTTGCAGCGAGGAAAACCCTAACGGTTACGACGGAAGCAGATGTGCCACGGGGAGGACCAATCCACACAAAATATAAGCCACGCTGCACAGATTCCCAATAACTCACGGCTTCGTGCACATGAGTCGAGCATGGAAACGTGCGTTTTGCGTCCCATAAAAACTACGAGATAAACATGAAAAAATGTCGACATATTTATAACCCCTCCAGTACAACTCTAACGAAGGAAAACATTGCCGAATCACGGCGGAGTTTTTTCTCTTAATATAAAACACTAAATTTTGTGACTGAATGTGAACATCAATGCTTGTTCTTTGTACACTGATGGAATTCCATCATCATTGAGGAGAAACGGTTCATTTCCACTTCCTCAAGTACATACATACACTGAATTCTGGAAGAGTTTTCCATCTCTACGACTAAATTCCGAAGAGTTAAATTCTCGGAAGCTCACTTGAGTTAGAAGTTATTATCTAGTAATTTTATTACCTATCGTATCTCTTCTTTCACTCAATTATACATATTTTCATCAGTTTTGATTGATTTAAAAATTGATACATTGTGTTGATAATAAATTTCAGATACTTTCGGAATTCGTACTTCCGAGTATTTAAACAATAAAGCTACCCACAAAAATGTTTTCTGTACTGTTTTCATAAGAACTTAATAAGGAAAACTTAAAGAAGAATTAATTACTTGATCAGATCGATCTCAGAGATTCAAATAGGTGTTTTACTCGCCAGAGCAGCTTCCTCCTTCCAACATCTCAGTCTAAATAAATTAAACTTCAAACGACTGCTTTACATTTTATTTTACCAAAACAGTCTTTAAAGATATAGAGGAGATATTAGATATTATTAGGAAATATTAGATATTAGATAGAGAAAAGAAAATAGCTTTCTTAATAGATTCTTATTTTCTATACAGACATTTGCAATATTAGAAAATATTTCTTTTATAATCTTCTTTTATGGACGCAAATAGAAATGCCGTTCTTACGCATTAGTTCGATTAAAACAGTAAGGGAGTAACTAGTTCATTAAGAATCGAAAGACAAAAATAGAGGTCTAAGCTTCTTGAAATTACTTTTCGTAACCTTCCTTCCAAATCTTGTACTTAAAAAGTCACACGCGACTCACAATCTATCTCCAAAAGGAGAAAATTATCCTTTTGGTTATTTCGATTACAAAGACTCCGTTAAGCAAAATCATCGGGGAAATTCCGATAGTTCATTTCTTCACAGAAATATTGATTAGCTCCGCAAGAAGGAAGTGGAAACCCCTAATGTTTTGCGCACCACTGCTTCCTTGCTGCATCCAAATTTAACCAGGGGACTGTGACATGCCTGGCGCCTTTGCCATTAGTTAAAGTGTCTCACTCCCATCTCAGCCTTTCTTTGCCACGAACGCCCTTCGTTTCGTCCCATTAACGGCGCCTCCGCTGCAACACCGTGACTGCTCTGCTTTTTGTTCGAGGGAAAGTTGGGAGCAGCGAGAAAGCGGAAGGCTAAGTCATCCGATGGAATTCGAGAAAACCCAGCCGAATCCTCGGGAGCGAAGAACTCACCACGAAGCGATGAGAAAACATTGCCGTTTTATCGAAGAGTTACATGATCAATCGACACGGAGCACGGAGGATGAACCAATCGATAGGTTGACGTACGCGGGTTAGCACATACGCACCCAATCGAGATAGCCGCTCTATAAACCGCCACGCTCAGCAAACTGTCATGCAAATGAATCACTCTCCCGCTTGTTTGACTTGCGCGCAACTGTTTGATAGCGAATTCTTTCACGTTCGCTGTCAGTTTTGGCGGCGGTTGCCTGTGGTTACGAAATAATCCGCGTTCCTTTTCTCCATCTCTGTTTGCCAGCAAGCAGAGTCATCGTCGTTATCCTTTTATTTCTCTCAAAATAAAAGCCTGGCTTTCTAAGAATAAAATAAATATTTGATGAGATTACCGCATATTATTAAGATCGGGCCCAATTTATTTCTTTCCCAGAACTCGGCGACTTTCTCCAGATTTCTCTTGCTTAATCATAAAATACTCAGGTGCAATTACATCCTTAACGAATGGATTTTGATTGGATCTACAAAAACAAATTTCATTAAAGAAATTAATTTCAGTGGACGCTGCAAGGAAACCGTTTCGATTTCTGAATCAGGTCAACGTTTATTTGTTTCAGGGAAACTTAATTATCTTCTTTTGAGACGGTGTTAAAAGAAGGAATCCGGCGAAAAGATTCTCCGTTCTTTGTTTAATTCCGATTCACCGATTATTGTCACCGCTTCGGTAAAGAGATTTTCCGATTAAGATATAGTAACTCGGAAGACGTTCATTAGGGTCGCAGAATCAATTCTCACCGTTGGAGAGGACAAGAAATTTAAATAAACCCCAAGCCTTTCCTAAATAACCGCAAATTCGTTCGACAAAGGCATGCCTCTTTTATCCGAAAGCGTGACGCGTTTATAAAGAGGCGTGACAAATTACCGAGGCGAAAACTAAGAAGAACCTCATGTCCAAGCACTCAGCCGGAATTAATGACGAGTGCAAAGGTCTTTTAATCACACTCCACCGGCGGATGCGCGCGACACAACCAAAACAATTGCGTCTCTCCGACGCGATAGAGTTCCTCCGAGGAAAGAGCATCGAGAAAGGACAATAGTCGAGAGAGATAATGAGGCGTCCCATCGCTAAGGAGAAGAGAAAAGGATTCCTAGAAGGAGGAGAGAGACGTCGAAGATATGAAAAATTGGGCATGGAAAAGCCGTCGCAGTGCGTCAGACAAAAAGAGGACCGGTATATAGGGTTTTTATAGCTCAATAAACGTGGGCCTATGAGAGAAGGCTGTTGTTCTCGGAAATGGATCGCATAAATATGGTTGATGGAGAGAAGAGAGGAGCGCACCGAAAATAGACGTCTTCCCTTTTCCTTTCCGTGTCTATATCTCTCCATTCCATTCTCTCCCCTACATCATTCTTTCCTGCGTCGTCTGGACGTCCAGTCGATGTGCCTTTCATGTGGTGCGGAGTCGTGGGGGATCATAAAAGCATTTTTACGCCTCGTGGTGACATGAGCAGGTGATTTAGGGGAGGACTTTTATAATGTACACAATTAATTCTGGCGCGTGCCCATTGGAATGTCCCACAGCTTGCGTTTGAAAATTTCGGAAATCAATGAAATGAGTTTTAAAGGGCTTTTAGAAGTCAAAAGGAAAAAACCTACACCAGTTCTATTATTTAGTTGCTTCGCGATGTATAATACTCAAACGTACTTCCCTCTAAGCCACGCGAGAAATTTGCAGGTGATTTTTACCGTTGATACCACAAAGAGTACGTAAAAGAGGGTAGCTATACTTCCCTTTCTATCCGTCAGCTGAATAAGTAACGTTCCGCCTTTAGTCCCGTAACCTCATTCTCTTTGGCTATACGATGCATTGCCATGATTCGTGCGATTTTGAGAGCACGGAACCCATACTTTATGAAGGAACAATCTAAATCGGCGACGCTTCCACGGAAGTCCTGAGCTAGGGAATAAAATTTTCCGTTTTTCCACTTACACAAAGTAATGATTAATACCTTACAGAAGAGGGTTGCATACGATAAAATGAAGCTTCTTTAACGATTAACAGAAGCAGAAGTTTATCATAACAATCAACAGAACCCCTGCCACACGCCTTAAGTCTTGCAGGGTGTTTATAAAGACGTAGAAGTGAAAAATATCAACATTACCGGGACTCGAACCTAGGTGTTCTAACCTGTATTTCGTGGATATTTTTCGCTTACGTTTATCCTAGAGTTTTCTGGCGCACGCCTAAACACGCAAAATTTAATACCATCTTATGTCAACGTTATTAGCGCTGATAGGATCGAATTGGTCTCTGAGAGGCTCCCTTCCATTCTTAGGTGCTATATACATTTGCCGATTAATAATCAAACCCTGTGCCATAAATATTACGTTCTCATAGAGTATAAATGTCCAAATATTCTCAGCAGGAACTAGTGAATAACTTCGGTGACATACAAAACTTTTCCCTTAGAAAACATCCGTGCGAATTCCGGTTGGAAAAAACCGGTGACTTCACAGTGTACACAGCAGACGAAGTCGCAACGATGAAGATCTAAATTACTCGAGTAGGAAAATCTGAGCGATCATTTTTCTGCAAACAGTTTCCCTCGAACTATTTGAATTCCCACGAAATAACTACTCCCACTCATATTCAGTTCTTTTTACAGCGGAATCTCAATTCGAGAGTCGATAAGCAAACCGTTAGCTTACAAATAAGCCCACTTAGTGTCTCAATGGCAGGTTTTCCTCTGGAGGTCGCTACGCCCTTTCCGCCTGCAGAATAGGCAATTAGAGTACGGTCGTTTCGCCGTCACGAAGAAACTTAACCGAAATGGCTCGGAGTTTGGCCCCGAATGGCAAGATTACGGCACCGAAACGGCGTCGGAGTGGTTTGCGGCCAACGGATTGCGGTCGTAATAATCGACTAGAGCGATCTGTGCTTGCGTTGTGCGAGGAGTGCGTAGGTGAGGAGGAATGCGTGCAGAGAGAGAATGGGTCTCTCCGAATAGCATCGGCACCATGGAAACCATGGTGGCACTCTTTCCACCGTGATGGAAACGGTCTTTTCGAATGGCGGAAGGAACGAATAGTAAAAGGGAGTCATGAATGGAAATTCAGACGATCTGGAAACAAATCGGTTGACTTTCTTCATTCCCTCGACGCCGCCTTCATTCCGACGATCTCGGGAATCCAATAAATGTTTCAGATGACAGAGCAGAGTTTCCTATTCTTGCATGGATTATATGGATATCCTTAAAGGAGATTAGGTTGCAGGGACAAAAGCATACACTTAAGCTCTAAATTAGAGATTCGCTAGTAGGTCCGTCGAAACTCTGAGCACATTCTTAAGAGAAAGCATCATTTTTTATTCATTTTATGATCTTCTAACACAGCGACAACTCACTAACATGGGAAAGGTTGCATTCCTCGCCAAGTAAATAAATTAAAATCAGCGAAAAAGCCGAGCAGGCTTGTATTTTACACATTCCAATTACTGAAAATAAGGGGTGAGATAATGTAACTTTCGTAACAAGTGATATCTCCAAAATCTGTCACTTTTACAAGAATGTACATGACCATGATTTTCGCGAATTTTGGAGGTAACGCCAGTTACAAAAATACATAATCGAACCCTAGGAGCGGATGTAGCAGCTAGCATATACCTATTGCTTTATCATATCTGATCGGTCTTACCTATCTTCCCCGTTTCTCCTTCAATGGGACTTGTTCAGGGTGAACTTTCCGTTCTTAGATCATAACAGACGCATTTGCGTCAGTAAAAGTTTGCCATCGGGAATCGAACCCGGGACCGCCTTCGCCGAAAGCGTACGAGCTGCCCACTTGGCTATCCGTAGGTCTAAGCGGATTTATAAACTTACCAATTTTAGACAACTTCCTCAAACACTCATCCTAAAGTAACAAAGGCAATTCAACTGACTGACGAGTAACTTTGCGGCATTCCAAGACGGTAGGAAAAATAATATAAAAAACGTTTTCGGTTTGTGGTATTTTGCAGTGTTTGTACATGAAATAGGTTCTACTTTTCTGAGAACGGCCAAAATGTTTTAGGTAATTGCTCAACGTCTCTCCCGAATTCGCTTAAGTTGTCAATGAAGTAAAATAAATTTCGGTTTAAATTTAACATTCATAGAAAAATTACTTAGAAACAGTACGTATTTTCGTCGGCCTAGAGTTAGGCATCAATCATCCAACAATGTGCGCGGAAAAAGGAGTCCACCAAAATTTCGGTCACCCCGATTTCCTCCCATTCGGCCCGTAATAATAACGGACGACAGTCCCGGATTTCACGGGTGGAAATTTTCCCTACTTTCGTCCGTTTTGTCGCCCAGCAATTTTGCCCGATTCTATTGTTCGGCGTCGACCAAAAAAGAAATTTCTTGCGCCCGGCTGTTATTATGACAGCAAAAGGTAAGAGTCGCATTTTCCTCGAAAGAATCTCCCATCTTTCGCTCATCTTTTTCAAAGTGGACGAATCAAATATTTCGGGCACTCATCGGTTACTTGGAGTGGAAAAGCGCCTATTTCCGGGAAACGTGAAGTGGGGCTCACGCTGAGGTCCAGACGAGGGAGAGGCTCTGCTGGAGCGTGATGATTAATGGACGTGACGATCCAATTTGTGTCGTTAGGACGACAACAAATTGATCCCTGAGGGCGCGCTCCTTGGACCTGTGATGGCGTCGCATCCTCTGAGCCCTTCGATCTGCCGTATCGACGCAAATGATACGTCACTCAATTCGCTGCACCATGACGCGTCGATTCCCGCTTTAAGTCTTGACAAGGAATGAAAAATAGCGCAGCTGATTTACAGGTGTTTTTCGCGTCACCTTATGTTTCGACAGCAGAATATTTTCAAGCCTAAATGATTTTTGTAGGGGACAACAGGAGTGCCTCAACATACGCGACAGCTGCGTTTCTCATAAACCGCAACGGTTTAATTTAAGAATAAGCGTTTCACGCTGATAACAGTTCCCAGACTGACTACTAAAGTCATCCACTTCTTCAAAGTGTTGGCATTCACTATCCTTCGGAAAAGAAGTATCAATAACTATAAGCTCAAATAACATAGTCACTCTCGCGGTCCTCGATTATATTCTTTTCAGATCAATTTTAAGGCAAAGCAATTTCACATACTTCAATCATAATTTCTCGTTCCCAAAACGATGTTATTCGCAACTTTCCAATGATAATGGTACAGATATATACTTTAGTCAATATATAATAAAATCTAACGCTACTTAGCGAATATCCATTTACATGGATTCGTATTCCTGTTCCATTCAGGATTTCTGAGGAGAAGAAATCAGGTCATTCAAAAGTCATGAAATTGCCATTGATTCAACCAATACTTAGCCAATTAACCAATAGCGAGAGAGAGTTAATAACACCTATTTCATAACTAAGGATTACGGTAAGGTGGAAGAAGGTTGTAAATAATAAACGAGTAAGAGATGTGCAAAATATAGAAAAAAATCTAAATTGGAAATGAATCTCGTGAAGAACGGCAAACGAGTGGCGGCGAAATACAAAAAGAATCTAATTTGAAAGAAACTTCGGCCGATAATTATCAGACTAAAATCACACTCTGAAATCAAAATGATATATTTCGAACTATTTTCATGGGTATATTATGAGGCGTAATAATTCCAAAAGAAAATGAGAGCGTCCTTCCCCAGCCTTAACTGCATGGGATGGAAAAGTAAAGGAATATCGACATTAAAACAGAACCAAATTCGTATAAAGTGAAACGCATCTAACGTGAATGTGATATTGTATGATATCTTTAACCTGCAACGTCCTGTCTGAAGGGTAGTTTTAAATTCAGTTGCACCAGTGAAACAGCACACGTGCATCTATGAGCGTGTAAGATATCGAATCCAAATGCAGGGACACGATCGAGTAAGATACCAATAGCATGAGGCGAAGGAGTAAAAGTTTCAAAATGAAATCGAGCGATCCTTCATAAGCGCATCTGTCCCTCTTGCATTCAATGAATGACACTCGCTCCCAGTGATCACGACCCACAATATTCCCAAAGACTTTTCAAAGCGATATTTTTTCTCGAGCTTAGCTGAAAAGGGATCCCACGACGTAAATCACCGTGAATTCAACACCGCCATCTGCGTGTGACTCTTTTCACTCCGAATTCTATAAACTAGACCCGTGCGAGCGTGAACCAACCCGTAGATCGGGTACATTGGCTTCAGTCCAGCGGACAGACTTCCGTAAGGGAAATAAGAGGGATTTCTCTTGGCTACAGGGTGTCTATGGAGAAGAAAGGGTTCCTCAGCGGGTGTTTGTCTTGGCCGAGCGCCCCGTGGAAATCTGTAAAAAGACGGGCGGGAATCCGGAAAGGAAGAGGAGGACTTCTCACGCACTCTCGTCTCACTTTCAACCTCAGTATCTGCTTACCGCCCAACCACGTCAGCGGACACATGTACTACTTTTAGCCCTAGAGAAATGTCTTTAGTATGGCTACTTATATCTTCAAAAGATACGAGAGGCAGGTCACGCTTTGAAGAGCCTTCCATATCCACATAGCTGCCCGTACATGTCCGGGTGCGAGACATTGTTTACCTGGCACCCAACACGGGAGGAAATATCTGGAGACATTTCTTCCTTGACGCACTTTTGACGAAGGCAAGGTTTCATATCGCGTGCATCGACCAATTGTTAATGAAAGGATGCTGAGATCCTTGATAAGGACGACCTAGAAGTCCGCGAACAGGGACGATTATGTATAAGGACGAATTTGAAATACAACGGCAGGAAGGGAACCGAAGAGGGAGTTTATGAGAAAACTTCAAGGTTTCCGTGAAATGGCAACAACAATGTACAATTACCCAATGTGAACGACTTCATATATTTTCTTCCGCAAACAGTTATTATCGTGAATAAGATAGTAAAACAATTACAATATAGTTTCCAAAGAATTTTATTTTTTCTAAATTGAAGAGTTTTAGGGTAAAAAGTTTAAGAATGTCCATTTCCCACTTTCAAAATGCCAGCAGCAGCGTATTTTGTCATCAAGGCACATTTTTTTCTCAGAAACTTACAACCAATCTAAAAATAAAATTATCCCTCTGGGTCAAAATATGGAAAATTTTGGGATGGAATATGGGAAAAGTTTCACATCCTCGTAAGACAGTCAGGGCCCATACATCTTTAGTTTCATCTAGTAATACACAGAGAAGGTGTTGAATATTCTGCTCTTCTAAGGTTGTGCCTAGAGCGCAAGGCATGTCCGTTTTCTAAATTAAATTTCATTTAAAGATTATTTTCATTAATAAAATTATCAAAAGAACATAACAAATATAGTACATCTAGCCGTTTCAGTGATAATGAGCGTACTATATTATCCTCCGTACGTAGCATCCACACTTTATTCACATGCTTACCTACACAAGGTAATGACATCGAGAAAGGAGAATATTTGGTTAAAATACAAGAATTCGATTACGTTAACTTCATTCTTTAAAGCTACACAGCACTGGTAGTATGATCCACTCTTTCATCTGTAAGAAAAAGGGGGAAACTTGGAGAGTGGGATCGGTGGAACCATAAAACCCACGAGGGCACCCGACCGTGAGACTTGCTTTATATTTTTTAACATCCAAACTTGGACCTTAAAAAATTTACGACTCCCCCGCTCTACTTGAGAGCGCAGTCTTAGGAGCTATCCCTTGATATATGAACGTCGCAGCGTCTCGTCTTGCTCTAACAACGTCTCGGGAGGGATTACGAGGGAAGGTTTTCGAAAATGCGGCCAAATCGCCCTTTGTTATGGGGAAACAAAAGCTGCAGTGCAAATAGCGATTTTATTGGGAAGGATTTCTAGTTGCGTGGGCTGTCTCCATCAGATTATGTGAAGGGAACCGCAAGTTATGAGAAACCGAATGCCTACTAATAATGAACAGTAACGACACTCCTTGCCATGAAGAAGGTGACTTTGATCAGATTTGAATCAAGAATTTGTGTTAGTGTTATGCGTGGTCCCACCAAAAAGGGAACAAGAAGTAAGATCGAGATCTTCTTCCTTGTCAGTTTCCTCGTCTGATTAATCCCTCCATTCTTTACGTTGACGTGAAACCCGAATCGGGAACGTGGATCAAGCAGACTGCCATTGATCATAATGAACAAGGAAATCACGGAGAAAACCAGTATGAAGGGGAGAAAGAAACGCAGAAAATACTTCTTGGAACTCTGAAGGAAACCGAGCGAAAAAATACGCAGAAACTTATGAATAACAGGCATTGATTGTCAATATAGATGAAAGATTTTGATAATTTCACGAAATTGGAAAGTCGACTCAGAAAATGGGCGAAGAATGCTGCACCAGTAAATTGGATAGTAAAAAGGTTTTCATAATACAATGGTTGAATTAAAAGTGGCGTTTTCTCAATTCGCGTCACAAGATTATGCAGTATTACTTTCGAATAAAAGGTGGAAAGAAAAAAACTTAAAACTTAATTTTTTAAATATTGAACTAAATTCACAGAAATACAAGTAGAAGTAATTTACAAAAGTCTTTCGACAGCTAAGATCACTTCGCACGCGAGACCTCACAGTCAATCGAAGCAGTATTTCGCCGAAATGGAACGCGTTACCCACATCCGGAGACCCATAAAAATACAAGAAAAATGATTTCTCATCACTTACTGGTAAATAATTACTGCACAATACTAACAAAATTAACAATCTTCTACGCAGAACAATAAATTTTCTGGTTTACTAAATAGTGATCAGCAGTACAGCACGAAATCGTTATTCTTCAGCGTTATTCTCGCAAGTAATAAAGTGATTTATAATCATATGATCTGCTGAATTTTTTTCTAAGTAGTGCGACACAAAAATCAATCTGTATATCTATTAATTGGCAAACAATCGAGGTAATAAAAGCCAATGAAAATATATTGATTATAGCACCGAGGCTCGGTAAACGAGCGCACGAGAAGTCACGTTTCCACGCGAAAGGTGAATGATTATTTTCGGTAACTATGGCATTCATAAATGGAGGCGAGCTGTAACGATACGTTTCCGTCAAACCTCTTGTGACGAATTGTTTTGGCAACTTTTTACAAAAATGAGAAATACGAGCAGATCATGCTCAATGCTAGATGGTGGGCGATTTTTTCAATTTCCGTTGTAATAAATTTCACTGTGGCTGCCACCATAAGCGACACTAAGGTCTAAACAAATTGTGCAGCAGTTTTGCCAAAGCCACGAACATTGCTCGTTCATCATCGCGCCACTTTCGAGACATATCTCCTCTAACACGAGGATTTTTTCGTCGGACGCTCAGTTTAGGTGATTTCCCGGTCTGCATCTCAGAACTACCGTTTCCACGAAAAGAAGTTAGAGAAAGATATGATACTTTCAAATACGTTGTCGGATTTGAAAACTCCTCTAGCATGAACTAAATATTACTTTATCTTTAAATGCTTGTTTTAATTTAATGTAATAATTATTTATAAACAATCATTGTACATTGTGTATGCACACCTGAAAAAAGATTCCATTCCTATAGCATTAGATAATAAAATTTGTTCTCGTAATTTTGTATTGTAACAAAATCACCAAAAAATATCGATAATTTTTCTTTGGCGGTTAAAAGTTTTAAATTATGCTGCTTTTTGTACTTAAAACCCAAACTGAATGACAGAAAATTAAATTGATCCAGGAGGTGAAAGGAAGGTAATATCCCAAAGAAACACGGACATGAAATAAGTCCGACAGAATCAGGTCCTGTCAGACTTTTTTACATCCATGTTTTCTTGGGATTTCCTAGGTGCACGCCTTAACGTGCAAAGTTACCTTTAGCCTTTTCCTTGAAAATAATATCAATTAATATCAAAGTATGAGAGTATTTCAAGCGTTAAAAATCGTAGAAAAATTGCAGATTCATTCAAAGAATACTCTCTAAGATTGTGCCAAATGACAGCGAAATAAATTAGAAGAAACGGACAAATAATTACTCAATATTTCCATTTCATTAGCGAGGACCAAGAATGACAACAGCTAAAAATTCTGAGAAGGATCGCATGACATTAAACCGAAGAACGACCATCCTAAACCAAATTACCTACTCGAAGTTGAAAAGGTTGATAGCGGTGACAGACAGTCAGGGCCCATACATCTTTAGTTTCATCTAGTAATACACAGAGTAGGTGTTGAATATTCTGCTCTTCTAAGGTTGTGCCTAGAGCGCAAGGCATGTCCGTTTTCTAAATTAAATTTCATTTAAAGATTATTTTCATTAATAAAATTATCAAAAGAACATAACAAATATAGTACATCTAGCCGTTTCAGTGATAATGAGCGNGGAAAAAGCACGTAAATCGCCATTCAGACGGATCGATCAAAGCCCATCGTGCGTCATTGACGAGGGAAGTAATAAGTGCTGTTTGCGACATTTCCCACGTCCTCCAGCCGAGCGGAAAAACACCCGCATTTTTTCGCGCTATTAAAGGCACGCCGCTCGCTACTCCAACGCAAGCGTCCGAGCGAACCTTGAAACAGAAACACACATAAACGCGTTCCCAGTGACGCCACAGGTGCGGGCTGAAAACTTCGCACGCACGGCCACGGAAAAGTAAACAAATACGCAACGAGATTCTACGCGTGGATCGCGAGTGTGATTAGCGTAACGCAAAATCGGTCGTAGTGGCGATCTTGACACGGATCCAAGGACAGAGGAATAAAGGGAGGGGGAATTACGCAAAAATGACGGGAAGAAATCGACGGGGCGAACGTGGGAAAACCACTCCCACTTATCGAAGATGAGCGCGAGAAGAAGAATTCTATGAGAGCCCGGTCAGTGGGCGAAGGACGGGCGGAGAAAAATGTAGTTGCGTGGTAACGGATGCATCTCAGCATTCAGCACCCCTACTTGCTGGTTTTTCCTACTTCCTCCGCTCCCGGAAAGATTTATGTATCTTACTTTTCCTGCCTTCGTTAATCCTGTTGGTGACCGCGAAAAAATCTCTATATTTCTAAAAAATTATAAATCTGTCGTTTCGCAAATATTTACGTAATTCCATGATCCTACGCTGCTACCTTGTTTACTGGGTGTATCTCACTGGAGTTACGTGACTGAATACCAAGAGATACAATATAAGGAAGAACCTCTCTATTCTCATCACGCTTTTCCTCTGTGATGATTAAATATTCCGATTCTGGTTTTTCTAGAGGGAATTAGATACACTGGTTATGAATTATTCTTTTGTTATCTAATTCTTTCTTAGTATTTGCTTATCCTTTCTACTTTTCTAGAACTGCTCTGAATGTATCAGTATATTTGCTTTTTCCTGAGAAGATAGAATATACCTACATATAAATTTTTAGAATATTTTTATTTATATGCGTAAATTAATTTCTTATTCATATTTGTTGGATATATTGTTTTGCAGGAGAGGAATTTTATTTGTATACATGAAAATCTATAAAAAGAAAAGTATGATGAAATGTTTACTTGAACTTTTCCGCAAAATTAATAGATAATGCGTTACCGCCATATGTTTTAAATTCTTATTCTCACAAAGAGCGGATATTAATTCCTTTCATAAAATGACGCGGTTTGTGAGTCTGAGATTTTTAGAGATTACATACAAATGCACTAACACAATCATCAATTAGCTAACATTCTAAGGTTTGCGAAATGGATAAACTAGAAAAAAGGAACCTAGGAACAAGAAGAAGTCAAAACTTTTACCAACCACAATGTTCATTGGAAGCGACCATGGCTTCGACTCATGGAGTAATCAGGTCGTTTAAAAATTCTTCCGGTTGGTAAAAGTTTGGACTTTTTCTTGTTCCTCCATGGAATCCTACCACAAAGTCACGGCCCAAGCAGTCGATTCTAAAAGCAATCTAGATAAGGTGAACTTCTTTTTGTCATTAAACATTTTTATTTCTGTAACTCCACTCCTATCATCTTAACCACAAGATGTTTCCCATCTAGGGAATTCTTACGACAAAGATTTTTATGGTTCTAATAGAGAAGTCCTGTGAGTCCCTCCTCCTTCATTTACAATTCCTCATTCCATTTCCCCAACTTCTCAGTGGCGCAACATTCCTCTCGTGGATGCAATTTTCCGAGGCGAGCTGAGTAGTGGCAAAGGAGAGCTCGACCCTACGAAGTGGAATACGACACGGAAACCCCCTTTTAAAAGGAGCTCTACTTTTTTACGAGAAAGGCAATCGGAGTTTAGAGAGGGAAGATGTGAAGGGGATGGACAAGGACCACCCTTAACTGAGACCAACGTTAAAATCCATCATCGCCTCCCTTTTGTTTTATTTCACAGGAAGCGCTTCTCTCATTTTTTGACACCACAACACCGTTAAGCCGCGCAACAGAAAAGAAGCGGCTGTTGGAGCAAAAAATGCTCTGGATTTCGATGGACACTTTGACCTTGAGTTTGAAGTACAGGTTCTAGTGCACGAAAAGACAATAATAGTTATTGAGATAGAAATGATTGCTCGGAGAACTCGTCGGATATTAGAATTAGGTGCAAATATTGTGAACAACCTCAAATTTCAACGAGGGCTAACTTAGAACTAAAACATGTTTACTATTGGAAGAAATTGTACATTGTGTATGCACACCTGAAAAAAGATTCCTTTCCTTCCATTCCATTATCTTCATATTTATTGTATATGCTTCGAAGCTAAATTCAATCATTTTTACAAATTCTATCATTTTTTCCTTCTAATTCTTAAAAGTTCAGGCTATACGTTGCGTTAAGTTAAAAATTATGAACTCTTGTTTAATACACTGTTGGTTTAATACCCTATTGGTTTATTTAATCTCTTTACGATAAATTTACTCTCTAAAGGGAGGTATTTATTGAGGTCAATGAATCGGATGATCACAAGCATTGGAGCACGCTTGAATATTTCAAAATCAATCTCCGAAAATATTTCTCAAGTAAAATCCTATTTCAATCAATTGAAGGTAATGAAAAAAATAACAATTAAATTACATAAATTTAGTTGAATTTAAACATATTTACATTTCAAATATTCATAAACAGAGGAAATAATTTGTTTATATTTACGAACCCCAGTCATACAACACTTTTATTGATAGGCAATTAAATTGCCTGCGCATTTCATTGATTCATTCACCATTGCTCATTGCACAATAAAGGCCATCTAATTTTTATCAAATTTGAATTCATCCGCGCTCGCCCGTCACCGATTCAGATATCTCGTCCAATGGATAACAGGCATATTATTTTTTCTGACGTGAACATAAACACTGCCACTCCTCACAACTCGAAGATTAAAATGGCAGCGCTAACGATTGCAGCGAGCGGTCGTTATATTAATTTATTCGCCGGCATGAATTCGAACCGCCTGATAAATTGGGGACTCAAATTTTATTATCTCGCTGCAAGATTTATGTTTTGAGGCCAACTGGAAAATTTATCCGCCATATCCGGACATGTTATCTTTTAAATCTGCGCTTTTTTAATTTGATAAATATTAACTGTATTCCGCTCGTGCGTTCATGCCTTTTTAATATCTGCGGAAAATCGGGCGATATTTAATTATCGATTTTTGTGTCACCAACGAAATTCGGAGGGAGCCGGAGACGAGTGGAAATGAATTAAAAATTTTCCAATTCATAGCAAGGTCTGCCGCGCTGCCTGTTACATCTCGTAGAGCGTACATGTGTGTATATTCAATCCATTCGTTGCTTAATAGTGCAACAAATCAAAATATTCCAATTATTCATGTGTATTTAACTACTCCTTAAACATGACGAAGACGTGGAGGAAGAAGTAATCATGGTTGATCCTAAATCAGAGAATTCTAACCGTGACTACTCTTTTGAGACTGAAAGGGCTATTTTTTGGAATCAGGTCATTTTAGAGAACAAGCATTTCTCTATCGATGCACGAAAACAGCGTAAGTGATTTGCAGATCTATTGATTAAACTGATCCACGAAATTTCGTTCTTGGAGTGACACTCGTAGCAGTACATACGGCATAGATGGATCATTCCGATGATGGATCATTCATATCATCGCGTGCGATTTTCTACTTTACAGAGATCCTTGTTTGCTCTTTCCGTAGGAGATACAGTGCATCTTTACTTCCTTTCGGCGACGGTTCAAAGCGATAACATTCCCATCTTAAAGTAAATACCGTTCGAAAACGTACAAGGAGGAATAGAGTAAAGGAAGAATGAGAGAAAAGAGGAACGTAGAACGTAATTCAATGACTCGTAAACCATAAGAGCGGGGCTGCTGCGTAAAGGGTGGGTGTTTCGGCGGTAGCTACTCAGAACTTGGGCCGGACAGAGTCCGGGGACTGGTAGAATGAGGATCTTAAGTACCAGAAACAAGGGTTGCGGAACAGGACGAGACCGGCATTCCACGAAAATAGTCTTCTGGACATGCCACCGGAGGACCTTTCTTATTATTTTGCTGCCGAGACGTGTACGGTTTAAAGGGGAAGGAAGATACGTGAAAGGACAATGGAAGGAGCCGCAAAAACGGACCGGAGAGGTAAAAGAAGAGGAAATTGGCCAGGTTAGGAAAGCGGAGACTATGGCATCGAATGTGTTCGGTAGAAGGGAGCATTAAGGATTGGAAGTTAATTAGACGAAGTCGAGGAAAGTGGAAGGAGAGATTTGGGGGTTGGGAAATGTGAGGAGGACGCAGCAGTATTAGGGGGTGGTAGTCAAGGTACAGGAGACGAATGGACGAATGAAAGGAGAAAACTGGAGAACTGACTGTTTCACAGAAGAAGAATAGACGCAAGTCAAGACTCTACATTACGATTTTTACATCTGACCTTCATGAGGATTTCAGCATTGCTCTTATTTTCACAATTTTCTAAAATCTACTAGGGAGAAAAATCCATTTGTCTAAATTATCAGAAAGGTGTAGACATTCTAAACTATACACATTGGCCAGAATAGATCTTGAGCTGATTCCATCTTAATAAAAACAATAACAACCCAAAATGTCTCTAAAATATACCAAAACAAAGTCCACCAAATATTGTGGTTCAGCAAAGGTAAAGAAAGAGCATTTAATGTCGACTTGGGAATGTTTTTCAAACGACTACTTAAGGTTAAACTCAATCTCCAAGTCTGGCTGTTATTAGTCCGATTTAAAAAAATTCCTCCTCCAGTGAAAATAATAAAAATCAATGATATAAAATCAGTGATTTTCATATAAATGCGGGAAAAGAGTCGCCGCCTCACAAAGGAAAAAAATGTATGCCAGTTCGGCCTGAAATTTGTTGTATAAAAATTGAGCGTACATCAAGATAATAAAAACTATTAACACCTCAAATGATATCAACAATCATGTATTCACAAGATCACGAATAATTGTTACAGGACTTACAGGATTTTTTTTTTCAGGATCCATGTCTTTCCTTCGGTGTGTTTTACTTCAAATTCGAATTAATGAGATGTATTTTAAAACTAGTTATGCTAATGATGCCAAAGGGTCTTGTAAAGAGGTTCAATTTAGAAAGTTAATCATTTACGAAGAGATTTAAACAAAACGTAAGGATAAAAAATGTTTAAAGGTAAGGATTTATTTGCAACTTTAAATTCAGCTAGGATAGGATAAAAATTGTTTAGTAGACGGTTAGAAGTAGTATAAGTCTTTCAAACCCTTTCAGAGTTCAGTCATTGATTAATTTTGCAGGAATATGAATTACATAAATACATCGACCCCTAATAGTGCAACTATCGGTTACAGATGGACAAGACTAAAAAGTTAGGAAGGCATAGCACTATTGACAAAGCCTATTCTAAAATTACATGGGCATTAGCTAATTTCGAATTTGCATTACAAGTACGTGGTGTTTGCAGCAAAACCGCCGATTGTTCAATAATCGACCCAGTATTCGAGGCCAAAATTTACCAATATCGCAAATATGCGTACGATAAAACCCGGGCACATCAAATGAAATCTAAGCGACTAATTTAATTTGTAAACAAAGGGAAATTTCTCGACTTCTTTGATGCACGGGAAATTTTTCCAACTAAAAAATTTGACCTTTATTCCCGCGCTGAATCGTGCATTTGCACTCTTGAAAACTGTAACAGTGATTCAGCGCAACGCACTTGAGGAATAACGACGACAAAAAAAATACGTTCGACTTAAAATAGACGATTTAACCAAATGACGTCAATCGTTCACGTGCCCCGTCAGCTGAAGCACTTCGTCGCGCAAAGGAGATGTTATCACATCGCGGGTTAAAGGCGAGTTGGGCGGGGTTTGGGATTTGGGCGATAGAGGGGCTTGGAGTTTATGGGAGAGAGTGCGTGTTCGCCTTAATGAAGGAGGTTTTCCAAGGAGGTGCGCACCCTTACAGAGGGCCAGCCGTGAACCCACCGACCATCATTCCTCCCGGGAGAAAACACCTGCAGCGCTTACATCTTGGGTCCACAACAGCGTTAACGCCCCCGTGACCTCATTACTCAACCCAGGCCCTTCGTCCGACACTTTCATTTCAGCCGTTGTCCTGTTCTCCGCATTATCTCGAAATATTTTAAGCAGCACGCGCTGCTCGGACGTGAAACTCCTGGCGCCGCATGTGTTATTAATTCGACGTTTTCCGCATTAAAATTCTGCTCTTTCTTTGAACACATGCTGCACAGGTTTCAGATCACGAGTGAAACGTATTCGGTTAACATGGTAGTAGGTCTTGGATCAGCGTAGCAGATCGACATAAATACACGGCCGGATAAATAATGAATCTGACAGCACTAACACCATTACTTTTCTTCTATCTTTGACCGGTCCCCGATTGTATAGCCAACGTAATATACATCTAACAGGCCAGTCATCAATATAGCAAGTTAAGCCCACGCCTCTCGACTTGGTTCTTTCCTAGGCCATCGATTTAATTGAAATTTATGAGGTTCATTGTTAACTTGCTATTTATAATTCGAACTATCTTGAGCCAAAGCAAAGGTTAAAGTACATGGAAAGTTTCCCTTAGTCGCTGAATGGTAGACGGCGGGCATATTAGGAACCACAGGCAGTAAGCGAAGAGAAGACCAACCACAATGGTAGGCATTAATAACATAAAGAAGGAGTATATGACTAGAATCTTGATGATTGAGTCGTATTTGAGAAGATAATGATCTAACAACATCCATCTTAAATGGAGACATTCGGACTATTGTGAAAAATCCGTCAACATTTTCTGGGTGTAAAGCACGATAAATTCTAATTCAAAAGTGCATAATTTGGTGAGAGATAATTGAAAAGTCATGGCTGATAATTTAGAGTTTCTTAAGTAAAGGGACTAGAAGTACATGGCCGCCAATACTTCGGTAATACTTTGGAAAACTGTGATTACACACAACATTGAACAACCTAACCCTCAAGAATTCTCTCTCCAAAATGAACCTCTCGCTCGCTAATTCACTCCCAACTAAATTACGCACCGCCACCTTGAGACGAAATCTCCGTAAATCTGCACGAAAAAGACTAGTTCGGAATTTTCGCAGAGAGAATCAGTGAGACTGGGGTTAAGGGCAAAAGGGACAGGTGAAGGAGAGGAATAAGAGATGGCGACACGATGAGCTGATCTTCTGGCGCACCTTCACGAAAAGAAGGGAGAGTTAAGCTTTGCAGAAGGGGGTGATGGGCTCAGGGGATGTTGAAGAGGGAGAAAGAGCAAGGAAGGAGGAGAAAAAGAGCTCGTTTAGAAGGATTTGGGGGAAAGAGACACGGCAGATAAGAGGAGGGAAGGTAAGAAGACTTACGAGCTGCTTAGCAACCTCTTAATTCCCGGAGGACAAGCAGGGCGGATATATGGCGGCAAGGGGTGCAGAACGGTCCTTATTAGACAGCGGAACCTTCTGCGATTTCAGAAAACGTTCTCGACGAGATAAGCTCGTGAATTCGAAGCTAATAATATCCACCAATCCCTTTCGGTAACCAAATTGAGATCCGAAAATAAGCCGAGGGGAGGAACGCGTCGACGATTTCTCTGCGAAATGACAGCGGACCGGAAATAGCGAGATTAAAATTGGTATTTGTTCCATGAGCACGGAACAAGAGCATCTGGTTACTAATGAGGAGACAAGCATGAGAGAATTGGATAAAGATCGAAAGCTTGGTTTATATTAAGTTTGTTACTAGGAAGAAGATATTGCAGTTTGTACATGGAATACTGCCCAGCAGGTATACATTTGGTTATGAATCAACTTCACATAGGTGTAAGCACGCTGAGAAGGAGAAATCATACATGTATAGCACACAGTATGGATTAATTTGAATTTGTTAATCTGTATAGAATAACAATCGCGAGACCGCATACGAATGAACGGGCGAATGCTTACGAACGCGTCGTCTTACAATAGTAAATAGTCTCGTATTTACCCTTTAAAGAAGGTCCTGAGCCAATGTATGCCTCGAAGGAACATCGATTCCTTCCAAAACGCCGTGTTCCGAGTGTGGTTATTTTAAAGCGGAAGAGGTGAGTTAGCGCAGCTGTAAACTTGAAAGTTGTCAAAATCTTATAGCTGACATGTATTCCTTTAAGGTTAACAAGGGTATTAAATAAAGGGTAATTTCAGGATATATTATCCTACAGATTGCGATGAAGTTTTCATCTCTTAGACGTGACTTTTCGAATATAAATTCGTTAAGGCTGTTAGTAAACAGCTTACCATGTTCGGATTGGAATAACATCGGAATTTGAGCGATGCCATACTCGATTCGATGTATAAGGGGAATATTTCGAGTCTTATTGGAAACTTGCTGTAGGAAATAATAATTCTTCCCCTTTCCTGAAAGAGGGACTTAATGAAAACTGAAGGCAGACTTCTTATATATTTCTTGGGGAAGAAAGAAAATATATATATAGAATTTGAAACAAAAATGCGAAGAACTTCTACGGAGTATCTACAAAAGAAAAATTTAACGATAGTCGTGACACAAGTGCGCGACCACGACCGTCACAAAAGGTCACGACTCGAGTAAATAATTAGTAGTCACGAGGTGAACTTCCGCACCCAAGTATCTCAACGGAAACCAAGCACAAGAAATGCCAAGAAGGACTTTCTCCTTTCTCCTAGATGGTCACGAAATCAAATCCACCTCGACATATCTGCAATAACGCAATATACATCAGCCCGAAGTAATAAATATCAATACAGGGAAACATTTTCAGATGCCACGAGCGTCCAAAAAATTTAATATTTCAGGCCGGTTTATTCGGGAGCAGACGATAAAAATGTCAGGGAACGAAATTCCTGGGACGAGATGAAACTGGAAGGAAAGACGGGAAATTTCTTTCAGTGGGGTTGGGGTTTATAGTGCCCTCGGTCCCCAATAGGCACGCCAATCTCCCCTTCTGAACTAGAATAAGTCGCCTCACCAACACCAATCTTCCCCGTGGCACCAATGCCCAACCCCACGTCGCAAGCACGAGGTGCCACCCTTGGCTAAAAAAATGCTGTGCTTGCTCTTCTTTGGAGTCAACTGTGAACATAAGTCTCCTATAACATAAGATATTCAAGTAACCTAGATGATATCCCTTGTCCTGACTATTTTTTGAACTACTTGCTTGAGTTTAATTTCACAACATGACCTTCAAGACCAATTATGAGCCATTAAAATAATAGTTCTCTTAAGTGAAGGTGCGGAATTCGAGAGCCTTGCAGTACAAACTGTCGATATCCTCCGCGTGGTGAAGTGAAAAATACTGTACCGGCGGATGTCTGTCACGGATCAAAATAAAGAAAAACTATTGACACCTATAAAATACTTGGAAAAGTGAACTAAAACAGGAACGTTTATTTTCGTTGGCCTTGAGCGTTACGTGGTAGAGAAACACATTATTATGGCACAAAACGTCAACAGGAAATAACGGTGGGTAAAATACGCTCGAGGTCTTTTCATTCGCTTCATTCCATCGTTGCTCGAAGCACGAACTCCCTCTTACACCCTCTTTAAATTGGTACAATCTACCAAATCGGCCAAGACTTTGTGGTAGATTTCCATCATGAGGAAAAATTAAAAAAAGACATCTTTACCATAGAAAGTTTATTCTACGACCATGGCTTCGACCCCTTGGGACATCATCTGGTACAAGTACAGGTACCTTTCGAAATAGAAATTATTAAGTGACAAACAGAACAAACAACAAACGAACGTTCAGAGATATCGCCCATTATTTTCTTTTCAAAAGTAGAATAGGAGTGGTAAAGCAGTGAATCCCATCCATCATGCTCTAGTAATAGTCTTCAAAGAAGATGTTTTCAGCGAGAAGACAGATGGTGCCCCCAAAAACTCCTAAACTCGTGGAATGGGGTTGCTTTTGGGGTGAAGAGAACCCCGAGATGCTGCTTAAGGGTGGCGCTTCTATTTCCAGACACGTCTTTTCTATCAATCCTCCGTCGCACCGCATTTCCAGCCGCCGAGATCACCCCCCGACAACCCCATTGCGTCCAATCCGTCAATCCGGCCCCTGACCCTCCCTCGAACCCTCGCCGGCCCTGGCACACGTTCCCGAAGGCACCCCTTCTCTCTCTTTCCAATTCCATGCAACCCCCCTAGTGGGGGCGAATCGGAGGCGATAATAGGGAGAGTAAATCACAGCTCGCACCAACGTCTCATGCCAGCGTGTAAGGACACGCTCCTCCTCATGCGTCCTAACCGTTCAGGGAATCGAAGGATGCGGGCGAGGATTTGGTTTGAGATGGTAGGATGAAGGTGAAATTAAGAGATGAGGGAGGTCTCCGAAGGGTGGCACTAGAGTGAGGATGGGAAAGATAGTGTAGACGTATGAGGGTGGAACTGAGAAATGGAGTGTTTCGGGGACAAAGGGCACGGGGAGAGAGACAAATGACTTTGATCTCGGGGATTATTGAAAACTGTCAGTGTTTAACCATCTCTAGATGCTACCTACACTGATAACTTATTTCAGCAATTATTCATCGCTAATATCTACGAAGGTAAAAATAGTACGTTACACATATACTTCTAAATTATTCAATCTCCGTGAGTCAAAATATTATTTACTGAAACAGTCATATCCGTATAGTTTACATATTTGCCGGAATGTAGATGTCATAATTTTAGCGAGCTAGCCTAGCAGCACTAAGGTTCCGGGTTTAAATCCTGGTTACAGCATAGCTGTTTGTGCTCATAATTGAAAAAAGGTCAATTCGAAGAGAGGTTATCATGACTTAAATTCGTCTGATATAGCCGCCAATATTACTATTCATAATTTAAATGAATTTAAAACGCAAGCTGACAAAATAAAAGAGAAACAAGTTAAATGAGATAAATTTGAAATACACATGTACTCCCGCTCGTGCAGCAGATAAGAAATTCATCATTAGATAATATCACATGAATAGAAATAAGACAATAAACATTTTAAAGACGCAGGAAACAAGAAATTAGCAGGGCTGATAAGAGAATGCGGCTATCAGCACTGCTACAGGATACACGAGTCAAAAGGAACAGGCGGATTTTAGCAATCAGAGGCCCCAATCGGAAGGATACTTCAAGGTCCCACCAAGAGCTACTTTACCTTGAAAAAAGACAAAACGTCCTGTATTTGGATTCCCTTAACAGTGGGGCCCTCAGCTAGCGCCTACTGCGCCTAATGTAAATTCGTCCCTGGTTAGAACTACGGTCTATACATACATATCAATGGTGGGGAATGTGTAGCGTGTCTAGGACTGGGATTGATAGGTGAGGTCGACGTTAGCGATGGACAGAATTTTGAATGAAGGCATGATTGGGTTGCGCTGCGGCGAAGACACGGAAAGTGAGAGTGAGAAAATGAGAAGGGATTACGAATGTAGAGGTGGGATTAGATGTCGGGATGAAGTTGGATGGAGCTAAGAATTCGGGATTGAGAAATGGGCTGGAAAGTGGAGGTGCGAATCGGGATCAGCAGGGGGTGGATTGAAGAGGGAGACGAAGAAAAGGAAGGCGACGGTGAAAGACGTGACGAGGGGGGAGAGAGAGGAACGGGATCGATCCATCGGATGCCTTCGATGTTTCCTACGAGCGGATGAGCCAAAATGAATTATTGAACGCCGTTCAATATTTCACTCGCTACGACGCTCTCGCAATATTCGAGATTTTCGAGCGAGGGGCGGAATTAATAATTGAGCGAACCGAAAAAATTACCCCTTTGAAGTAAATGTCCCAGTTTTCGGAGCGGGATTTCGGAAAACTGTTTACGTTACCGCGGATATTTCCCGAACTAGATTTTGGTATGTGGGACGACGTTATTTTAAGGAGAATGCATTTTGTATGTTTTTCATTGCCATTTGGAACCCGCCACGAGTGACATCGGAATGAAATTGCATCGAAAAGCAAAAATTTATGACGCGCTCATCTCATGACCTGAATCAAATATATGGGACCTGAATAATCCATTTTTTATGACGAATGAGTGGAGGCGTAGATTGCAGCCTCGGATGGCGTTTTTGGATGGAGCAGTTCCTTTGAATTTTCCATCAGTTTTAATATCGGGTTTAATACTGAATTTCCCGCTGAAATGTGGATTTATTGATGCAATCTATACCGTACCTTATTACATTTTGCAGTTTAAAAAACATAAAGGGAATAATAAGCTCACGATTGCTGAGAGGGGTGCAAGGTTATCATCTGCCTGTATCATAAAATGAGGACACCGCATAGTAGTAGAGGCTTATGACTGAAGTATTGCCGAATATTTTTGTGTACCCTTTAATGCCTTTGATAGTAAATATGTATTAGGAGGCTAAATGCCGATTTTCCAACATTCGCTCAGCAACATGATGTTTAGAATGTAAGCAATACTTGTTTTTTTCCCCTTGAGCTTGAGAGAGATATCGTCCTATGAGCAATTTTTATTTAAAATCAGTGATAGAGATCGATTTTTTGTAATTTCCCTAGCTCAAAGTGAACTGCGCAATGATCAACTGTTATATTTTAAATGATCCTAAAAGGCATAAGTTTTATCAAAAATAGCGCAAACTAAGCAGCGCTAATAACGATCAATTGACATCTTATTTGGAGGTATTTACGTAAATATGCATTTAAGGTGAAAGTGAATTTCCTTCGACAAAGCGGGAAGAAACATAAGCTATGCCGACAGCTGCCTCCGTGTCACGTAGTCTCCGTACCGGAAGCACTAATTCGATTCCAGTGAGTGAAATCCCATAACAACAGTCTCCTAGCAACGTGCTCACCACACAGAGCCCGAATCCTAGGCTTACCGGACCCTTTTTGCGGTCACTCGAATAGGAAATACCCGTGAGGAGAAAGTGTTCCTGACAAGTGCACTCTCTTCTTCGCTCTTTGTTTCGATAGCGGCGCAATTACGAGACTGGAATGAACAAAGGAAACGACTCTTTGGATTGGAAGATTGGCGCTGTTTGGCGGAGGCGACGTCCGCTGCAAATGGCACGCAATGCATCGTTTTCACTCTCCATTAAAATGGAAGAGACGGGCGAGGGCCGGGTGCAGAGCCTTGCAGGGGCATCACCAGAGAGGAAGTGAAACTCCTCCGTTCGGAATGAAAGAGAGAAATGAAGAAACCGTAGGAGGGTTGTCGGACAAGCCGGGGGAATTGATATGACCCTTCAAATTGGAGAGGTCGGGCAATTAGAGTGCCTCTTCCGCATTACTCCGTAATTCCGCAAAAGGCAGTAATCCACAGGCTTAAATTTAGTTAATTCTGAGGTCGAATGAGTACATTAAGCTGATTTTCCCCAATCTAGCTAAGCCGAAAGCAGATGGAAACCGGATAGTAAGAATCAAGAGAATTACAGAAGATTAGTGAATTTTCACAAACTCGTCACGGCAATACTATAAGACTATTTTCATTCAAAATAATTGTGGAGATAATATTTTTACATGGCTGAATGAGTAGGAAAATTCTTAGTGGTACAACTTAATGAAGTTTACAACTCTACAGCAGTAGACAAGGAGTATTACGATAAAATGAGCCACAAAACGATTTTCGGATTAGTTAATTACGACATTTTCCAATGAGTCGTAACTCTCTCTGTTGTTTACACCCCCTGCCAAACGCCAAAATAACATGCTGGCATGGTATTTAGGTAAATGCAGATGAGTTTGTTTTCGAGCTTTGGTAAACACTGGCGATTTTTCCTTAGAAACGATTTTTTGAAATTAAATGAAGGGAGAAATCGTGCAAATAATTCAATAAAAAAATAAAGACAAGATAAAGAAGCATAAGATGAAGTTTAGCAGTAAATAGCAGTATCCGAGTGTGCCAATCCGACGTTAAAGATAGGAACCCAGTAAGGAAGTGTACCTTGTAGCTTAGATAAACTTTAATGGTTACGAAGCTCTCAAATACTTTCAAGGCTAGCAAAATATGACTCGTGTTTGTTCAGCGTGGAAGAAAGGATCATGGAAATTATAAACACAAAGTCTAGAGAGTTCTTCAGTGTATGAAGGAAGAACATTTTGTGAATTTCCACAATTAATGCGACCGGTTTCTCTTCCGTCTCAATTGAAGTTGCTCAGCTGTTGATTTCAAAGGAAGTTCAACGGAAGATGCTTCCGTGGATGCTAAACCGGTCGCAGAAATAAATAATTGTGGACATTTACTAAGTTTTCCTCCTCCATACCATCGCTTTCCACAAAGTTACGCCTTCGCGCATTGATTTCATGTTCTTCAGAGTTTCCAACGTCGTAGATCGCAAAATCTCTCATCAGATAAACTGCGCATTAACTTCCAACACTAAACGAGTAAGTTTCACTTTTTATAGAGCGAGGTAACAGATTCCGAGGTGAGCCCCTTCTATACTTCTTTCTCAATAATTTCCCTTCTCTAATGGAATCGTTAAGAACCCTCTCTAGGCCCTGAAAGTGAAAAACACGGCTACTCGAAGAGAAGTTGGATCCTTAACGAGCGAAGATGCGTACAATCGCCAGACTTCGGTTCCCTGCTCCTTCGCTTCTAGTAGTGGAAGACGGAGACGTGGGAGGCGCGTGTCTGCGTGCTCTATGGCGTGATCTTCGCGACGAAAGGTCGCTGCGCAGACGGTTAATGCAGGACGTCGCTCATTCCGTATTCTTCGAGAGGGTCACTCGCGCGAGTCCTCTTTCAACGCAATGCGCCCTAACTGCATAGTCCTTGGAGACCGCTCCATCTTCAGGGCCCTTTGTTTCTACTAAGGAAACCAGATCTTTTCATTCATTGTTGCAGCGCGCCACGCTTTCATTTGCATTCCGAGAGTGAGTGAAATACTCTTGCTGATTTAATTATCTGTGCATTTCCACTGCGAAGGTTTAAGCAAGTCGAGGATGCAAATAGAACGCAGGTGGATACGAGGGGTCGATTGGCGACTGTTACTTAAGCGGTAGGATATTGATTGAAAGGCGTTTCATATCTCATGCATAATTTATTACAGAATAAAGGATGTCTTTTACATATAGAGAGCTAAATTTTCATCGACAATTTCAGAGGTCTGTTCTTGAAATCTCGAGCGCGATTAAGTAAATAAATGCCATAATAAATCATAATTCAAAACAAAACAAAATAAACAATTTATAGCGGGAGGTGGAATATAAATCAACCCTCAATTAAAATTATTCCGACACATTAAACACGAAAGAATTGTATAAAAATAAATAGATATTACTCTGGATTCTTAATAAGTACACTCACCAAAACCAAATGGAAAGTAAAGTCCTCATTCCGTGAACGAAGAACGACACTATAAATTAAATTTATCGGCAACCCATAGAATTGTTCATTTAGAAGAACTCTAAGAATTATGAGAGAACTGACGAGGGAATGACTACTTTCGTTCGTTCATCAATTAAAGCTTATGTGACTGAATGCATGCTATCTTAACAATCTTAATGTATGTACAGCAGTTGGAATGAGACTTCTACAAATTATTCTTTATCCCCCGAACAAATTTAAGAAACAGAGCCAGTTATTCAGTGTTAATGCCAAAGAAATAAAACCTAAAGGTAATATTATAGCCTGAAAAATTAGATCATGTCGAGAAGATTACCAAAAGAAAGGCAAAAAAAGCTCTATTCTAACATCCGCCGAGAGTTTTTCCATCAATTATACGAGTTTAAATTAAATTTGCATTGAATCTTGGAAGGTAAGCCAAAAATATGTGTTTTGATTTGATTTCAATTTGTGTTCACTTCATCTCAAGCCTCTAAAAGAATTTAAAGAGAGCCTTCCGAAGTAAAAAGCCTTCACCCAAAGCCATTGGTCCAATCAAATTTACCGCAACAGCCTCAACTCGGTCCGAATCAATGAGTAGTAGCCCGTTGATTAAATAAAGAACGAGGGAAAAAAGCTAAACATGTTTTGCGACCGTCGTAAACGAGCAAAACGCATTCAAAAATGCAGAGGCAGTATTTGGCGATCTCTCTCGTGATATTGCACGAACACAGAAATGAAACCCTCCATCGACTGATAGAAGGATGACAGCTTTTTTGTGAAGCTTCCAATTTCCGCTCACTCAATCAAAACTGGGAAGGATTCCGCTCCAGTTTCTCTTGTTTCATCAAATCTATTTTCAAATTAACGATAGAAAATCGTGTCTGGTTATGTTGTAGAATAGGTTTTTATGTGACTCGGGATATTATTACTGGAGCTTCGATGAACAAACGACATGCTCACTCATCGGAAACAAACAAAATAAGTGATATTGATGATCAATATGCATCTCACCATGAATTCTCACGAATTCACACGAAACATGCTAATAAGTAGTAATCTTATCTGCGAAATCCAACATCCAACAAGTTAGCCATTGAGATACACATTGATTGCAATTTTCTTGGACAAATTAACTAAATTTATTTAAGTAAACCTGAAAAAAATCCAATTGCGGTAATTGACAAGAAATTAGAATACGTAAGATATGGCCATTCATAGGACATAAATATTTTATCTCTAGAAAAAAATTACTCTGAAATCAATTTATTATGAATGCATTAATATCTATCGCATTCGAAATCACTTACGTACATTCCAAACATTTATGACTTCGATAATCTCACACCAAGTGTATCAGCATATCAAAGAATTCAGTTTGTATACTCCATCAGGCGACCTATTTTTCATCGTTTTTTCGATACTTCAATATTCCAAAACAATATTAAGAATTTTCAGCGCATGTAATGTCACTATATTTTCCGAATATAGATGACCCGTAAAGATCTTCATAATATTTCGCGGAAAGAGCGTAGAATAGTCCGTATAAAACAGTGAAATGGAGTTAAAAGCAAAGAGAGTGAAAAAAAAATGGTTTGAGAAACGAAGAGTCAGAGGTTGAGAGCATGTCATAAGTGCAAGATAAATGAGGAAGGCGCAAAAAAAAGAGGGAAGTGTCTATGAAAAAAGAGTGAGATGACGCGAAAGGAGAGCAGTACATTGAAGGAGGAAAGATGAGAGGGCACAGAGCAAATCCCATCCGTCTCAACCTCAACGAGCTCAGTTTACTTTTCGGCGCTGCAATTTATCAGTGGGAAGGATTAGCGCCCCATTCAGAGAGGAGGCACTCAGCGCACTGCTCGAATTTCCCCTTTACGCCCACGCACGAACAGTCGCTGCAGAAGAAGACATCTTGAGATATGTCTCGGTGGGACCTTCGATAAGTTATACGGTTGACAGAGCGATTCTGAGGAAATGTTAAGGGGAATAAATACGAAACGGAAATGGAGGTCGCCCAGGCGTTGGGTGCGAGAGACAGATTACGAATGCAAAGATTTGGAGATGGAAATGAGGAGAACAAAGGAGATAAAAATGTTAAAGCGGTCCAACTGAGAAATGAACGAAATGATATTACGCTTACGCAGAAGTGAAAGATAAAATGCCGTTTCTTTAACTCAGATCCGTGCTCCCGATCAAGGCACCTTCTTCTCGGATTTTAAGAAATCATTCGCCCTACATAAAATTAATATTTTGTTCATGTAAAGTCAAATTCGTAGTCGGCGACTTGGCGGAACCGGGTAAGCTCCATTTTCAATAAACAATATAAGTACAGGTTTCAACAATAAAAATACATACGTACAAAAACGACCGGTTTCTGTCATCTATGCTGAAACAGGTCGAGTTAGTATGCATTTATATTGTGGAAGCCTGTGCAAATATTGTTGATTAAATTTTATTCGTGTTTTGAGAAAGGGCGTGAATAAATTAACCTTTTACAGAATATCTTCTCGGTATTTCATATTTTGCAGGACACTAACGGATCTTGTACATACGGGTAAACAAATGTTTTGGAATACGGGCCATATTTTACGCATTATCACTTCAGCAGGATGTATGATGCCGAAGTTCGACGGCCAAATTTGAACGAAAGTCATTGATAAAGTCAAACGAAAATCATTGAATTCGAATAGGTCAGATTGGCCAACGGACTGGATTTTGTGAGAAAATGATGTATAGTAGTAGTTATTTAAAACATAAGATGAAAATCTGTATTAATCACCTCGATTTTCATGCATTTGAATAAATAAAACGACTATTCGGTATAATTCCTTCCAAAAATATGGCAATTACTTTCTGTATATTTCAATGACTGTAAAATTGCATCGATTAAGTGGTATTGCGATGATTTGGAAAATTATGAAACAAGTGAATACTACTCACAAACTCTTTCCGCAGGAGATATAATTCACTCACTTTCGACCATGGAGTTACACCAGAATTCACTTCAGAAGATTTAATTCTAATAATTTTCTCAGTTTAGCTATAGTTTATTTTCCATATTCGTTTGTTGAATTTATAAGAGTATTCCACTTTAAGCTAATCAGAATTGTGTTGGATTAACTAAAAACCTCTAGAAGACTTAAAATAATTTTGTTGAAATTTAATGAAAGGGAAAGTAAATGGCTGGAGGCATTGAAACTTACCGATCTCATATATTACATTATGCGTTATGAGACAAACGGAGGAAGAAGATCGAATTGCGAATACCGCGTGGTGAATGGATGGCTGCGGCTTATGACGGATGGAGGAAAGCAATGAGGCTTGGGATGGTGTGAATGGCGGATTAGACGGCGGACTGAAGACGAAGAAGAAAATGCAGGTTAGAATAGGAGCAGTGCATTCATCTAATGGGAGAGTGCGAGGGAAGTTACCCCATTCGGATGCTGTGGGAAAAGATGGAGAAGACAGTTCTCTTGGTTAATCTTAAACGAGCGGGGATCATAGGGGTCTTCTGGGGTCACGTGCGGATTCTAGGGGTCGAGTGGAAGTTCAATGGAAGGAAGACGACGATCCGGAAATGTTGCCGAGTCAATTTAAACTGGAAAGCAATTCAAGAAAAGTGTATATCCTGGATGGAGACGGTTTAGTGTAACAAGGAAATGTTCCAGCAATAGAGCTGGGGGACTCTTACCTCCTTTGAAAAGTGGTGGAAATTAAGATTTCCCCTCTAATCAAGCCGACGTAAAAATGATCAAGACGTAATTTTTCTCCGATACTCTGATTCCTAAGACGCTTAAAGAAAGCTCCTCTCCGCTGTTATAATTAGACGAGACGAATTTCTTTTTAGGAAAAAATCGCTCTACGTTCATTAATTACGAAAGAGAATCCAGAGTGAATGCGACTCAATTTCAGGATTTAATATTAAAAGTTTCCAGAGATGCGTCGAATTATTTCCCAAAAGATTTTTCCGACTGAATTAATTTAAGATATCAAGCAAAAAAGGCGACAAATTTCTTTTAATTCAGCGGAAAAATGCATTTTATAACATTGCTCTGAACTCATAGGAGATCTTTCAGACTCTGAATACTGACAGAAAACATTTGATTTTGATGGAAAGAATCAAAGCAAAAAATGGAAAGAATCAAAGCAAGAAACGCTGCCACCTGGTCAGAAGGCCAAATTGCAGCGTAAATTTAAATAAATAAATAAAGGCAAACTAATAATTTAGTTATTTGTAGATAACACTACAGCACAGCTTTCAATCTCTGATACGCATAAATCTCTACTTGTTTGAAGATCGAAGTAATAATAACGTTTTTTTCGTCCAAAAATCTATAAAATTCTTTGGAGTTGAATAGTAAGGAAAATTGCGTGATAAATTAGCCAGGCCAATATTTAAACAGTGTAAACTTTGGAAAATCATCGGCCCTAACATTGCGGCATTTAAGAAATATTTTCACAGAATAATCAGAAACTTCATTTCTTTGTTCCGAGAACCTGCTACGATTTTTAATATTATGCAAACGTTACGTATAGATTTATATATTTATTTATCCGATACCAGTAACTTCCATAAGAAATGCATAGGAGTAATTTTTTACCAATTAATTTCACGTACTTCCAGATTAGATAGATTTTTTAAATTAAAGACTTCATTAGAAGCTTTGAAAGCCATTAAATACCAACATTTTTATACCAAACGTATCATTAGTTCGACACCAAATGAATCGAAACACTCCCGTAAGAAATGCACGTAAGTTTCATTTTTTGCTTGCAGCCTTTTTATCTTTTGCAAAATTAAATTAGAAATAATGGTTCTACAAAATCGAGACAAGTACTAAAAGAAGGGAAATTAAACAAAATGTTCTTATTTTGAGAGGATATAATATAAATTTATATTCGAGATCGCGTGAATTCGAGCAAGAAAGACGAAATTTTTGTAGAATTTTGTGGTTATAATCAACCCGTCCCCGTGACGATCACGGAAATTGTTGAACTCGACTTTCACGCGTCTACATGGGAAAAATAGGGCCTAGGAAATGCATGGGGAAAGAGAGCCGACATTAAATGACAGGAAAGTTTTTGTAAACTTTGGAAATTGAATCTCATCAATAAATTCTTACAAATACTAAAACTTTCTATGTTTTATATGGTTTGAAACTGTAGTTCATGAAGAAAAATTCGAAAAATTAATGTTCTCGTTCTCAAAATAAATATGGAGAAATTTTGCCGCCGAAATGATATCCTAGGCAACAATGTAAACAAAAGCAAAATTGTTTTATCGACAAGGTTAACAAAACAATAACACAAATTGATTATATATGTACTTTTCCACAGTGGATTTTAATGTAGCACGACCGGGTTTCGACGTATTCACGTCATCATCAGGTGGCTCAGAAACTAAAACTTTTAGTTTTAGTTACAGTTTTAGTTTCTGAGCCACCTGATGATGACGTGAATACGTCGAAACCCGGTCGTGCTACATTAAAACCGCTGTGGAAAAGTACATATATAATCAATTTGTGTTATTGTGAAGATGGAATTCCACCAAATATCGCTTACCAAGATTAAGTTTAAGGTTAACAAAGTTATATCCATATCGCTGTGTCCGTGGCAGCTATAAATGAGCTTTGTAAATGGAAAAAAACCAATAAATTTAATTAATTCACATACATATTTTAATATGCTAAATTGAATCCCGTTATTTTTGACGGGGAAATTCACTAGTATAACAACAAGTAATTGTAGATTTAACCATATTTTTTTGACTTACAAATACCGTGATTCGTGATTTTATTCGGAAAACTGCACGAAAAACATAGGAAGAAATTCTATATTTCCTTAAAAAAACTAGTTTAAAATTAACTGCGGTATATTTTAATGCACTTAATTTCACCACGACATCCTATCTGGCATAATTTTATTTCACTGAGTATATCACATAAAACTACACGAAGCCGAAATGTCGCGGGATTTTGGCTTTACATCGTGACACTGAATTCCGCGGCAGCGAAATAAATTTTCGGTCAGAGCGATTAAAAGCACTCCCACCACTGATTAGAGCCATTCAAAGACGGTGACAACGAGAAAAGGGTAGGATTTCCTAAACATATTTACGTTGAAATTTCGAGGTCGAGGTTCGCAGCCGCGAAAAGCTCTCTCTATTGCACATATACGGCGAACGCTATAAATTCAGCGATACGACCAGAGCCCGACAACTTGCGTTCGTATCCCCGCCCGACGGCCGCTATTCAACCCCTCCATGAGTCGTCCCGAGTGCGTTAACTGTCTCATTCTTCACGCATTCATCCCACGCCGAAAGCATTCTCTTCGGAAGCGGCACCTATTTTTTTAAGAGCGCATTCACGACATCCGAACCCACGGCTCGCACACGCTCGCCGCTCTAAATGGAGTCGCAGCGTCGGAGGCTTGCGGGACAACATCGAGCGAAATTAATAATGAGCGCGCTCTTTGTATTCAATTGTTGCTGTTGTGGGAGGGGAGGGAAAACAGAGGAGAGGCTAAAGGACCTCTCCATGACGCGGGAACGAGGCTTTTAAACACCCGCCGAGCAATAAAATGCAAATCGTAACGCTTCCCCTCGACGCGGTGCGCCACAGAGAACGAACGGCACGTGCGTGCTGTACGAGCGACGCAGGAAAGGGGGACGCCTCTTTCCGGGGACCTTTAGTTCCCATGCTCGGCTAGAGGCAATCGATGGAAAAAACACCGTGGACGAATAGGCAGCAAAGCATTGCGATCCCATTCTTCCACTGCGGGCTATTTCGGAACCCTTTGCTTTCCCACGGTGAGAGGTGCTCGAGAAAAAACTCAGCCTTCGCAGGCCGAGTCTTGCACGTGCCCTTGAAGAAGAAAAAGATGCGGGCGAAGGGGACGGAAGTGGTGGGGGGTGGAACGGGAGGCTGGACACTGCGGAGACGCGCCATTTCCTCGTAAATCACTGATATGAGTTAATACGCTGTATCATTCCACGTAATAGACAAGTTCGACTGACTCCAGTTACGAGAGAGTCGTTCGGAAATTAGCCGACCTCAGCTGGATTTAATGAAAGGAAAACTTATGCAAGATTAAATTAAGGCCTCAGATGTGCTACAATGGGAAACCGTGAGTTGCACCGCCGAGCCATAATCATCTATTTATCGCGTTGTTCCAGTGATACGTTTGAAAAACTTTCGAGAAAAATGTTTCGGTGGATGTAATTTAAACCACAAATATTCGTGAAACTTCTTAACGCAAACCCTTATCCCGCCGAATTAAGACTACTTAAAAGTGATGTGACCTAAAATGTTTAATGTTTGATAATTATACAAAAATTATATCAAACAAGTAAAGAAATTATAAAGAAACATTCTATGCACTAAGATCATTGCCCAAGCCAAACAATATTGAAAATGAGATTCGCTTGGCGAGGTCCTGCAGTCCAGAGTCCATAAGACACTGCTACCATCTAACTGTCGATGTCCAAAGTTTAGGAATCACAAACAATGCCAGATCAACAGCAGTAATTTTTACGACTAAGACAATAGTTACCGCTATTATCGACCATTTCATTTAGTTTCTATGTTAAGACATTAAAGACCGGACATCTTTTTTCCAACATGCTCCGGCGGCCGGGTATTTTTTTCTTGGCTGATATTTTTTTGCCGTCAACTCTTAATGAGTTCACAATCATTATTTGCATATAACATTTATTTTAAACTTGCCGTTAAACATTCATAAATGCGACTGAAATCGATTTTAATCCAATAAGGGATGTTTTCGCGGGAATTTATAAATATACCCTCGAGATCGCATTAAACCGTTCCAAAAATAATATTCCTCACACAAAATACCGAATAGGGCAGCAAGATTTGGGTCTCTATCCCTTCTGAAATTTTTACGGATATTCTTAGCGATCGAGCCAAAGTTACCGAATCGACTCATGGCATTGTTGAAAAAAGCGCTGGGAAGAATGAAAATGAGGAATAAAGAAGAAAGTGGGGAGTGGGTGTGGGGCAACGGGTGGTGTTGATCGGTGCGGGTCACCAAAGAAAAGGGGAGCAGGAGAGAGGCGATGGAGCGAGGTGCGGGTCCGACCATTATTTCACACTCCATTTACCCGCTCGGCTTTTCACCCTTTGAAGGTGTCTCCCCTGCGGGTGCACACACTCCCCCTTCGCACCCTTCTCAGCTGGACCACACCACCTCACGCATTTCACAAAAAGATATATACTTCGGCTAAAAAATATCGATGGCAGTGCCTTTTACGGGGTCACTACGGAAGTAACTCCGGTAATCAACATATTTAACGCCTGGAGGGGCGTTTATTTATACTCAACACTGCTAAAACTGAATGGAGACCTAGGTTTCTAGGCGTGGTTTCTACATAAGCCTTCCATTACGCCTTTTCCAAGCTATCCTCGTCTAGTTTGGTTTGTGACCGCGTAAGGGACATTGCTATTCAACGTGTTTAAGAATTTTATTCGTCATCGACAGCTGATGACTTTTCGCACGTGGGTCCCCACCGGAAATCGAACCTGGGACCGCATTCTCTGAAGTCGAACGCAATGCCCAATTGGCTATACGGGAGCCCGATAAAAACATTTTACGAATCTTTGAAATGAGGAGAGACTAATTCAACACCCACTTTGCATCTCACTACTGCATGCGGAAATCATAGTACGATGTACTGTTCCTAACTTTTCGGATGGATAACCACATTTTTCAGATTTTACTACAAAACGCCATTTATCATTCTTCTCTTCGTGATAAATCAAAAAGATTATAAATAATGAAGATATTCATGATTAAAGAAACAGTTATATAATATCGCACTGAAAATATCTTTATGAAATTTGAAGCAGGATACCAAAAAGTAGGACAAACGACTTGTTTTAATCACCGATCTTAAACAAAAACTACACAAATTATAAGCAATGTCTGGTTCAATATATCAACTAAATAACACTTATAATAAACCAGTACAAGAGGAAGAGATCGTGAATCGTCTCTAATACAGCATTACTTATATTATGAGTGCATCGTCTCCAATAGATATATAATACAGCATTACTTATATTATGAACAGGGAGAGCTAACAACTTAATTCGTTTATGTACAGAACTCCGAAAAACAGAGATCTCAATGAACGAAATACGTATTTAGAGTAAACCTGGCACCATTTTATGCATGATTCTTAGTACCGAAGACATTAGCCTCATTTAGTAAATATGGACAGAGAAAGACTTAAGACGAAGAGACGAGAAAAAGAGATTTACACTCTAACAATCGAGAAACGATCTGTTGAAATAAGCTTCGGGCTTCTCCCTTCAGATACCAATTTAAAAAAGGCAGAGAAACATCTGGATCAACGTCTTCTTCTCGCGCTTCTGCTAGTCGAGCACACAAGACGGAGAGGTAACGATAGTTTCGACTTGGACTGTTCCGAGCTTCCGAGCAACAAACGCACTAATCCTCGAATGATTTACGCGGAAAGAAAACGAATCTGAGCTTGTAAGCACCCGAAAGTGCCACTTTAAAACCCCTATAACGGCGTCCATGGAAACTGCGATCGTTTACATTCTTGTCGGGAACGCAGGGGACAGTGGGAAAGGGGGACCGGTTCGAATGATAGCATCGAAACATTTGCGTCCCTTCGAATACGCCCTCGGTGTTAATGCGAAAGGGAGAAGAGGCACTTTCGCATCCGAATGGTCCTTAAAATTTCTTTTGGAAGCGACCGGTCCTTCGACGGCGAAAGAGAGAGGGCGTGATGGACGCAACCTCCCACCCCACTCCTGTTTCTTCAGCAATTGTCCTCATTATGGTGCTTTATTTTTTGGTAAACTGCTCCCTCTCCCTTGTTCACATTTCAGTTTTCAGCCTTTCATTTACATTTTTCTGCTTTTCTTTCCCTGGTTATGTGAACAATTTATCTCATCCTCTCGCGAAATCCCCTAACCTGTTTCTAAAGAAATTACCATCACCCGTGATAAACTTTGCTCGTCTGACTTTCCTTTTCTTTCGAAAACTTGTCCTTTTAATGAACAAGCTGTTATATTACCATGTCTACTGCCTCCGTGAAAGAGTTCCAAGCTATTTTGTTAGAGTAGGAACCCTTGCTTGATTTTGGTGACATCTACACAGATTTAACATAGTTTATGTTTCAGAACCTTTGGTAAGTGCACCAATTTAGCTCATAAAACTTGAAGCACGTAAAAATAATACCATATAACAACCTAAATGGAGTAATAATTACAAAATCGAAGTAAACAACTTCGAATTTCAATACGTTCCTTCTATTTTATAGTAAGTACAGTAGTATTTAAATATTTAAATGCCGTTTCTTCACTTTAACCTAATATATTTCTTCCATCAATATTCGGTTTCATTCAACTAAACCAAATTGCGACTCTAATCCCTTAATTTCCTTCCCGTAAATTCCGATTTCACCATCCCTTTTACTGTTTTATTTCTCTTACGACTCCGGTCCGCATTCACCGTCCCTTAGTTACACTTTTTTCTCCCATTTCAAGCGACCTACATCCGACTGTAATAAATCAAAGCCGAAGTGGTACGTAGTTCGATCCCCGTATCATACGAAAGGACCATTTCCGCTTGGTCCTCTCCAAATTCCTCCCTCGGACACTCCCAACACCTGCCAACCCATTCCAAACACGAAGTTCTTCGTCATCCCCTGGCTTGTGTCCAAGGAGACTCGCAGAGGACATTGCCATGCAAAATGTCCCGCTCGCTTTTTTTGCGCGAGCGGCTTCATGGGAAAGAGAGGCGATGAAAAAAAGATTTATTCCGTTCCATTCCGTGGACGGCGCCACATGCGGAAGATAGGCGAGCGCGAAGTTGCGAGGAGCATTCACACTTGCACCGGAGGAGGACGTTTTTTTTTCAACTGTCTCTAATACCATTCATCGTCCGCGATGAAAAGGCAATAATTTCTTTTTTTCTCTCGCACGTTACGATTTTCGGTTTCATGAATCATGTGAAAGGGTAAAGTATTCACAACACGACACCCGCCCTTTGTTATGCATACATGCGTGGATAGTTCGGTTACACAACACGCGACGGCACCTCAAAAGCCAATAAAAGGCGTGGAGAGTTTTACAAATAATTCATTTAATGTAAATTAAGTTAACTTTAATATAATATAATCAGTTTAATTCCCCCACGCCTTTTCTGTTTAGGCTTTGTGTTTAAATGATTAGTGCTCTCATTTAATTTAAATGTCGACCTTTCTAAAGACAAGGGAAGTCTGGGCTGGTCCGCGCTGTGAAATCGCATTGCATTCGAGTTACGAGCTCCAGACAAATTTAAATAATGAGTTCTTTTCCATCGAAAACTGATCTATCAAAACCTGTATTAAAAATATTGGAAAAACATTTCGAATATTTGGATATTTTCGACAAATTTTGACGATGGGGCGAGTATTTTTGAGAGATTACAATCCAAGCTTAAGAAGAGCCAAGTTAAATTGTTGACTACTAGACAATTATTATAATATTACATAAACATGTGATTTCGCCATCAAAGAATCAGCTATTTCTTCATTCTAAATACCTGATGAAACAAGTACCAATCAGGAAATAACGTCTACTATCGTTTTTCACTTCACTCTCATTGAGACCTTTCAGCAATATCTAGAAATAAAAATAAAAAAATACTGAAATGAATGTAATATAAAAATAATACTGAAATGAATGTAAGAGATTAATCATGAAATCCTAGTTTCTTCAAGAGATTCGGAGTGACTCAGATAACTTGGAGCGTTCGCGTAAATTTGCAGTCAAGATAATGCAGAAAAGATACCACCATTTCCATGAACTTTAAGTCATTAGAAGAATTTTGGAATGAACCGTAGTCGATTCCATTGCCAAAAGAAGAGACTGTAATGGATGACCTGAGATAACCAGCGAGTTTACACAAGAATACTAACACGAGCATAGTCTTAAGATATATTATCACGATCCTGCAAGATAAAAACGGCAAATGGGGTCACGACCTGGTTATAAGCGCGATTTTTCAAGGAATAGTAACCGGATGGCTGGAGAACACACGTTTATTGTAGCAAAGCGCTTTTAAAGTAATATAATTTTTTGCACTACACCATTTTTCTCTGTTATGGACATATGTATGACTTGGAAACAACGAGTATAGCTGTTTGTCAGACGAAAGTTTCGGCTGAATTTATATCGGAATTGAGTTTTGGCTAAATACAGCTAACATTTTCTCTTTCGTTTCGAATAAATGTTGTAAATATAAATTTAGACCGCAGACAGCTATACTCGACCATTAATCGAAATGAATTCGAATTGAATACTTCGACCCATTTCACGATGAATGAATGTTAATAAAAGATGAAATTCCGAGAGGTTTCCTGAAATCGAATTGGTATGTTTACAGGTAGTGGTCACGATATTCAAAATAAGATTTGCTTGCCTTCCTTTCACAGTAAAACGTATTAACTCTAGGAGCATTTATTTTGATGAACAATAATACAAAAAAGTCATCAGTATGGGATTGATAATAATTTCTTTTTCTCAACTTAATATAGGGAATCGAAGTACATAGTAGTATTAGGGTTTAGATGGTGCTTCGGCAGCGAAGGCCATGTCGCACCCAAACCAGGGTGTATATAAATGTCAGACATTTATGCTATAAATTTCAATTTAATTCATTATTGTTTATACATTATATTTACCAACATTATAATTTGAATTATACTATACGTTGTAATTAATATACGGAGTAATTTTGTTTCAGCAAAGAATTTTAAGACATTATCTATATTATTTTTTTTCGAAATACATCTATACAATTAATGATGTGTGTAAAACTAAGAAATAAGGGCCGATGCGCTGAATAAATTTTCTTTTTCCCTCCATAACGTAATAACAAGCCTCAATCAGTGGGAGTCAAATACAGGAGTATTTCTACGGGGTTATCACGAACGATTTCACAATCTAAAGACTCAAAAACAGGGACAGCGAACTCTTCGAATTCAAATCAGCCTGAGCGTCCTCTCTTTCGGGGAAAACGCGCAATTTCGCTCCTGTGCCGTGACCCTTTGCACTCCCGTTATCGGTTGGCCAGGTGATCGGGTGAAGGAAGCGGATGGGCGGCTGGAATATGGAAGACCTGGATGTCGGAGAGAGGAATACACTAACGGGACTTCTGAGGAGCGCGTGGGTGAAGAGCAGGCCGATCTCGGAAACTGTGGGCGAGAGAGTTATGGCGTTCATAATGGTCGCGCGGAGGGCATCTCATGAGTAATAATCTTCTCTTCCGCTCGAGCGAACTGAAGAAAACGCACCGTGCGGAGAGGGCGGGACAAGTCCTGTCGTGCACTGCTCACTAAAAATATCGGAGATTCGCTAACGACGGTGGGATAGGAAAGTAAACATCGAGAACCCGATTTTAATTTCTACGTTCGAAAAGCGCGGACTTTGTTTCATCGATGAAATTTTCAATCTCTGGGTGCATACATCGTGAGCGACCCGCTGGCGCGAGAGAGAACAAGTGATGAACTGCTTTGGAAGTAGTGAGAATGAAAAGTATGGGAAGTGGTGCCCAATGCTGCGTTGGCGTAGATCGGCGAGAGCTTTAGCTGAAGTGCGCAATGGAAATAGCCGTAGGCGAGCATTACAGAGATGAGATCATGTTCTCACGCTGGAAAGCTGATTGTTTATTCGTATAGCAGCCGTCACATAATCCTCATCACCAAAAGATAGCCATAGGCTAAAGCTTTTTTAAACTTTCAACTTTTAAGATTGTACCAGAGTGGCTGACACTTAATCATAAACATTTAGAAAGATGCCATTTCCACCTGTTAAAACGAAGAGCGAACAAAAATTAGAAGAGCACTTGCATCCTCGCTGAATGTTTACTTCTATATCTAGCCCGAGGATCACCAACGTCTCGCCTTGTTTTGAAGCACTGAGTACATTTTGTAAACAAATGCAAACAACTCGCAAGGTAATGGACACATTAACAAAGAAATATATAACTGACTATATGTACTTCCCAGCCTGATAAACTTCAATGAATATTTCATCGCCATTATTTTCATTTAAAGCTCCAACTCGTTGATATTTATTGTTTCTTTTTTTCCTAGTTGCTTTATCATTTTTCTATTAGTTTAACTCAGTATTATTTCATGCACATTCAAAATCTCTTATTTTGTGTATTTTCTGTATAAATGCGCATTTATTGTTTTTTTCAGGCTTGTTGCTGACAGTTCCCTTTTTCTTATTTTCCCACCTTATCAAATTTTAGTTGCTACTGTCAATAGGTTTCCTAAGTTTAGACTTAAGTTTTTTTTTTAAACACACACAATATTTCCATTCTTTCGTTAATTTTTCTTTTTGTACCTCCCAAAAACTCTTTTTTAAATACCCGATAACAAAGGAATAAATCTTTCTTCAATAAAGACGTTTTTAATAGGAATAATAAATATAACAATAATAATAATGATAATAAATACTATTATTATAAATATAATAATTAATGTTATTAATAATGGAGCAGTTTTACTTTCTAAAGCAATCACAGGACTTTCACGCTCAATTTGCTTATCACTTCCGTATTATAAAATAAATTAATCGCACTCTATTCAACAGATAACTCTACTCAATTTAGATGGTGCACTTACGTTAATCAACGTACTTTTGGGAAATTCAGAATATTTAAGAGATTTAGCAACGTCAAAATAAAGATAAGAGTTAGCTATTGAATCGATAAGGAACAAAAGAAACATCGCGCACTGTCTTCAAGGAAAGATAAAGGTAAACGAACCGAAGGAAGGAAAGAATCTCGGATGGGATTTACAGCAAGGATTTAGGTAATCTACGCTCACACTCTCGGATTTCTTAATCCCTTCGTGCTCCTCGCCTGGGAAGATAGAAAGAAGACGAAGAGGAACAGCAAAGAGAAGCACGAGCGTAGAAAAGAAGGAAAAAGGTGAATGGTTTTCAGAGGGAACAAAGCGAAGATATATTGGTACTCAGATAAAGATAGAGGTGATAGGGAAAGAATGGGAGACATTTGGTTAGAAAGGGTGCTGAACTATAGCTTTAATGTTGGAATCTTAAAAACGATGGAAAGTCTTCCTTTCGCGACGAGTTAAAAGATAAACGGAGTGAAACAGCACAAGAGTAGCGTTGTAATGTTATCAAATAATAGTCTATTAATTTTAAATTATTGCGATTCATTTAAACTATTTTATTAGGATTCCAGCATTGATTTGAGCCAGGTATTATTCTTTTGCTCTTTCTTGCGTTCCTTGTTATAACAGCGTCTTGAGAGGTTCATAAGATTTTGCGTAAGTAGATATATACGATATAAGTAGATATAAACCTAAAAATGGGATGCAAATGCAAACAAAGCTACGAGTTCAATGAAGAAGCAGTGAAGACTTGACTCGATGAGAAAGGAATAAAGACGTTGATATTTGCGTTCCTTGTTACGACATCACCTTGAGAAGTTGATAATATTCCTCTTCGATAATTCAAAAAATGGGATACATATGTAAACAATATGGCTAAGGGTTAATCGAAGAAGCAGTGAAGGCGACTCAATGAGACAGAAATAAAGGAAAGGAAGTAGAAAGAATTAGCGGCATTCGAAGCGCTTGGATTAAGGAAGAGAAGCTGAAAGCTTACTCTCTTCCACATTAGACCATTTCCTCGCCTTTATTTTTTTCTCCATCGAAAAAAATACAAAAACGCGGCTCTGAAACCTGCGTAGAGTGTAGTGGTGAGCCATTTTCAGCTCTCACTCATAAATCGCAACTAACTAACACACGCGCACGCCCCTGACCAAAAGAGCACGCGAAGACCCTGCAACACCACGGCCCATTCCTTCGCAGAAAAAGACCGCGCTCTCACGCACGCGGTGCACGTGCCTCACGAGCTTAAAACGGGAGGAGAAAGGCCATTTTTAAAGCCTTAATTCCCCATGGATTAATCCCCATCTTTTCCTCTGGACTCTCCCCTTCCCTGGGCTCCTTTTAATCGAATTATGCGCGCAAAGAAGGGCTGCGAGATCAGAGTGTTTTGAAGGTGCGTGCGTTTGAGGAGAACGAGGTTATGCTTCAAAGAGCAGATGAGAGGTTCTCGCTCGTTTTCACCTTCAGATCCCAACCCAACCGTGTTCCTTTGAAAAAATATTTACCTCTCCTCTTAGCTTCTGCTAAGCAGCCACCTAAGAAAGCCTTACATGTCTGATGTATATTAAGCTCCTGAAGGCATTTTGCGGAACCCCTTCACTGACCTCAACCATCAGCTGCTATTTTTGATGAAACAGGAGCTACGTTTAGGCAGAAGAAACCTCGTTGTGGAATGATAAGTAGACGAAAAAGGAAAATTGTAAATCTTCGAACGCTTTTTGGCCTTTTTAATTCTACCGTCAAGCACTTCTTTCGAATTTTCCGAGCAAATAGCAAAAATTATTTCCGAGATCATCCAATTTCAAAATGTTCTAATAATTCAAATCGTAATTCAGGATTATTAATTTATCTCGCATGACATGTTCATTAACTCCCCCGTCGTTATGTTCAAGCTTGGCCTTCCAACATAAAATCACTCCATAAAAAATGCCTCACTAATAATTAAACTTCTTAAACACGGATTATTTCAAATTCTTAGAAGGCTCTATCTTACCAATTAAAATGTTTGGAACCATTTAACAGGAAGATACGCGTCGCTATTAAAGATTTAATGCGTACCTTATGATTTTCTCATAAACTATGATTTTTTAAAACCAAATTCAGAGCAAATAAGGTCAGATGTTACGTTAGGAAATAGTATGACCGCATTTCAAAATAGGCTAAAACAAAATCTCTTAAATTCAGCATGTAATTATTCTTATGCGAGTAAATTAACCACTTCTGGGCACACTTTCGCAGAATCTTAACTTATTTTACCACGGAACAGAAACAATTTTCAAAGAAAACTAGAGAATTCAGCATTGAAAGATGTTGAATTATTCTTCACCGAAAATTACTATTTCATTTTCAGCTCCATGCGCTAAGACACGGCATCAAGAAATGGGGACTAATTAATTTAATAGATAGGCATTTCTGAGAATTCAACAATAACTGGAAGCCTATTCCACTGTCATGTGTTTAGTTTTCCTTCCCTAGAAGTTAATGCACGTCTGCAAAGATATCGCCACGAGGCTTGGAAATTGGTAATTAAAAGGGGAAATAGATGGCTTAAGCACCGCTTCTTTCTTTCCAGTTCAGAGTGGAACTGTGGGGGTTTCGTTGTTTTCAATTGTAATGGTAATGCATTCCTTTCTCCACGAAGTAATCTTGGCATTTGTAAGCAGAACCCCTCCTATTTTTCCAAGTCTGGTGAGAGTCTTATTCGGAAAGAAAAACGACACCCGCTAGAGAACGCTCTCTTTCCTACGCCCCCACAGCCCCCCAAAAGTCCCCTCTTCTGCCCCTGCCTTCGAGAAAGAAAACGTACTGCTTGAGATGAGAGTCAGGGGAACTGCTTAGCAAAAATACGACCACCGAGGGATTTAAAAAGCTTCATCTTTGGCTGTTTTATGTCCCAGCTAAAGAGAGATTCGATGAACCTGTGAGCGATACCTCCGATAGAAATCTCGTTCAAAGTAAGGTTATCGATTAAGACGACGAAACTATTCAGCTGAAGAATTCTTTAATGATTATTTATGTTCCTCTAATGTTCTAGGGACTAGGTGAAATCATTTCTTCGATGAAGGATAAAAACATGAGATTTTGAGTCTTGATTTTGCCTCTTTCTTTTACACTGGGAGTTATTTTCTGGGGAATTAATACTTTAAGATAGATGGTGATCATGAGGAGATCGATTTTGAACCCCTGTGTTATGTATGATTAACCTAGTGGTTAGGTTTAAGTTTTTCTGGGCTCTTTACTCACCCCTGCGATTTCGGGTTAAAATATACTGGTCTTTTTTTCTATGATAGGTGGACTCACCTGCAAAAAGAAAAATAACAGACATTAATCAAAAGACAAATAGCTGAACAAAGAATACATTTCATATACTATGGTTGATAATGACCATTAGATTATTTCAGATAGTAATGAATGATGATAAATTATGAATTTCGATGAGAACGACTTTGACGCACTTTAATTTTTAAAAATACTAAGAAAATGTTGATGAATTAAAATATTACCCGTCATATTACATTAGAGTAACTAAAGTTAAGTTCTTAAGTTGGAAGAGCGAGCATTTCTACCAATTCTCTTTTGAAAGTTTGATATCCGCTAGGGAAAAAACTTCCAATGAGTCACACAACGCGATTAGAGATTTGATTGAGATTCTGCGCATGCTTTTGCATTAATGGACCATTTAAACGAAAGATTGAAAAAAATCAAAATATTCGCGTCCAATAAAACATGAGCGGGAACAACAGCTTTCGCTGCGATACAAAATCATTCAGCCGCTTTCGACGGCCGTGCTTTCCATCAAATTTGAGCGGAGAAATTATGACCTCAATAATGGTGTACCACAATTGAAATTGCGACAATAATCAGAAACAATGTAATAATAATAATAAATCGACTTTATTTCAGGGCGAGATTGAGACTAGTAAGTCTCTTCTTACATCTAACCCTATGTCATAAAAGATGAAAAGAAATAGTTTATGGGGTTAAAATAAAAGAAAATTAACAAAGAGATGTGTTTGCGGGTTAAAGAAACCTAAGTAATTGCACTTAGGAAAAAAATAGAACCCTCCAACTGAAAGAAGAAGCGAGGGAAGAACCAAAATACATTGAGGTACATACAATTTAGAATATGAATAGGACTTAAGCGAAAAAGAAGCAATCGGCCTCACATAGAAGAGCGAAAAAATATTACAGCTTATTTCCTTAAAAAATAATATGAGGCGAAAATTCACTGGCGATGATTTCTGTATTAATATTAATTTTGTCATCGTATCCTTTTCCGGATTAGGTCCATGGACCTGTGCTGCTTCATCAACATTTCATCGGCCCTCCTACAGTTATGCGTCCTTTTGATGTATATTTACACAATTTCTATGGTACATTCAAATGCTCTCTACAGTTGACTTTGCCCTCAGTATTTTTGTACATTTATTTATAAATTCTAGCATTACTTTCAAACTGAATTTCAAAGTGAAAGGGCGTAATTAAGAAAGAAATGATAAAAATCATATCCAACGATAGCAGAGCTTAACAGGGAAGAGGATGTGCTTAAAGGGAGAGTATGGGAGAGGGCCGTGTTACTTAAGCCCCCGCTTATTGTCGGTGGGACAATCGTGTCGCCGCGAAGACCGGGAAAGGCGTACAGGTCGAGCGGGGATTTCTCCAGGATTTACGCGTAATAATGCGATGGCCGGGGGCGGGATCGTAAGAGGATGCAGAAGGAGGGATAGAAAGGGTTGAAAAGGACTGCGGGAGAAAAACAACGCGAGGGAAGTCATAAAAGTGAGTTACGGGAGCGAAGCACGACGTGCCGAATGAATGGAGACGAGGATCTTCTCGGTATACATTTGCGGAAGGCTCGTCGAAGTAGAGCAATGAAAAATTCGTAATATAAGAGAGGATCGTAAATCGCCTCATACGCCCGCGTTGTTGTTCGACGGAAGAGCTTCGGAATATTCGAGCGCGGCATTTAGCGGAACGAGAAGCGAAGGAAGCAAAACGCCCATGCGAACGTTCGCTACACGGAAAATCCTTATCGAAAATTTAAAAGCTCGCTCTAGAATCGACTTCGCCAAAGCCTTGCTGAAAGGCGGTATTTCTACTTCTAGAATGGTTTCCTAGCACACGTCGGACGTTATTCGAGAGGATCTCAGTCATTAGACGCAACATCACGTCCCGATGAGGAATTTCGCACTTTCACGCCAGGGTTTTATCATAAATCACCTCGGCTCCTCTTTCGTGAGACATTTTCTCTTCGCATGAACCAGCTCGTGTTCAGGGGCGAGGAATCAAGTAAGCACTTTGGAGGATTTTCTCCACCAAAAGGCAAACAAATACCCAAGCCTGTTATGGGATTCGTACCGGCCTGCTTCCCGATTTTATTTCCGTAAGATCTTCAGTACCACGGCATCGAGAATAGGTGGGTACAAGATGTAAGGAATGTAAAAGGTATTGGCTGTTCGTGAGCAACGCAGTATTGGTATCGAATGGAGTCTCGGGATCCCGCTTTCCCAGGATCCCGGAGGTAAAACGAGATTCCCTTTTTTCCGCCCCCCAAGAAAGTCAAGGTACGTCCCGGGAAAAGCAGTTTGTTATATAATGAAATTGGGCTTGAGAAATTACCTGGAGGATCAGAGTTTCGTGGAACATTTTAAATTTGTCAATTCATCCGATTCGGTCAATGATTATAATAATGAATTCTTTTAAAGTTTTGTGATTTTTGGCGAGATGAGTAACTCTGTTTTATTTCATCTAAAATTTTATACGTATTATTTTAGAAGAATTTGTAATAAAATATTTAGAGATTAAATATTTTCATTCTTATATAACATATGATACTGCACTTGTTTTTATTTATGAGAGATCTTAACAAAACATTGAATTAATCTGGTTAGAGATCAATTAAAAATTTTTCAATGGAAAGAATTATAATTTTAATGTCAATTTGTCGATAAAATGACAAATTTTCATTTCCGAGAAATTCCCAGCATCAACAGTTTTTTAATTACAGAATCCCGAGATTATTAAAAATCTGGGATATGACAAGATCTTGCGTGGAATAAATAGAAATATAAACTGGAATAAAATCTGCATTCAGTAGCCGAAATTGTATAAATAATGATGACTAGCTAGAGTCTAATACCAGGGTTTTTTAAGTAAAACTCATAAAATCTGCATTCAGTAGCCGAAATTGTATAAATAATGATGACTAGCTAGAGTCTAATACCAGGGTTTTCTAAGTAAAACTCTACACCTATATGGGTACCCTATAAGCGTACGGCAGGAAGAATAAACACCGAGTTCACACATTTAAATTTAAACCCTGCAAGCCGCCAGTGGCGCGTGGCAGGGGGTGTAAAAACATCGATAATCCTATCACCACTAACTGCTATTCCTAATACTTCGCGGGAAAAAAACAGAAGTAACTATCCTGTTTTACAATGACCTGTCTGAATCGCTTCTTAGTTTTCTCAAGGGGCTTGCGCACGTTATTATCTGGAATAACCATATCAGCTATGTCGTGGACGAGATAGGTAGTGATAAACTTTTCGAAAATCTTGCTTCGGAACTTTGTAGTTTGTAGTTGGAGTTTAAAATTTGTTTTGAGAAAACGTCAAAATTATTTTTCACTGATGAAAATCAATCATTAAATTTGTTTAAGCTCAATTCAGTTCATCGATATATATATAATATAGTGAATTCCCCCGTCAAAATGACGGGATTTAAATTAACTTATTTAAAAATGTATATGTATTAATTACAATTTACTCATAAACGAAACAGAATCAGGAGTGACTTTGTGGTAATGATTAACGTTAAAATGGATTTTTTTAAATAATTTACTCACTTTTTAACATTTATAAAGCCCATTCAGAACAAAGAATACATTTCATATACTATGGTTGATAGGCAAAATTTCTCCATGTTTATTTTGTGAATGAAAATAAAAATTTTTCTTTACGAAATTTTCTCCATGAAACAAACCATCTAAAACATAGAAAGTTATATTATTTATAAGTTCTTTCATTTTCCTATCTTTTAATTCCTTAAAGTTTACAAAATCTTTCCCGAGCATAAAATGTCGGCTCTCTTTCCTCGTGCATTTCTTACGGTCTTTCTTTCCCATATATTCGTATGAGAGTCGATTTCAACAATCTCTTTGATCGTCAAGGGAACGGGTTGTTTATAACCACAAAAAACTAAAGAATTCTCGTCTTTCTTGTTCGAATTCACGCGATTTCGAGTATAAATTTATATTCAACGACCAAAATAAGAACATTTGTTCAATTTCCCTTCTTTTGGTACTTGTATCGATTTCGTAGGACAATTATTTCCAATTTAATTTTGCAAAAGAAAAAAGGCTGCAATCGATCAAAATGAAACTTACGTTCATTTCTTACGGGAGGGCTTCGAGTCATCTGGTGTCGAACCAAGGATACTTTTAGGATAAATATTTGGTTATTTATTGGCTTTTAAAGGTTCTAATGAATTCTTAAAGTTAAAATTAATTCTAATATCTATCTAATCGGGAAGTACGTAAATACATTGGTAAAAAATTACTACTATGCATTTCTTATGGGAGTTACTGACATCAGATAGATAAATATATATACGACGGTGATTATTATAGAGGATAAGACAATTTAACTCTCTAAAAGTTGGTTGTAACAATAGAAACAAGATTACAATGACTAGGCTTTGTATGCAATAACAATGTTACCTCTCAATACGTAAAGATAAATTGACATATACTCTCAGAAAGACTACGATGAGCAGAGATGACTAAAACAGGAAAACAATGCGCTGTCGTGGTTGAAGGCAAGGGAATAAGGAAGCCATAGTCGTGATCTGCTAAAAGTCGGAGAAGCCGGAACGGAGGAGTCAAAATGGGGCTATTCTGAATCCGTTCGGCGAGATCCCTCGAGAAATGCCGAAGAGAATTCATTACAACAAGCGAAGCCATTTCTCCTCATCGCCCTCCCCTCTGGTGGACAGAAATGAACCTAGAATACAAATGCAGGCTGGCATCCGCACGCATTTCCCTTTCGAAGCGGAAAAGGGGCGCCTCTCGTTTGTGGGCGATGTAAATCTGTCATAAAAGATGGTCGAACGAGAAAGTGAGAGGAGGAGGGAACGAGAAAGTGAGAGGAGGAGGGAATGTGACGCAAGCAAGAGGACAATCGTGAGGGTGAAGGAGAAACAGAAATGGGATTAGAGAGAAGTGGGTAACGCGGAGGCGAAATATTAATGGGAAAATATTGAATGGTGAACTTGAGGAGGGGTATCTGGGAAGGTAATATGGAAGAAAGGCCATGGGAAGGAAAAAGTGAAAGAACAAGTGGAACAGTTGTTGAGGGGAGAGGATAGGCAAGGGAAAAAAATTTCGGAGGAGCTATGAGGGAAAATGGGAGAGAGAACACTAAAAGATAAAATAAAGAAGAAAAAAGAGATTAAAAAAGTTGAAAATTATGAGGAAAAAAGAAAACAGGAAAATTCACGACGTTTGAAGTACAGATGAGATACAAATTCACATCATCAGATTTGACGGAACAAAGAAGATCAGACGACAGATAATAAGTTGTCTACGTCGGTCATTCAAGGCTGGACAAGGGAAAGCTATTGTTAGATTCATTCTGTCACGAACGTGGCGTGTTTGTAGCTAATTATAAGTAATTTTCGACAAGGCTACACAAAGGTAATTTTATGTGTGTTTCATTTAAATTTGAACCAATCCAGAAGCCGTAAAACTTAATTTCGAGGTCGAGGAAAGCAAATTCTTTGAAAATATACCACATAATGGATGGAAATGAAGTGGCTCAAGTTTGAGACTTTTCACGGAAGAGCAATGCCACGTAACAGAAAGGACATTCTTCGGAGAAAATTTTAAGAACAATTCTTCCTCTTGATGATACACAGGAAAGCTGTTTCTTCTCGCCTGCGGTAATCCCCGCAGGACGGAAGATGGAAGATTTCGCAAGGGGCGCCAAAAGAATGCGCATAAAAGAATTTGAAGAGGAATGGAAAGATGGGAGGTGAAGATAAGAGTGGACACACGAAAGAGAAACGGAATGGGTGAGATAGAACAGTGGGATCGGTGCCTCAAGGGGAGGAAGAGGTCAAAGGGGAAGCGATAGGAGAAAAGGTCGTCCCAACGACAAGAGCAGACGACGAGGTTTCCTTCTTGCATCCTCACCTTACCCTCATCTTCTCCTCCGCCCATTTTCTCTTCGCAGAATTTATGGCGGGAGTGAGCACGTGACCTCTTACTGACTCGCACTCCCTCGCCTGCCGACATTAGTTTCATTTTTTGGTCGGAAAGGGAGACGAGGGAAGGAAGGGTAAGTGGCGGATTCCTTCTATTCTTGCCCTCTGTTTCGTGTTCGAGATCCTGTATTTTTTCTTCTCGCTTCCCTTTATCTGAAGATATGTCCTCTATTAAAAAATTCTGCGGAAAAATTTCCATTCCTGCACTACCTCAATTCCCTTTCCCTTATAACCCCATTCTGATTGCTATTTTTCTTTTATGGTGGCTCGTATATAAAGATTGATTTCCTAAGAGAGAGAGAGAGAGAATGCAGACTAATGTGGCAAGTATATATTTTCTCAAGGATTAAGAAAATGTTTGAATACTTTGCAGGATAAAGTCCTGCGGCTGTTCCCAAAGGAATGACCTGGGTTCGGGTCCCAGTCATGTCGCTATTTTTCACAGTTGTTATACATATTTTCTATTTCGATAATGGAATTGGAGATTGCGGTGCGGAAAAACTCCTTCCGGTAATGTTGTAACATTCCACAGTTCAGTTTTCAAAAACTATCAGCATGTAGACCTATAACCGATAAGGAATCAGGATAGAAGAACATATGCGGAATTTTGGCCAATTACAATATCAGATATTTCGATGTCAATAGCTGTTGAGATATAAGTAAATTACCTCTAATTTAGAACAGTTAGCTTAAAGCGCATTCTACACGTGATCACGTTCGGCACGATCAACAGAAAATCGTCCGAAACCTTTCCCGAAATATTTAATTTCCTTCCCTGCCGCTTGGGCTCCGTCCCGCTCGTTATTTTTCATCTCAAGCAACATCTTTTCCCAAACAACTAACATCCATCTTCTCCACGGAACGCCACAGATATCGCCCTCTCTCACCTGAGCAATCTCCAGAAATCTCCAAATTCAACGAAAACTTGCCTGTAATTCACTTCACGCGCATTTTTTACACTATCTCGTTCATGCTTTCAGGTCACGAGGCGTATTTCGAAAATCAACACGTCATTACCGCCAAAAAATGTAATGTAGACATAAGTTCTTTCATTTTCCTATCTTTTAATTCCTTTTTTATCGAAATCCACTTTTTTCCAATTAATCTCGACGAAAAAATCTAGTAACTACTAATTGTTTTCCTGCTTTTCTACATATTTAATGCCAGCTGAATCTTTGATGCTTTTAAACAATCCCGGAATTCAGCCAATATGGAATAAATCATAAGGCTGCTAGGACAATCTATGTGGTAACCAAGCCATCTTAGTCGTTCTCAAACCTAAATATGTTACCGAAATGCATTACGGGTGTGTTGAAGCTCAAGTAAGACCCGCATTAATTTCAAGATAGGCCTCATCTCCGTGGAAAGGGCATTTATGATTATCTTGCACGGAGCATACTACCGTGCTTACACCACAAGTCGAGGTGTAAGCTTTTTCATTTAAGAACAATCTCATACTCCGTCCTCTCTACTCTCCTCCACTTTCTCCGCGCACGCTCTTCTATGCCGTGTCTCATAGGAATCCTTTCCCTTATTCCTCGCAACTCCTCAGCGCGAATCTCATTTAAGTCCTTTGTAGAGATCACAACGAGGAGCGGATGGAGTGGCTGTGGTTTGCACCGTACGAGTGGAGTTTTGTGTTGGCGCGTGGGAAAGGAGAGGGGTGCCGCTTTGGAGATGTGTTTGAGGGGAGATGCAGCGCGGTTTGAGTGGTTAAGATTCGTGGTTTCGGAGAGGAGCTTTACGACGTGAGAAGGGGCTGGAAGGTGCTAATAAAAAGCCCGTGGAGGAAGATAGAGGGTTGAAAGTGAAGAAGACGGGCGGAATCCCGGCGGAATTAAATAAAACGGGCTGGGAGACGAGGTAAGGGATTAACCATCTGAGAGCACGGCAGGGATTGACACTGCGTCAGAATGATTCTCCAATAAAATGCTCTTTTGTGCCCTGAGTTCGGTGTTGACCAAAACGGAGAATAAGGTAAAATCAAAACCATTAAAGTTTCAAATTATTCTTCAACGTAGAGTAATTGATATGACGCAAATAAATACCGTTAATGTTGTGTTCTTTCAGAGTGAAAACATGATTTGCCTCATAAATTCATAAGAAAATTACACAGGTACGCATCTTTCTATCCTTATATAGATCTTTTGATTAGGATAAATCAGCCCATCCATTCGTACAATCTCTTTCATTCAATAAGCAGCTAGCCATCTTATTCTGCATATTCAACCAGCTTTTCTCGGTCTTCCTCTCCCTTTAAAACAATTCTTATTCTCCTCACACACCATCTTGGTATTCCACTTCTATCCGTCCTTTCGACATCTCTATCTATATTTGCAATTCCTTTTCATTTCGTTTAAACGAAATCTTTGGCTGAAGATAAAATCAGGCTGTTAAGTAATGCGCAGGCATATGCGTGAACAAAAATATTGTTTCGCTTGTCTTTCTCAAGTTCGTACTAAAGTGTGACAAGTTTGTGGTATTGTTTGCGTAATTTTGGTCCATTCACTTATACACTATCTCTATAACCATAAGTCCATTATTACTAGCCATTATTATACTCAAATACCGCTCGCATATACATAATTCATAGGGTTAGGCCCGGTATACCGGTGAGGTTTACCTGTACAGGTCACATGAACAGGTAAACCTCACCGGTATACCGGAACGTCGGTGCCGGACCTTAGACGTAAGATAAAACTAACTAGTCTCAGTCTTCGTATTATAATGTTTACTTAAAATGGACTTTGACTTAAGTCCGCTTTAGGGCCCTGTATTATAATGATTTATTAGAGTCAAAGTGAATACTTTGTTTAATGTCTAATATACATGATGGATTACCATGGATATTAACTGTAATCTTCACTCTAAAAAACCATTAAATTACCGGTCCCTAAAGTGAACATTAGTTTAAATCAAGTTTAAGCGTACATTATAATACTGGGCCTAAATCTCGCCCTAAAATAGTCGTATTATTATTATAAGGCTGCGTCATCGCTGTATAGTACGCATCAGTATACCTATCAGTTTAGGAAGATAAGTTTCAACTTTTGTCAATGATATATTAATGGAATGGAGTATTTTGACGAATTTAACGTACTAATATTTACCTTAATGTTAGAGGTGGCGAACTCAACCGTATTTGACAAATGGACGAGAGGACGGTCTTGAAAGGGAAAGTTTCCTCAAAAACCGATGATTTCGTGTGGGTGGATGAAGGTCCATGCGAGAAAAGGGCAAAGGGTTGTTTTGGAAGTGCTAGAAGGGGAAACGGTGTAAAGTTTTGGCATAGAGGATTATCTAGATCTTTTCCATGAGAGATGTTTTGCGGCCTCAACTTGGGTGTGTGTTTCAGCTCGTGTGAAGGGGTTGTTTGCGGAGGACCATGGAGCACAGGATCCGGCGATGAAATTTTTCTGCCCGTGTGAGTTATGGGTGAGTCTATTCCGCAACATGTTGGGAACGAGCCCTTCCACAAATCAAAACTTTTTCGCCTGAATGTGCAAACACGGAACTTCCCATTGAAAATGTAATGGAATGTGCAATCTAAGTTTGCGCGTAGAACCTAATGGAAAAAGCGCCGATATTAAAATTTTCGAAGACGTATTACCTATACGATGAAATGAAATAAACCTGTTAAGTTTTTTGCAAGGAAGAACTCAAGAAAAGGAGACTAGTAAATATAATTCATGAAATTATTAACATTGATATACATACTTGATAACTTTTTAACTTTCTGAACAACTCTTTGTCATTGATTCGATTGGAAAAAGTAGCCAGATATATTTATATTTACGGGTTTTTCAAAACTTGATAGATTCCTGAAATAACTTAAAAAACCACACTAATGCTTTCCTTTTCTCAACCGAAGGTTCACGTTTGATTCAACCAGAAGGAGCTATTTGAGAGTAATGTTTAATAGTTAAGCGTGTTCTCTCGCAGTGCTCTTACTGCTTGGATTCCGGAATTCGTTATGGAACTGCCGAGTTCGAAAACTTATAATTTTCTAATGGACTTCTCTCACAATCTTTCACTTCGATAAGACGTTTTCGGTAACGCTAAGCTTATTTTGTGACGCGAAAGTTCCTTTCCATAGAAACGGAAATTTTTGAATTTCTCTTCTAACTCTGAGATTTTTTACAAATTAAGTGTTACAAAAATTTTCTAAAAATAAATACATTATAGAAAAACCTTATTTCTTAACATTTATTTCCTCAAAATCATCCTTTAGATTAACTATTAAGATGAAAATGTAGTTAATGAAAAATATCATTATATATGATTCAATAAATTACAACAAAGCATAGTTAAATTTCAGCTATTTTTCAGAGATTTTGTTAATATCTCTTGCTTTAAATTTTATTATGATTGATCGATGATATTTACCAAAACTATCGCAAGAATAAGTTAACCATTAATTAATTTAAGTTCCACTATGGTTGATGTGGGATGCTCACTTAACACCCTGCTGATACTCATTATATTATCGTTCAGGTATACGAGGAAAATTTCTACCAAAGTAAATATAATTAAGGGTAAGAAGATAATAGTCTTTTCACTTAATTAATAAAAAAACTTTCGCGGCCTAAATTAAAAATAAAAAAGCTTTTAATGCTGATTCCGTAATTACGACTGGCCAAATATTCATTCGTATATTTTATGTATTAGCAATGTCATTGGAGATTTAAACCGGTACCAATCAAACCCTCTAGCGACTATATCTTACAATAAATAAGGCATATGTTAATTCTTACAGACTTACAATTCACGCATTTCGTATTAGAAGGATCAGATGAATGCTATAATAGATATACATCGTTTAACGTTTACATTAAAGACATACATTTTTGACTGGGAAGGTCCCTAAATCTAGAACACACGTAAGTAAACGTAACATTTCAATAGATATTCGAGGAAAACTTTTTCACTTTAAATTGTAATTCCTCCAGAGTGCTTCTTTTTTTTAGCAATTCCTTTCGCCAAGGCCATCGAAAGAAAATTACGAAAGTTTACCCTCGAATTGCCGTTCGACAGGCTGGCGTAGTGGGCCGAGGCACCTAGCTGCGACGCTACTAGCTAAACTCGAGTTCGAATCCGGTCGCGAGCACTTCCGAGGATTAAAGGGTCGCCTACCCCACCGGAAGCTTTTTCTTCATCTTAACTTAGGAATAAACGGATCCGAGCCCATAATTTACGGTTGCCTAAGACCCAGCCCTCGAACCCGCTTGGCGAGAGACCAAATCAGCCATTTGCCAAATTTTTCTCAGGTTACATTTCCCACTGCGAAAATTTCAATTTCAAGACATTTCAGTTTACCACATTCAACATATTGCACCACTGGGCTCAAAGCGAAGAGAAAAAATGTTAGAATCCAGACAAGCAACTTACGGCCCAGCTGGTAAATTTAATAAAATGCGGATAACGAATGAAGGAATTATGAAGACACCATTTTACATTAAATGAAATATTTGCTCTAAGAACTGTTCGGAATTAGGAAATAGTAAAATTTACCTTTAGATCATTTATACACGTAAAATAAGAGCATTTCTTCAAATAAAAAATACATGTAGCTTACGACAAAAAAAATTCTTGAGACTTTAAATATTTTAAACAATCATAGTTTTGCAATTCAAGCGCTTTAATGAGTTTTAACTGCGCAATTCTCTTAGCTTGAGGCTTTATGTTTAAATTTAAAATTATCTAATGACATTGCATAAAATACGGAAAGAATTATCCTTGTCGAAAGCTAATTATTGAGACGTATCTTCCCTTTTCCGACGCATCCTATGTACGAGTTAACATTACGGAACGTTCTTGGTCTAAGATGAAATGACCACAAATAGTCCTTTTGTAGAGAGAATTCGCGTCCCGAGGTAGTTATAAAGCGGCAGTTCCCGTCGGAACGGCTGAGACGGACCTTAATTGCGTTAATTCTTGCATCGCCCCTCGATAGGCCCCGCAAGGGCAAAGGGAGTCCGTGAATTGGGACGAATCCTTTGCTGAGTGGACACTAAATTTGCCACAGTCCGTGCAGAGAGCTCTTCAAAGCGAAACGAACGAGAATGGATGCCGACTGCAAAGGGGCATAAAAGAGACTTAATGAAGAGGAGGCTGGGGGTGGAAGATGGCGAGAAAGAGGAGATTTTGGGTTGAAAGGTGCGGAAAGGAAATGGAAAAAAGGAGAGAGAGGAACGTCTGTCAACTCCGTCTGAAGTCGCGAAAGGAAGGCCGCACAGGCGAAGGAAAAGTCTTCTAGATTAGTTAGAGACCGGCGGAAGCGGGGGCGAGATGGAACATGGTAGCGGCGCTGTTTGGTTGTTTGAGGGTGGTTTCTCGCACAAGTTTGGGGATGAAGGGAGGCAATTAGCTGCCCTGGATGTTGGCTGCGGAGATGATGATACGGCGAGAAATGGAGGAGATGCAGGGAGAAGAATATGGAGCGGAACTGGGAGTTAGGGAAGAATTGTGGAGGGAAGGGCTTGAGAAGACAAGCAAAAATATTACCCCTTTACCCCAATTACAACTTAATTACCTTCCATACCTGAGAACAAAGCTAAGAAGAATACGGGTAAAATACAGATTTGCAGTAAATGAAGCGAGACGAAGAAGTTTTAATTCTCATGATTATTAAAGACAGAAATTAAGAGGTGAGAAAAGAATGTGCGTAGTTAAAGCCCAATATGATTCCGCATTAATGAAATTTTTATAGACATAGAAGTCTCTCTACGCAAAAAGCGATACTATTGTACATGGGACAATGGTAATCATCAGTATCCGAAAAATCTAATTTTATTCATTTCTCTTTAAGAATATAACGTTTCAAATGTTTCAGCGGAAAACTTATGAACAGACAACATGAGAATTACTTCTATGAATTCATCGTCAACGAGAAGTTCTTTGTTCCTCCGCAAGTTTGCTTATCCGTCTAAAAAGTTTATGATGCTTCGTCATCAGCATGCAAATGATATCAGCCGATTCGGCATGTAAGAAGGTAACTCCTTATTCTGAATAGTATACAAGCTTGCCAAATATGAGAATGAATGGGCATCCATTTGCGTCACTTCAGGGTCATTCGCAACTAAAACGAAGAGCTTTTCTAAGATTTCCTTTCTGGGAAAAGAGTGGCGTAGTATGCGATAAAGTTGATACAAAATGAAATGGATGAGTGCAGAATTATAATTATTCGGTATCGTTTATGGCACCGTGAAGAGCGAGAAATGAATATTTTCGCGCACTCGAAAAAATATATCGGCGCATGAAAACGATAGAATATCTTCGTCGAGAGATAATAATATTTTTTTTTAAAGAAACAGAAAGAATTTATTTATCAGAAGTACTTTTTATATGCAATCTACTCACGGGCTCTTAGAGATACCTAACCGTTGGTCGATTTATAATGAAATATGGGTCGACTGGTCATAAATTCTCACTTGCTAGGTCATCAGAGTGACTTTGCTGGATATAACCAGCAAACAATCTGCGATTGAACTCCACCCTGACAAAAAATGAGCCCTCTGAAGAATGCAGTATCCGCAAAAATTCTCCATTCTTAGGACAGTAAGACATCAATCTTGTAAAATACAAAAAGAGATTTGTACCAGAAGTCGTGAGTCGAGGGTCTCGACTTTCGAAAAAAGGAGGAGAATGTCTTAGGAAGATACTGTCATGGTTTGCCCATCTCAAGGTAGGTTCACATATTGTCATAAAAAAATACGACAAAATTTAGTTTCGGTTAAAGCGTTAGAACCGCTTTCGAATGGCACCGTGTTGATCTTTTTCTGAACATTCAAAATTGATATAATAAATAGATCCAAAAATTACAAGACAATGCAAACTTAATAATTTGATAATAATTTCGCCACAGTTTTTAAAAAGGGAAATAATTGGAATGGACGATTCGGTTTCCATATGTTAGTCAATTTATAATCAGCATTTCTGTCAATACCAGAAAGTTCCCACGAAAGCATCAAATGGGCACTCTGTCACCGAACATCGAAAGTTCTTAAAGATTGGAAGCAAAATAAGTAAGGTCATAGGAAGCAAGAAGAATTTTATATAACCTCCTCAGCACAGTAAAAGACTATTTAAAAACCAAAAAAATTTTTTTAATGTTAAAAATATAAGACTTCGACGATTAAGCTGCGCGTACAAGCAAATAGTCACGATTAACCTTCCTTCATTATCCGTCTGTGAGCAGTTACTAAATCATGCATCAAATACATTGTCCGTCATTATATACTTCATCAAAGTTATCGCTTATCTTTCCTAAGTCAATCCATTCAACTTTTTGCAGACGCACGCAAAACCTCCTCAGGTATGACGATTTTATCGGTACAATTTCTCTCTGCACCTTTAACTAACACACTCCTCTGAATCCTCTTTAAAATTTACCAGTCTATTTTTGTCCCAACAATAAAGCCAACTTCCACCCACAAGTTTATTAAAGGGGAACTGTCAAGGACGGTTTGTAACGAAGTTGAGGGAGTAGGAGGAAGGCGAAGGCAAAGTTCGTTAATGGAATGCATTGAGTGGAGCGATCGGAGATAATTTTGCGGCTGATCCGAGGGCCAAAGGAATGGAAGGAGGATGTCCGAGGGTTTATGAGTACAGCGGGAGATGATGGAATCGGAAGGAGAGAAGGGCTTTTGGTGAGAGTCCAAAGCAGATGAGGTCCGCTCAGTGTTTTCGGGAGGAAGGAGACAAACGGGATCCGATCCCGCACCCCTTCCCACAAGATGCGATTAGGCAATCTCAGAAGGCAGCCCCTGCGCATTAATTAAATTCTGTGGGAAACCGCGATACGGAAACGGCGTAGGGTTGATTAATGCTGCAGCGGAGGTCGTCAAGACTCACGAATGAAGGCGATCGGTCGGGAAGGGTTTGCGGAAAGGAAATTGGGGGATGGGCCGAAACGGCGGTGGGTCAAGGGTGAGGAAATAATGGGGGAGGATGGAATTTGATGGAAGACTCTTCCGATGTTTGGTTGCTGATAGATTGCGAGGAGGAGTGAGCTGAATTTCTCAAATTAAAGAAAGCGCGGGTCAGATGCAGTTGTGGTGGGCATACCGTTAGCTACACTCTCCCGAAATTAAATTCTGTCTGAGCGATAATTCCTAATTATCGATCAATGTTTTTAAATCAATCGCGGATCCATCCCCGTAATTAGACTAAGGAACGAGATAAAGATTAGGTTGAAAGCAAATTGGCTGTTCATCATTTAATCCAGCAATTGTCTGTGTTTATCATTCATAAGGGAAATTACATGCCCACACTTCATTCATTAAGGTATCATTACAGTTATTAAGCTACAGTTATTTATCGTGCAACGGTTTTCTTGGCCATTTTTATGTACATTTCTTTTGTCTCCCTATATACATATACGAGTACATTGTCATGTTTATTTTACATCAATATATTTATTAGAAATTATGAAGGATGAGCACAAAAATTTTACAAGATTAACCAAGTATATACCACACCATTATTAAGAAACAAGAAATACAAATCTAACAAATTATCCAATACATAGGATATGTTAAACGAGTGTTATTTCCCGAAGTATACAGGAATTAAAATTTTCAGTAATTTACCGATTGAATTTAGGAATAAGTTAAGTGTGAATTTTCAGGAATTTTTGCGAGAATAGAAAAAATGTTGATTGGAAAATGTAATTATTAATTCGAAGGATTTTCAGATTAGCTCTACTTCTCTGTCTACTGTGTAGTTAATCAACGTTTTACTTTCGTCTAATTGTCGTGTTTTGTCATATAGAATGTTGCAATCTTGTGCGTTCATGTTAGAATAATAATGTCTCATAACACTTTAGAAAAACCTAATGTTAAAAGAGGTATTGGTATGTACAGTATAATATGATATGGTATGTATGTGTGTGGTATATTAATGTGATGTGGTGAATAATAGGGTAGAATGCGTTGTAATAGGTATAATTATGCGTACTTGTATAATCATTTTGTTGTATCTGACGAACATCAATTCAATATCAGTATTCTTGCTGAGAAAACGCACTATGTCAATAAATTACTATTACTATCTAATGAATAATCTTAGTATATCAGGTTGAAACGGTTTCATAGTTGTTAGTTAGTGCACTTCTATTTAAATAATCCAATCATATTATACTAATTTTTATAGCGCTAATACCTGCTACAAAAATCTTCATAAATATGGTTCACTGCGGAAAACTGTTAACTTCATCTAATACTTTTGTAATTTTCAACCGTTTACTTTGCATTTTTAGAGTTATCCTAATATTATGTTTTTTAACACGAAAAACCCGAAACCATTTTATTAAAATGCATCAAGTACGAAGATTTCCACTCGATTGAAGGATCGTTCAAGAAGAAAGAATAGTATGGTCTCAATTTTTTTTATTTTTCAGGTTATTCATGAACTCTATAGATTTCTGAAAGTAAATAAATTCATCGCTACATATTCATAGGAATCAGATAATAATATTTATATATACATAACTCCACATTTTCCCATGACTTACATTATTCTATTTTAACTCGAGTTTTCATTGATGGTTAACTAGATCAATGTTTTCACAATAACTAGCATTCCCTAAAACATAATCAACCGGAATCTACTCTAAATCTCGTTGATATATTTGAAAACGGGTTAATTTTGCATTTTCAATCGGTCAAAACCGCTTTCCATCAATAAGTCAAAATTAAAGCGGAGGTAAAGCAAAAGTATCATCAAAACGAGGAGAGAAACGTACGGCCGTATTTGGAAAATGTTAGTCATGCGGAATTTTGCCGATGTATTACAAAACGACCATTGGATCACGTCCACCTAATTCAGAATATTCTCGCATTACAATGCAAATTCCAGCTCACATTTTATTTCATGAAACATGCACATTCCTGTGTAACTGGAATGGGACGTAGTTAGGTTTGCTCCAATTAAAAAAAACAGCGAATTGGGGTAAAACGCTTAATGACGACAATGCGCGAAGCAAATGTGTATGGCGCGGTTGTTTTAGACAGTAAAGACGTCAGCGCAATATTTAGGAAAGGGAGCAAAAAATGAGGATTTTATATGGGCTATTCGAACGATTTAATTTGATTATAAAAACTGTATATTAAAAAACAAATTACAGCAGATACCGATGGTATATACTTACTATCTTTTAAAAGCGTTTCCACGAAAAAGTAAATTTCGGAGGCCCGGTAAGTAGGCCCCTAATGGGAATCGAACCCAAGACCGCTGTCACGGAAGTCGAGCGCGTTGCCCAGTTAACTCTTCAGGAGCCCTCTATGGCTGGATTTAACCAGTTGGATACCTTAGGCGTAAAGAACAGTATATAGTACTGTTAAAAGTGCTTCGACTGCTTCGGTCATTTCGCACGTAAGCCACCACAGGGAATCGAACCCGGGACAGCTTTCGCCGAAGGCGAACGCGTTGCCCACTTGGCTATCCGGGAGCCCGATAAAGAACAGATTGAGGCCCCCTCTAGGAATTATGAGTAAACATTCGAAATTTTTCTTTAAATACTCCATAGAAAACTCGGTTCACTACGGCAAGAATAAATACAGATGTTTTGAATCAATATATGGTATTTCTATAAATTATAAAGAATTATAATTAGAATGTACGCCATATAGTGAGATAAACAATTTAATATATTCTATAAACATATTATGTACACTTGCTCAACACATATAAAATTCTTTCTTTGTCGTAGGTAGGCAGTCTTAATGCGGACCCTATTTGGATGAGGCCTCAGCTATAAATCCGCCCCTGAAAGCCCTATTCCGCTAGTTATTCGGGAAAAAGGCAGAGTATATTAGATAATCGACCACTGATGGAGAACTTGTGTACCATTTCCTTAAAATTCAGGCCCGAATAACATGAAATCCATCACCTTTTCGGTAATCCTCCTCTCACCGTTAATTCCGAATAACCTTGCTGCAACGTAGTCGCCCCTCACAGAGAAATTAATACGTCTGGATTTCGGATATCTACGTCGAACGGAAGGCTCGCCTATTCCCAGCCATTCATTGGCGCGAATATGTGACGTGAAACCGGGAGTCCAATCGATCAGCACCCGACACAGCCTCGGTGCTCAACTTCCTACCGCAAGATAAAGGCTTTTTTATCGTCGCGTCGAAGATTAATTGACTTTATTAATGAGGCGTCTCTTCCCTCGCAATTCGCCATAATCGCCCGAAAAACCTTCGGACGGAACAAAAAGAAGCGCCCACCGCCTCTGTCAGCAATTTCCAAATGAAAAATGAGTCGGTCGATGCGAAGTCAGGAACACAAACAGCGCTACAGCGAGCGGTAATGGGGTTGCAATCGAGTTGCCTCGGTCGCCTTTGCTGCGACGATATCTGCCTTTCAAAAGAAACGTCCAAGAGACGGGAGCGCGCACCGTGACCAGATTGTTTGCTCACTACGCCCATTGCAAACGTGCAAACATCTCTAGTACTGCTCTTTGCGTTGGAGTAATAGCGCGCGCAATCTAACCCACAATCATCGCTCAGGACTAGTATTAACCTAGTTTCTATTTTCCATTCGGATAAAAAAAATGAGACTTTATTAAGCTCTTACTCATGCCCATATGTTATTTTTATGGACCGAAAATCCATTCGTTCAAAGTTTCAGTAGGGGATATGTATCTATGTTAAAAGAACTCGAATTTCGGAAGAAACGTTTTTGTAAAGGCTCTTTTGAGAAATATTTGTAATTTCCAGGCTTAGATGCAATAACTTCCTTTACACAGCGTTAAGTAGTGAAGAACTATTACATATTACTTTAGTGTAGAAGATTTAAGAAAATATAAAATCCTATACAATCTTTAAAATTGCATTAAATTTTCAATTATCAATAATCGATTTCTAGATTTTATGTTGCANTGCCATCTATATGGGAAAGCCGAATACTAACATTGAAAACTTTAATCGGTTAATCATAAGGATGCAGTTAGCAAAGCCATTGGATTTCATTTTAACGAAGAAGACCGCTAATGATGTTTTTTACAGAAATAATTTTAATACGATAAAACTGATTTACTCTCATGTCTTCCTACTTTGCCAGCTCACGAGCGTAAAAAACCAACAAAATAGCAACTTCAATATTTAAAAGCATGTAATTTTAAATTAAAAATTAGAGCAAAAAAAGTAAATCTCATTAGGGTAAATAATTTCTTATCTACTATAAAGGATTAGGAAACACATCGTAATGCTCAAGAAAACCAAAAGAAATATTTTTTATCAACGCTACATTACCTGATTTAAAACGATAATACATTTTCAGTAAAAATGAAAGGAAGTACTAAAACACTCAAATCATCACCTGAATTAGCGATTATTGAAAATACAAATTATTTTCTTATTTTTGCCTTCGCACATTTTTTTTCTAAAGGGTACAAGGAAAAGCAAAAAAAGTTTGAACCAAATTCCTTTGATGATTCTTTAACGTACACGTTGGTTAAAAGCCATGTTGCTATATAGCACGAAATTTAAAATGGTTGACGTTAGAACGAATGAGAGATTGGTTATAATATTGTTGTGAGTCGATAAAAGCATGTGGGGAGAAAAGATGGGATTCGACCTACAGAAATTATAAAACTGGATTTAAAATCAAAAAGAAATATGGGAGACAGAGGGGAGAACTTGCTGAAGTTGAATGAGTTGTAGAAACTGGCAAAAATCACTGAAAAGACCGCAAGAAAAAGAAAAAAAATAGCAAATAAAGGCTATTCACGAAATGATTTATACTTCCGGGATGGAATAATGAGGAAATGAGAAGATACTGCTGATGGACAGATAGATAAATTGAAATTTATAGGCGATAATCCGAATATTTAGCATTTAAAGATGTAGTGAGAATCTTTTCCTGGAAGATTAGACGTGAACTATAGATAAGATTGGCCGATTTACAGAAACAGCGAAGAATATTTAGGAAAGATTCTTTTCCAAGTTATCCTAATTAGCGATTATTTGGCTACGAAACGGGATAAGACAATAGATGAGTTTGGAGCAGATTTAGAGCACTACTATGGATTACGGGACGAGAGAATATGGCAAAATGAATGGGGTGTAGGCGGAAGTGGGTCGGTCAATCTTAGAATCACGAGGATGGGCCAAAGGTTGTCACGACCGCGGAGCATTTCTCCGCATCGTCGAAGTTCTGTTCTACGTGGAGCACGTTTCCCCCTTTCGAAGAGTGCGTGAACGACGCGACGGTGCACGACTAATCTTCTTAGGGTTTCTCTTCATATTTAGATCTCCATAACCATCGTAGCACTAATCAGTTGGAGGAAGATAAATCACTTTGCAACGGAATTTTAGAGGAGGTAGGAAATAGATTAACTGAGGGACTGTGAAATCTACCATATGCTCTCTACAATTCTTTTGTCTAATGTTTCTGTGAATCTATAAACCAACGTGGATCTGATGATGATAAACCACCAATAAGAAAAATTTTAAAACTGGTCAGAAATATCGTTGTAGAAATAAATGTTAATTTCTTTTAGCATTTATTTCTACAATGATAATATGGAATTCCACAAGTATCGCAGGAAAAGATTAATTATATGGTCGGAAATAAATATATCACTAATTTGCAAAATATTTCCAATAGATTCACGCGTTGCCCACTTGGCTATCCGGGAGCCCAAAAGTACTCCTATATTTCAAGTTGACATGATTGAGAAAAAGATCATTTTCCTCTAGCGTTTAACCTACTAATTCGTAGTAGTAAGAATGCAAATAATTTTTCAATATCTCCAGTTTGTTTACTCAGTGAACATTGTTCAAACCACAGCTACAAAATGAGAGATAAATAAAACCAAAAAGGTAATTATTTCTTCACGTTTCGGATTTCCATTTGCTTGCGTTTCAGAACTTAGTCAGTCACATAATTCTGATATTTCAACGAAAACGTTTTAACGTTACATTCTTTGTGCATAGCGGTCTTAAAATATTATTTCTATGACAGGTTAATAATTACATGCAGTAATGTNAATCGCTAGGAATCGCAGTATTTACGAAAGGCGGTGAAGGAAGTTATTGGAGCATCCTTGTGGGCGGAGTGAAAGTGTGATTCGTGAGCAAAGAGGTTACACAACGAAGGCGGATTATGGAAAAGAAGGGAAATCGTAAGAATTGCACACACGCACGCGGTGATACTATCGCGGCCATAGATCCTTTCCGTTACTTCTTCAGATCTCGGTTTCCGGAATACCACGTTCACCAAGGTGGAACGGTCCCGATTCCTTATATTCCTCAACCTCAGAAAAGAGCTGTTTGGCTCAAATGTTCCCAAGAATTTCTTTATTCAAGGAAAGTAAAGGCACATTCAGCTGGCAGAAACTGAAGGCCGCGTGACTCGTTCACTGAATACGACGGGGAAAATTCCTTGATGTATTTCTCGACAGACACTGCGATGACTTAATCGCTTGCCTAACACTTACATAATGAACGATGCGAGCCGGTTTAATTCAGTTGTAGAAGCGCAGTAGAAATAAATTTGGAAACTTGATCTTCTTAAAATGTGTGAAGCAGAGAAGCATACAGTAATAACGATCGACAAGTTGCTTATAATTGTACGGAACCTTTTGTAAACAAGAACTAAATTAATCATGGAAAAGAAATGTCTCGTACAATTCCACAGATTGAGTTGATCTAAATTGATTAAGCTGTCAATAACACAGTTTCCCATCCAATTGTCTAGAATTGTTCCTTATGAAATTCATGAATCTGATATCTGTCACCTCAAAATATCCTTACATCCTCTTTGGCGTCTTAAACATTAGAAATCAACAAGTCATCTGTTAGTGATAAGATTGTAAATAATAAGAACGCAGGCACATGCTACTTAATTCGTGATGTATACCACAGAGAGTAATCCACATAATATCATCCGATATTTAATCAAATAGTTAATGTAATACTTCTCAGAAATTATTTCCAGAGTAATAGTTAACCTAACCAGATAGACGCAATATATAGCGCACATTAAATCGAATACAAACAAATTTGTCTCTTTCGTAAATGATGCGTCATTATTATACTAAGTAAAATATGACAAACCATAGCCTTACGAAAATGTTTAATGAGTTTTTCATATCCATCCTTCGATTTAGAGTCAATTAAATTTCAAGAATCCATTTGAGATATTTTTACTGCCGATTATTATTCCAGTCACTATTATATATAACTCGATATGTAACCTGCAAAACTTGGTTCAACTTGGAATGGTTATCTATGTTTTTGGTGTGGTTGCTATGTGTTTTGTATGAATCAGTAGTGAATTTTTCAAGAGAAGACAAAACAATCACGGCCTTGGTTTCGATTTAAAAGGATAAGAGTGTCGAAAGAGGCGTAATATGGAGAAAGAAAAGGATCTTCGTTTCATAAAGTTCCAGTGAAATGGATTTTTACGGGGATTTGGAAGATAAATGAATTGTCCAGGAAACCATAAAGTCTGAAGGAGAGGTAATGCTTACGTAATAGTCTTACTCAAAGGTTCAAAGGAGAGGCGAAGCGGTGTACTTTTTGCGATGGAAGGATTAGCATTCATCGAGTGATGCAAAATTGATTCGTTTCTTAAATCCCGCAGAACTCGGGTGCGATCGGAATCAGCGTGTCCGTGGCCAATTATTAAACGAACATATCAACTCGACAACAAAGGATATGAACACGGGATTAGGCGCAATTGGCTAACGGACCGCGCAACCCGACGCTGACGATCGGCAGTAAATGGATTTCGCTTTATGAGCAAAAAGAATTACTGGTGATGAGTCGACGCTCATTTCATCGAGTGACGACGACGAGATGTAATTCGCGAAAACGGTCGGGATTTCCCTTCGCCGCCATTAAATATTCCGGATCTTCGTTTTGAATTTCATCGCGGGTCGGCAACGGCTCATGAATGTGGAAATTATTCCGCATTTTCGATCAAAATAAATTGTAGGAATATTTTTAGAGTCTTCCGCTAGCTGATGAATCGCGATTCCCTTTCTCGAGGCACATTTCCGTATTTTTCGTTGTTATTCGCGATGACGAAAACTAATTTAGGTCATGAAAATCACGTATTAAAAACTGCTACATTAACTTTGTTTTATGAGAGTTGATTATTTAAACATAAACACAAATCTTTGAATTTTCCGTTTTATTATTCACCGAATAAGTATAACTATCCCAAAAAATAACCAAATGAATTTAACAGCCCGAGCTTCGTGTTTTGCATGAGATATTTCATTATTAAATATGAATTAATGACGAGACACAAAAATGCATTTAAATGTCGTAAAATTATAGAGGTCCATCTCTTACGTGAAGCGTCACTTAAATTATTCACAGTAAAGAGTTTCATAATAAAAATTTGAATTTACTATGAAACAAAAATGGGCGATGCACTGATGAAAGAGCGCTAAGAATGTAATTTTTAAAGAGTAACCATTCCATCATTAGCTATAGCATTGTAATCATCATTAGCTATGACATTCAAATATCCATTACGATCTTCTATTTATAACAATATAACCTTCCAATAAATATTGTGGTTTGTAAAAGTTTGTTACTTCATTAAAATATGCATTAACCACCATTAACCTCTTTGTATTATTCAGTATTTAATGACAAAACTTTCACATATCCACAAAATTTTGTGGATTTTTGAATTTCATGAAATTGCACCAAATATACCTTGATAGCATTCATTTTCTCTTTCTATTAGATTAAAGCGTCAGTAATATGGGAAAAGCAGAAATTTTATTTATTGAGTTACATACGTCCTCTATTACTTAACGGTACGGATGGAAAATCGGTAGAATTCAGATATTACAAGTATATATATATTAAAAGGGCTTATGCGCCGCCATCGAGGATGTGTGATAACAAACGCTCGCTAAACGCGCTCAACTCTCATATATTCATGGATTAGCATGGATGCTAGCTATAATCTTCACTATAATTAATCTTGCCTAGTGATACCTGAGGGAATTTCAAACTATCGACGTAGAGATAATTGCTAATCAGTTGTTTCGTTCCATGCAATTTCTCTAACCAATGGTTACCAAACATTGCCGACCAATGGTTTCGTACCGTTAGTTCATCTTCAGGCGGTAGAATGAGAAGATTGAGAAATATATTTAGTGGAAAATAACAAGTGATTTGCATTCATTTATAATCTTCACTTTAACTCTAACAAACCATAGTAATACAGGGCTCTAAAGTAAACAGTTAAAGTAAAGTAGTTAAAGTTAATTTTAAGTATGCACTGTAAAACCGGACCTTAGTGTAGGTTGCAAGTGGAAGGGAGAGAAGCGCCTCTAGCGGGAGTCATTGAATATCCTTGCGATTAGCGGTTCGCGCAGTATAGCGGAAGGTACTCGTTTTTCATCGCCTCCTGCCCGTCACGCTCTTTCGACCTCTTCCTGACCCGACACTTTTTCATGCAGGAAATGATAAACAAGAAGACGCCAACCAAAAACAAAAGCAAGCGAGGCGGCGTGTGCAGCTGAGAAACATAGGAAACGTACGTGCGTTGCATTCCAATGAACTCGCGTGATGCTGTATTTTATTTTTCCCCAGTTTTACAGTAATAACGTTAATCAGGGGAATGGCGTACGTTGTTTCCCTCCTGTTATTGCGTGCCTGTCACTCATTCTCTCCTCATAAAGAAAACCGTCGTTTTGCCTAACAATTTTGTGCCGCGTCCCTCACGGTCTGGCTAATTTAAAATTGAATACTCAGTCATTAAGAATTCTCGGAATAGGACCTTTTCTCTTCATTACTTTAAGCACCCATAAGACGTCTACTTTTTAGCTTTTACCTAAACGGAAATTAATTTTAAATCCATTTTCATTAACGTGTTGGTAGTGAGATTTAATAAGTAAGTAAATCTCTATAGCCTCATTGAATTTTATTATGCAGGTAATAAACACACATGACTCGGATCAGCATTGTAAAATTAATTTTGAAATTACGAGGTGATTATCTTTGAGAACGGCAAATTCGAAGCAGAAATTGTTCTGTCGAAAAGAGAAAGAACAATAGAGACTTTGGCTTTATCATTACTTCACTAATGGTTTGAGTATTTTACCTTTGGTGTGAACCAGCAAACTATTTGATTAGGTAAATATTCGAATAACTTGGGCTCTTCCTCGTGGAAAATCGAAACGAAATATCGGTAAGCTTAATAACAGCGACTTACATTGTTTTTTATACAATAAACATCAAACATCAGTTACCTTTACTTGATATGATTACCTCTACTATTGGGAGTTAAACGCGAATACTGATTACAGTATTGAGAAAAATTTTAAATCTTAAAAGAGCAATCACGCAATGCGGTTCAAAATATGAACGAATGTAAATTCTCTAAAGAAAATCCGAATATAACTCGATGCATCTAGCTCAGAAAGTTAACCTCTACCCAATAGTGACCGGCAAAACGTGCAAATGGAATATATAGAGAAAAAATACGTTATAGGAACATAAACAATAAGCAATGGCTCTCCATTCAATTTCACTGAAAAAAAGGTTAAGTATAAATAGAACTTCGGAAACAATTTCCATCTAACTGAGCTAATCTCGAATTTCTTTGCGTCACCTCATCGGTGCAATTGAAAACAAACACATGATTGATTGTGCTCAAATGTACTCTGGTCACGCAAATGGCTGTCCCTATTCGATGGCTCGCCCTTGACACTTTCGCCGTCATAAGCGAAAGCGTGAACTCGGCCGCTTTCGAGTCCATCGCAGGAGTAGAGCGACATCTTTGGCGGTGGGAACCCGCAAGTCTGTTCTATATCGGGAATACTATTTCATTACGAAGTAGCAAATCAGGGAAGACATAATCAAAGGAGAGATAGCACATCGACAAACATGGCAGGAGTCCATCTTCAGAGTAGGGCGCCTGCTTATCCAACCGCTTAGGCAACGCCGTATCCTAAAAACCCATTGGGTGTTTCCACATCTACGCGATAGAGAATTAACACATTCACTCCATTTGGGAAGGAAACAAATGAGCGGTGACAAAATCTCATTTACATACGGAGTATTAATTCATCCTTTGTGAAGCAAGAGCTTCTTAACTACCCGAAACGCAAACCACAATCCGATAGTAGAGCGTTACTATCCCAATACGGTGCTAGACGTAATTTAACTAACGATCCTTTTAGCGAGAAAACCTTTCCAGTTTCACGGGTATGCGGAGTTTATAGGTTAAATAATTTTGCAATTGTCTTTATTCCCAACAGTACGTGTTTCGGTCGTTTTTTAAGTGCCACTGCTCAAATTAATAACTTTCTATATTTTTCGATTTCATTCGCCATTGCTACAGTCCTGCGGAGGTCTGTCAGGTCGGAATTTGCCGTAAACCTCTTTCTCTTCTAATTACTCTTACCTAAATAATTACGGTTTGCAACCGTTTTCAGATCAGCATAAGCTGATTAATAAACTAAATCTATGGAAGATGAAGATCGCATGATTTGCCGCAAATACGGGAAATCGCCTAATAGTGTCTTTAAAACATCGGATGTCTCGTTTTTAATTTCACAATTTACTTAATTCAAATTGATCGTTTTCAACTATAGGCTAATATGGAAGTGCTCATGATCCTGCTTAAAACCCAATTCCCTTAAAATCAGGTAGGCTACGATACAATTAACTATGGTATCATTTGCAAATTTGAAGAACACCCTCCACTTTTACCTTATATTTAGAAAAAAAAACAAACATTATTTAACTATAATTAATGCTGCGGTAGCGATAAACGAGGAATTAAAAAAATAATTTAAAAATTGACGTAAAACATTTATGAAGGATAACAATCAAATCTTCACTTGAAACTTTTCTATATAGCCGATGGGACTGTAAGATATACCTCAAAACAAAAGTTGACCTAGAAATTGCTTTAATCGTTAGAGATTTTATCTCTTTTCGCGCCCTTTCCAATTAATACGAAATTTGCATTAAATCAACGGAAACTCCGAGTAGAACAGCCCTCACATAAATCTTTTGTTTCCTCACAGTAGTAACACAGTTCTAAAGATCCTCCCCGCGATGGCATAACTTTCATCTACAACTCTCTGCATGAGACCGCCTTTTTAATGGCCGTGACGGTCAACGTTGATGCAAGAATTCAAAGTAGGGCAGACTCCACCAAAACAGGATGAGGGCCTGCAATTACAGCATTGGAAGCCTCGGAGTAAGAAATCGTTAACGGCACCATAAGGCAGTGGTGGCACCCGCCGGCTATTTTGACTACACCATGTCGCGGTGCTGCTCCTTACGTCGACGACTTATGCAACCACCTTCAAACGAGGGCTGACCTCTGGTCGTGCAGTTGGGAAACTAGCGCGCGCGAAAACAATTGAATCGTCTTGGGTATGCTTTTTAATGAGGGAGTCGGGGAAACTTAGCTGGAACATCCGTTTGTGTATGGGAAAACGGGCGTAATTCGGCACTTTTAAAGGGGAAGCCGAGGGGTATGAGGGAACAACGCATTCCTCGAGTCCTTTGTTCCCGCCCTTTCCCACTTGCATACATCGACTCGTACGTAGGCGACCCACTCAGTAAGAACATCAGAATGGACACAGCGACGAGGAAAAATGGTACGATATTTTGTGTCACCTGAGTCTTTCCGATGGAATGATGACATATCTTGCTGGAAGTTAAACTCATTTCTTGTTTGATTATGTTGCCATCTATATGGGAAAGCCGAATACTAACATTGAAAACTTTAATCGGTTAATCATAAGGATGCAGTTAGCAAAGCCATTGGATTTCATTTTAAAGAAGAAGACCGCTAATGATGTCTTCATCAATTTAGGAAAATGATTCTTAAATAGCGCAATTATTTACAATTACGATTAAAATCTGAATTTTTTATTTCACCGACTGGGAATTATTTGACAATGTTAACAAGGATAGAAAAGTGGGCCAGATTGATCCACGCCATAATTGCAACAAAATCAAAATATATCAAATTAGGAACTTTTAAAGATAACAACTACACAATTGAGCACAACTTTTGCACCAAAAGTACTCAGGACGATATTCTATAACTCGGTATTATAAGCGACAATATAAGCGATACATTTCTCAAGACGAAATATGAATGAGCAACATTAAAATTTATAATTACTAAAACACTAAGGTTAAACGCTAATACTTTGAAAGGGTGAATTGCCTTATTGCCATCGCTATTTCAGTGAGCAAATGGAATCTGTAAAAAAACACCTTCTCATACTACTCATAGGAATATTTCATTATTGATATACATTTCTATTTGCCTGTAACCCGTTACCACTTATTTGAATACTCATTAAAATTCTACCTTATTGTAACACTCCCTTTAAATACGCACTCATACCTCGGTACTAAGGAGTTACCTCGAACGGATTTCGGAAGCAGCGGACAAAATCTGGAGCAGCTGGCTCAATTGGAAAAATGTTGAGTTTACTCCATTGTAGTGTATATTTACAGTGTACAGGTACATATTTTACATTGCTCGATTGGATATTGTGCTTGAATAAAAGTAAGTACCGTACTTATTCCTCAGACTGTTGATATTAGCTACTCCTGAATTAACCTAATCTTAGTGTCAGTAAATTAATAATGATGATAATACTGGAAACCGGAAGCTAATCCCAATTACATCAATTTTAATAAATATTAAAAACAATAACAAAGGAGGAACACACACGACCATTCCATAAAAGGAAAAATCCGACTAGCCGTGATTCGAACCCGGCACCTCGAGGTTGGAAAGCTAACCACTCCGCTATCGAGGTAAAGTTCTGAGGCATGTGCGTAATATATTCTTGTATTTAAAATCAGACATTTTCCGTATAAAAATGAAACGAAATGAGAAGCAATTTGACGAGGATAGAGAAATGACCTTCTAGAACCTGCCCACTCAGCTCATTGCTTTGGAGAAATGCAAAATAAGATAGTGCAGAATAAGAACGACGGGGTGGAAAGAGGAATTTAGCCAATGGAAGGAGTGGGTTGGGTGAGTGAAGAATTAAGACAGAAAGACAGGAGGGAGAGGCGCATAATGGATGGAAATGGAGGGAAAGACATTAATTCGACTGCATTTTTCCCAAGGCGACCCAAAGAAGTGGGATTCGTCGTGGGAATGAGAATGCGATGAAAGGGACGGAAAATGGCGAAAGAAAGAGAGACGGATAAATTGCAGGATGCGATTTACAAAGAGGTGGAACAAAACACTTGGCTGTGACGGAGTTAGTTCCCAACGCTGCGTTGAAACACTTTGACACTTGTTTACTGTAATTACACGTTTTTTGCTGACGTGTAAGACGGCCTCATATGATACAGAAATTCAAATTACGAAACACTGTAATAGAATAAAATACGTCGGTAGCGTCGCTCCACTCCTTGGGTTATTATTCTTCATAATATCCTGATGATTAAAATTTCATAAAGTAATTAGCTTCCGCGGAACATGTTCAATTAATTTCGTCAAATACTTTAATTACAAGGATTGTATTTCGACTACATAACCAATATTGATCCATATTAGAAGTTCTTCTTCAAAAAACCTTTCAGCTATCTGTTAAAACCGAAATTAATCACTTTCGAAGGAAAAAAAATTTGAAAGAAGTTTAAAAAATATTAATTCAGCTTTGAATTGAAACCGATGGATTCGTCATACGTTAGCTTAAGATGTTTCTAAGATACTGAAATATCTTAAAAGTTTTGCTAAAATATTGGTAATTCAAATGTATTACAATACAACATGAACGAATCAAGAAAGCATCGGGGTTAGATAAAAAGAAATTCGTAATCATAGTAAATAAATTATAGTCTAATTCAGCTTTGTGGAAATGGATCTAGGTTAAAGAGAATGACTCGGCTATGGTAAACAAGTAACGAAGTTTCCGCTCTTGATCGTTCAAGAGCTATAAGAGAGAATAGTTCGGAAAATTCCACCATTAAATTGGAGGAAAAAAGGAAACAAATGCATATATTCTCTCTAACAAGAGAAAAGGAAATTTTCATTTTAGCAATTCAAATACATTTTCGGGTTGAATGCACTGCAAACATAAGAGAAAAATCAAATTAACATCCGTAACCGATGCGGAAATACCCTAAGTCGAAAGATGAGCGAAGCTAAAATCGCAAAATTTAGTGGGAGTGGGAAATTTCGTAGAGATATCACTCCTCCCAGGAACCAGGGGCCGCCGTTCTCGAAAGAGCTTCTCCGGAAACAGAACCATGGCTAAGGAGTTAACCCGCAAATCTCTATCACGAGCCAAAATAATTTATTAAAAGCTATTATCAGGAAAAAAACGAGAAGAAGCGAATGAGAGAATCGGATGAAACGGAGGAGGCAGAAGAGAATCCTCACGTGTGAGGAGCGGAACCCGAAACAAATAAAAAAGGGAACCGATTTATTTGGGAGCGGAATCGCCCTTTAAATGTTAGCGCTCGCCTCTTTTTTTCTTCCGGAGAAAGAGTTGCGATAGTTGAAACACGCTTTCACGGAAAAGGATTCTCCGAGTGGTGGTTGCCATGGGAAAAGAAGAAAGGAGTAAATTGTAGAACGGCTCCGACGAATCTATTCACGTCTCTTTCGTTTGGAGATTAGGCGAAAGCAGAGGAGTGACGGAAGGCAGAGAAAGAGGGAGTGAGATTGGCGAAGAAAAGGTATAAGAGAGAGGGCTAGAGATTCCCTGGAGAGATGAGAGAAACACGATAACTCCAGAGAGAGGAAAGGATGCGAAGGGGAAAGAGTGGCATCCGACACCGCAGCAGAGGCTTTTAGCGGAGCGGAGTATGTTTGCGAGAGGAGGTTACGTATTAGCGATGAGGAGGAGAGAGTGAGCGTGGGTAATATGAACATGTATGTTGTCTAGTTGGTAGTTATCCGACGTCGGAGTGACTTGGTCATGTAGGAGGGCAAGAGGAAGGAAGGGCTTTCCGTTTTGTGTGTGAGTACTTAATACCGTTCCAGCTGAATAGAATTACGGATGTGGAATAGCGGCCTAGGCTCTAGGGGATTAAAAACTTAGCACGCCTATTTGCAAAATGTTTACTTATTTTCCGAAGAATATGCTAACAGTATCATAATTTTATGTGCGCAATTGTATTTTAAGTAAAGTAAGTCAGTCAAAGATCTTTAAATATCGAATATATAATTAACTCAAAGAAATGCTTAAGAAAGTGTTCCCGGGAACCCTACGGTTCCAAAGGACATCACTCTGGTCTTCGCTAGGAAAAATTGGTACTAACAGTGGAAAATAAATAAGTTAAATACGAAAAATATGTAAACACAAAAAACAAAAAATGTTTTCCAGTGAAAAACTGAAAAATTATGGAGAAATTCACGAATAACAGAAGATCATAATCTTTCATAATTACTAGGAGAGTTTTCGAGAATGACCTGGAGGGTTTCAGAGTATGTGACATTTATAAAACTGTAGAAAGAATGTAAGAGAATAGAATTTCTACGACTGTAACAGTGCATTATATTCACATGTACAGATAGAAGAACTAAACGAAGAAATAATACTGAAAAAATATGGAAAATTTTTTCTACATTTAGGGCAAGAAAACGGAGGGAGGCATGCCAAAAAAGTTTTCTACCATCAGCGTCTCCTGAATGTTTTACAACCACGAATATCACCAACGGGGACAATGTATTCACAACCATTTAAATGCATATTTCCGTACTTATCAATTCTCCAGAGACGGCGCGTTCTCTTCTACGAATGTTTTCATCCCAAAACTCTCCTTCAATGGTAATCCTCAACAATATCCATTTCCACGCATTCCTTATTTCACGCGGTACGCGACGAGCATAAACCTAATCTGAATATCTGAAATACGACATTCCCTACGGCTCTCACTCGAAGGAAATCTCTTTTACGAGGCCCCGCTCTCTCTCCTCGTACGTACACAGTGGGTGTAAATATGTGCGTGGGAGAATTCCTCGCGGTTGAATGGAAATGGAGACAGACGATTCCCATAGCTGTGGAGACAAAGAAACCCTAGCGAACAATGGCAGTTCGGTGGGCCAATGTAATTGATTGAGCAGTCCGCTCCCCTCAGTACTGTATTTGAGTGACGAACGGTGTTCGGGCGTCGTTTCGGGAGAGCGAGAAAAGTACTTTCAATCGAGCGAATACATTTCCGGCGGATTTCACGACTCATTTGAGCCAGTTTCATAACTATCGCTTTGCATAGAGCTGTGAAATAGGTATCGCGAATTCGCTGACGGATTTAACCTTGGTTAAAGATTGAGAAGCAATCCCAAGGGCGAAATAGATTCTGCATCGAAGAGTACTGAAGATTATCAAAATTTTGCGTGAGGGAATACTTTATATAATGGATAAAAATCGAATAAGCTATTAATGCAATACGAAAAGTACTCCTGAAATACTGTACAATAGAATTTTGAATATCACTATTAAGGACACGAGTATACTATTCTGCTAATGTATTTTTCAATTCTCCGAAGGAAGAATATTAGAAAATGCACCGACATTTTGAGCATAGGTCGTAAAATTTCTCGAGAAGAAATATTATATTAATTACCCGCGAGCACTGAATGATAATTCCGTGAATGAGAGTCCATTCTTCATATCCTTCATATTATTTTCCAAATATTTTCCGTTACCAACATCATTTACATGGGATACCCAAAACTATGTATAATATATGTGGATGGGCACTCCGAGAAATTCGGATTCCTGAAGAGAAATCGTCTGTATGTAGAAAAGTCCGTGGGCCAGTAAAGCCCTCACCTTAAGAATGCACGCAGTGTTTGGGATACAGCAGAAAAATCTTGTATTAGAGAATTAGAAAAAGTACAGCGAAGGGCGATATGTTTCGTAAAAAGTTGTTACGACAAATCCGAGAGCGCTACTCAAATGCTTCAGGGATGGGAATCTCTAGCAGATAAAAAAATTAAACAAAGGCTTAATTTACTTAATAGGTTCAGAGAAAGTACTTTCATAGAAGAAGCTGATATCATGCGTCCTTCCTGTCGCATAGGCCGTTGTCATACTGAGAGAAAAATCAGAGAAAAAGATACCTGAACTTGTCGATTCAAAAATTCATTTTTTTCCGCGAATTCACGAAAGTAATCGATTAGGAATGTAGTATAATGTGCGTACATCCTCTGCCACACGCCGAAAGTCGGTTGCAGAGTATGTATGTAGATGTAGACGAAATCACTCTGAGATTTAACAGACCGTTACAGTTATTTATTAGTAGATAACACCAGTGCAAAGTCGTTTGCGTTCCATGTATTTCAAGGATATTTTAATTAAACCTGAATGAAGTACTAATTGGAAGGCATAGAAATGATTAAAGATGTTAAAGTAGTCGAATGGAGTTCCACGCTGCGAATACATAATTTAGAGGTTATAATCTTTAACAGTATCTACGTAATTAGTCGTGGGAGCAATTCCAACAAAGCAATTAGGTAAATGCTCACTTCTGGTAAGTTATTTCCTGTGTTACGCTGAAGGTCGAGCTGATTACACATTTCTTGGACAAGTATTTGACAGCGCTCATGATCGCTTAAATCGGATTTCCATTTATCATGCACTTAATGAATCAAGTACCCCTTACAAATGAGTGTTTATCTCGTGTGATGTATTCACTCGGCCATATACCGTTAAATCCGGTCTCATTCGCGAGTGTTGATACTGCTACTCTAGTGCGAATGTATTTTTTCGCAAAGCAACGAAAACCATCGATGAAAATTAACCCGAGCGTGAGGAATTGAAGAATTATAAAGGCGATGGAAACAATACCGCGCAACGGCAAAACTGAGAATTTTAAACGAAATTCTAACGAGATCATAATAATGTCGTTTCTCTTAACGAATATTTAGAAGAATGTGACATCAGTTACCTCAAAAAACTCATCATTTAACCAAGATATAACTATACATTCAGAAAGATTAAAGGCATATTTGAGTGAACATTGACTGACGAGGACATTTTAAATGCGCCAGATAATTGAAAAATAAATGCTCGATGATTAAAAATAAATTTCATTTTGAAAACATATCCTAAAAGTTTGATACCTATTCGATATATTCCACAAAACAGCCTACTTTAGAATTAGAAATTATTTTATGATTGTATAAAACAAAAACAGAAGCAACAATTTCGTAAAATTGAAGACGGCCGTTTATTAAGGGCATCACTTGAGGCAAAAGTGTTTATTGAGGCACAATGGTTTCCTTAGAAAGGAAACGAGAGGGCAAAATTCCTTTAGGTCTTAAAGAGATAAGAATTCTACGCCATGTGTAAATTTGGCTTTATTGCCTACGAGGAGCAGATGTGTCCATTTTGCTCCATTGCTCGTAATTCGCTGCTCGGCCCTGAATCATCTGCATAGGCGGGGAGATGAATGTCCTTCATACGGGGAACTTCATGAGCCAAAGAGTGACGCACGCAGCAACTGGCGCAAATGAACGGGAAGATTTGAATTTGCCGGAATTCGAGGTCGCCATGGCTATTATATTCAAAACAGTTTCCTCGCGTGCGTGCCGTTTCCTTGCGATAGATTGGATCACTCACGGAGATTGCATTGAAAAGTATAGGGTGGAGTGCTTCCACATTCTTGGACATTGTGCAGCACTTCTATGACTCAGAGAATATTTTTCATTTTACAATCCATTCCAATTACAGCTGTTATAATTAAGCTGTTTGACTGGAGCAAGAATGGAGTTGTGATATAAATTCTTCCCCGATATGACAGAAATACCATCCTGCAAATATTTCTGACATACTTAAATGCATCAGTCATTTGAATAGTTACTTACTCCAAGAGAAACGAATGCTCACAGAGCTATTAAACCGAAGCGCATTCTCCGTTTCAATGACACCCCCGTGTCTCCAGATTATGTCCTCCAGCAGGCGCTAAATGGTCGGTGGAACAACTTGTTTTCGTTTAAATACAGAATATTTGCAATCCTAGCTTTTGCGATGAAGGAACTAATATAAATTGAATCTAAAAAAAACAATGGTCAATTATGGGCTTGGAAGTAAGGTCGAAGGTTTCCGCGGCGAATGGGCTTGGAAGGTTACTTCTAAAATAGATAGAGATCTTTAAATAGATATAGATCTATAATTATAGAAACATAGTCGATGCGTATTGAGTCCGTACCTTCTAAGGTAGAAAAATGAGAACTGCATATGCTATTCATTAACATTATACATTAAGTAAATTCGCACTCTACGGAGAGAATAAAATTTCGGGCAATACCCGATTACGGCAATAGCAAATAAAACATATATATATAGTCGAAGAGATTTAAAAATAGGAGGATATAAAGGGAACTGAGTAGGGAAATACAACAGAGGATCGATGGAAATAAAAGGAAGAGTAGGAGGGAGCGAATGGAACCCGCATGGAACGTCATCTTCGTTGACCCCTTTCCATGATTCTCCAACGCCAGTGAGGAATCTCTACATCAATGGAGGACGGATTCTCTCAACAAATACAAAGAGGTTATGAAGGAAAGATTTGAAATAACAAATAGAAAAGATTTTCACCTACGTCGTGGTTTATTTTGCGGACAGATGCTTCTAAGTATTAATCCATTTATATTATTTTATTCCGCGTATCCAATTTAAGGCGAGAAAGAATTGAAAAAATGAGCAATATTTATGTCCATAATGCAAGGCAGACACGCATTTCCAGAAATTGAAATTATTTTTAATTACGAAAATGAAATATTCTTTGATTAGCGACTTTCTGGATATACTCACGAGATCAAGATATTTACTCTTTCGTTCTGATATAAAAAATAAGCAGATTTTAAAATGTGCCTCTAGAAATATCACAGATTCTGTTATTTGAAGCGCAACTAGAGGAGAGCTCTGAAAAAGAGTAAGTTACACAACACCACTTCTCAAGCATTAATATATTCAGTTATGACAAATTCCTGCACGTAACCTCATTCTCTATTATGTAGTTCCTAACCCAGAAGGCAATGCACTAAGATTCCCTTTCAGTAGCCAACCCATGAAGGGATGAAAGTGGCGTTCATTGACTTTCGACATTTCACCGAAGCCATTGTTCTCAACGACGGCGGTGATCATCATACGGACTCTCCATCGCTTCGCCAAATGGACTCGACGATTGAATTAACTCAAACGATAGCCATCAAAATGGCTGCAATTATGACATCGTTGCTCGAAACTAGGCTACCCCTCTCTCACGGGGGATTTGCCACATGGATGTAACGAGAAATTGAAACAGCTGTCGGCGTCGCTAGGAATAAGGGAGCCACGTGAGCGGAATGCGAGGGAAGGAGAGGAGAAAGTGATCGTGAGCGGTGTGAGAAAAAGGAGTGATTGGAGAGATGCGGTGGATAAGAGAGATGTGGGGGGGATGAGGAGTGAGGATGGAAGGAGTCACGCGAGACTAAGGCGTGGGAGTTCGAACGAGCGAAATTGACGAGTGGTTATAGAAAGGAAAAATCGAGGATAGAATAAGGAGAGAAGAGTAAAAGAGTAGAAGAGTAAAAGAGAAGAAGAGTAAAGGAGGAGAAGAAGAAGAGTAGAAGAGAAGAAGAAGAGTAGAAGAGAAGAGGAAGAGTAGAAGAAGAGTAAAAGAGAAGAGTAATAGGAACGAAAAGAAGGATGAGATGAAAATAGGAAACGGAACAGGTAATAAAGAATGAAGGCTTCTTCTCATATTAATAAATATGCATTGCTACAATCACAAAGGAGCGATGAGGGAAGAGGGGTAAATGCCGGAACGAAGAGCAAATAGTGGAAATGACAATTAGAATGGATGAAAGAGAGAAATAATACTGATAGGAGGAACAAAGCGAGAGCGATGTTATTGAAGGTTAAAAGGCGAGAATGTATATGTGAAAAGCTTCAACAGAGAATGCGGTAAAAAGTGTTAGAAATTGATGTAAAACATAAACGAGGCTTTTATAGCAAAACATCGAAAATTAATACGGGCGATTTTATTCCGCGAGTTTCAACATTAGAGAGCACTCTTATAATTAACTTTTCTTAGTTAAGAACGCACAGAACCTTGCCCTACCAGTGGATCGAAGCCGGCACTTGGGTGTTACTAAGCTAATGCATGCTAATGTACATGCTAATTCCTAGGCCACCGGCGCAAATGAACACCGCAAAGAAAATAATATTAATACGGGCGATTTTATTCCGCGAATGTTAATATTAAGAAACCACTCTTACAATTAATTTTCCTAAGTTAAGATCGCACACAACCATGCCCTACCTGTGGTTCGAAGCCGGCACTTGCTAATAACTAAGTTAATGCAAGCTAATTTACATCCTAATTCCTAGGTTACCGAGGCCGGTATAGAGTAAGTTATGGAAAGTAGATGCGAACACCAAAATTACCAAATTAATGCAAAAGAATAAGGAGAAAAATGTACCGAGGAGAGAAAACATATACGAGCTAGTTAATCACGAGTAAATACAGCTGAAATAAGAAATCAGAAAGAAGCAACAGATCACGAAAGGAAAGACCAAGTAAGAGAGAAACTGAAAGAAGGGAACTGGAATATGGAAAGGATAAACAGAAGACAAATGGAATAAGGAGCGAAGTGAAAGCGAGAGAAGAAGCAGAGAGAGAGAAGAAGGAAGCATGAGAACTCTTAAAGGCATCGAGGAGTGGATTAAAGCGATGCTGTGCGTGGCAATCGAAGAAGGATCGTTGCCGCCCATTACGTGGCCGCGTGAAGAGAATCGACACGACCCCTCACTTTCGCCGCACAACAGGTACTCCTCGTGACGAGCCACTTCTCCATATCTCATCCTCTTCCGCGCTATCGGCCTCTTCTTTTGATGCTTTTCTCCCCACATCCATCCATTAAACATCTCAATCTCCCTTTGTGCTGCTCGGGGAATTGTGCCTTATTCACGCCGAAATGAGGAAATTGACGCCGCAACCTGTGCGCTCTCGTAAATGGAATCTGCGACGACGTACGCGGAGATCGTGATATGGTCCCTCGGCTGGCGCAACGCCATCCTTATCGTCAAGACTTCTTTTGACGTCGGATGAGCGTCGCCGGAGCAAGTAAGTGGTGTTTTAGAAGAGTTGAGATAGTGAGATCCCTTCAAAAGACTCCGAAACGCGATCGCTTAAACAGGCATTAGCTGCGAGATATTTTCTTAAAGGGTGGTGCGAAGGAGGGGAAGAGGAATTCGGAAAGCGAGCGGAGAAAGGATGAAGAAGAAAAGGGGAGGAGCAAAGGGGAACCGAAGAGGGAAATGCAAAAAGTGGGAAAGATTAAGAGGAAATGAGGAGGAGGAAAGTGTCGATTGGTGCTTTTTCATGACGCCTTCTAAACTCACCTCGTGACCAGCTATGGACGGAGAACTATTTTTTTCCTTTCTTTTCTGAGAACTCCGGCGCACCTATAATTTGCCTGTGATGACGATATTAGAAGGAAAGAAGGAAGGAATACACAGTGAAATATAACAAAGAGAGAAAAACGATTCGTGGAACCATAACTGATTTTCCGTACATTCTTATATGTGCCAGGTAACTTCTATTTACCACATGGTAAGGAGAGAATATATCTTGACATGATATAGCTTCAGTATGTTAGTTATTTATAAGGTAAAAGTTATCGTTCGTAGTAGTTTTTACTTGTTTGTTACTATGAACTTAAAGCTACAACGTGAAGGAACCAATGTAATAGGATCGTGTACGGTCTTGACAATTTTTAGTTCGCAAAAAATGCACGAACTGCCATACTATGCGGTCATAAACCCTGCAAAATGTATCGCATCGATATCTTCTCATGGAATCATACCTTTAACAATTCTCTCACCTGATCGTTCTCTAAGTAAAGGTACAACTGATTTCAGTTGTTTCATATAAAGCATACAGATGTTAATAAGATAGTAATAGATATAACAATTAATATCTCTTTCACACAATTTGTTTAGGTGAGAATTAAATATTTCAAAATTACGTTCAATTTTTTATGGCGTCAAGGATTGGTGGAAAAGGACCGTTAAATTTTTACAAAGTCATTTATTATATAGAATTTTCTTAATAAGCTTGTGAACCCAGAGTGCCAGAAGAAGCATTATTTGCTATTTTACCACGGAAAAAATAACTAGGTGTTTCTAAGCTTGAGATTAATATTTCTCTATTTTGCATTTTTTGTTACCGCACAGCGCAACGCTCGGACAACGAAGTTATTTATCGATAAAAATGGAGGGCATTTTCTTTTTCAGAACATTTTCCCCAGAATCATCTCCGTTAGTCTCGGCTCAACCGCCAAGTTATGTTTGGAAGTAAGCTGACAAGATGGCAGCCCTTTGGCAGAAGCATGCATCGCGTGAGGGAATATTTCTAGCGGAAAGTAGAACGCCAGGTAACGTATCTACTATTTATTCTCTCCAAATGTGAGAAGAGACCCAGGAATTGCGATATGGAAACAAATGAAGATGCCTCTTTCCATTGAGCGCCGTTACCGAGTGACGAGGGATCCTTACCTCGCGTAAAGTTTGTTTTATAGCCGGCGGTAGGAATCAAAATGGCGTGAAAAAGTGTTTCGACCTCGAGCACAATCCAAATATTTCGGAACCCAGAGTCGTAAAATAACAAAGGAAGAGAGCGAAGCGAAGAAGACTTCGATTTTTTACAGTCCTCATGCCATTCTTTTCATTTTATGACTGCGGGCTGAGGGATGCAGAGGCGTGCAGCTCAGAGGTACCGATACCAATTTATATTACTACCGAACAATAGAAAACGATGTCATGCATACATAATAAGTGTCTGCAAAAACACAGAGGAAAACATTTCGAAAGAATGATCCGTCCCACAGGGCAAGCAGGATGATGATAGTAAAGGAAATATTTTCATATTACTTCTCTTCCGCAACTGCGATACATAAGGAGATAGAGCATTTATGACGATTACCTGCCTTGAATACCATTCCATTCACCTCTCAATAATACAAGCGAACACATCTGGAAGATGTATAATCTCTATAGATAAAATTTCAACGGCTCAGAGAGTTTACGTTTGTCTCGTAGTTCTCTGTGACGGAAAGATGGATGAATGGTATATAGAATTGTTTACAATATTGGCTTTCTAAGACGATTCTCTCAAACATAACTGAGGTTCGAAACCCGAGATCGAGGTTTACCCTCGGAATTTATTTTACATGTGGCGAAATGCTTCACAAAATGCTTTACGAGAGTACAGAGGCATTTCAGAACGGAATTGCTAAAAAATGAAAATGTGTTTGATTTAATTTAAAATTTGTAAAATGATATTAGCAAATAAAAACAATTATGGATCACGACTGATTTGGGATTCGCTCGAAACAATGCCTTCTTTATAAAGAACAAGGTAAGTATAGAATAGATTAAAATACCAAGAAATTTAAATGTAAGGGTGCCATCAACCTACAGAATAACACCGTAGTGATACCGTAGATGCATAGCTTTATTCGGATGCCAATCCTTTCATTAGCGTACAAGCTGAATCAAATTGCGAGGCGGGGTGCCAACCTAGGAGACAGTCTAGGTATCACAGCATTGGGCCTCATGAATTTGACTGCTCCATTGCATTTTTCTTCGTATTCTTCAAAAAATTCTTAGATAGAATAGGAAAAATACTGCCATAGATGAAAGAGAGAGAAACTTCGTATTTTCCAGAGGATATTTAATCTACGACCGGTTTCACAAGCGTTCTTGCATCTTCAGGTAAAGAAAAAAAAATTCTAATCTTATTTTCTAAACTACATACCATTATTAACAGAAAACGATCTCCTATTATTCTAGGTACAAATTTAAAATTAAACTTTTTTATATGCAACTTTTTCTTTTAAATGCAACATTGTAATATCTCTCAGTAATACACCGAAAGGCGATTTAAAGCGTGTAAATACAGCATTCGATGCAACTTTATAGATTGGTTGTAAAACGAATTTGCATAAGAAAATAAACATTACTAATCTAATACTAATGGATAACGACTCTCGATTCCAAAATATTTGCTTTGATACAATACTGTCTTGGAAAACCTACAAAATGATAATTGCGAGGAACACAATCAGGTAATGAGGAAGAATTCAGATTGTTTCCTCCTCCTCTACCCCTGAGCTTTTGACGTAGGGAAATAAACTGTATGTTTACAAGTGATAACAACGCAGGAAAACGATTTCCCTGAGGTTTCGGAGAGACTTATTCATCATCTCCGAGAACACATCGTCTTGAAAAGCACGCTGAGGTTTCCGTCCCACCAGATTCCCAGTTGAGATCACAAAAGCAGTGCCGGATACAAAGCCCCGCGGGAGGATTCGTTCCACTTCCAAAGAGGGATCATCAGCTCAGGAATGCGAATACTTCCGCACGTAAAGCGTTAAGGGTTGAGGGACAATAAACGCATATGTGCACCGCAAAGTTGCACCTGACGTGTGATTAAAACGGCTGAGTATATTCGCTTTTCTCCGCCTCTCGCACCAAGATGAAGCGATCACTTCTGGGAAGGAGAAAACGCCCCATCCTATCGCTGGTTTACGGCGAAGAAAGCTGCGACGCAAAAGCCGAGAAAGTTAGAGCGAAGGTGGAATCCAGAGTTATCTCGATAATTTCCATTGCAAAGGGTTGCGATATTCTTTGGTTTGGTCGAGGACGCCTTTTATCTTCAACATGTAATTTTCGAGTCTTCACTAGAATTTAAGGGGATATTCAAATGTATTCTAATAACCTTGGCCTAATATGGCTGTAGCGCCACGGGATCATTATTGCTATTACAGAACGACCTCAAAACTATCCAAGTGGTCGAAGTAGATGTTCCTCCATAAATCTCTCACAAAACAACCTTGACTAAAATAGAATAAACTTCGAATTAAGTGAGCTCTGAGTAAAAAGCTTTAAAGTTAGAGTTAAGATGACTCGTTAGTATCGAAACCGAGTAAATATCAATGTCTGGAAACTTAACAGTTTTCATTTATTTCTCCACGACGTTCCGCAAAGTAAGGCTGAATCACAATGATTACATAAATAGAATTTAGACTCCTGGTTCCCTTACGCCATCGCTTTGGGTGAAAGCATTCTCGAGTTCGATCCACCGGTAATTTTAGAGGCCTGGTAATTTGTTTCAGAAGATGATATACATTTCCGGATATACATTTTAAATCCATTATTGCATATGTGGATTGTGGATAATATCTTCGAACTAAAATGGAGTAAACTGTAAAAGAGAAATCTAAACACAAACGCTTCACATGCGCATCTTAAAAAAAAATAATTCGTCGAATTTAAAGGCAAACAGTTAAAAAGCTTTCAGGCTCTGCAGCATTTTCCACCAGAGATTTTAAGTCTTTGGCGATTCCCCATAGACTCACCATTTGTAAATTATCTCATGTAATTTACGTGGGTCTAATATAAATGAAAACTCCAATTCTCAGCTTTCGGAACGAAGACAACCGATAACCGCATTTAATTTACAAGCCTTTCGCATCACGCGGGGACATTACGGTCTTCCTCCGGGTCTTCGGCCTCCTCCCACTTAACTTTATGCGGTCATAATGTGGTGAAACTAGCTACAGAAGACGCCGCTCCGCAGGGAAGCTGCGCCATCTTCGGATAGAAATTCGGAATATCTCTCCTCCTTTTATCTCCACGCCCCTTAAGCCTCCCACTCGTGAATCAAGCCCCCAAGACGTGTCGAGTCAAGGTCGCCCCGCAGTCAAGGGCGCCCTGCGGTGGAGGGAAAAGAGAGATGGAGGACCTCTCGGAGACTTCAACGAGAGATGGAGGCTGGAGGACGGAGACTTCAACGAGAGGGGCGAACGGTAAAAAGGAAGCGATGCGAGGGCACCGCCGCGTTTGCGTGCACTCTCTGCTCTTTTGTTTCTCTTTTTCTGGGGTGTTTCAGTGGCGACAAAGGGGAGGAAGAAGATCGGAATGCGAATCCCGAGCGAAAGAGAGATCGCCTCTGCACTCCTTCCGTAAACATCTCCGCCATGATCGACCGCGTAATTGAGACGCAGTCTGCGAAAGTAGATGGCGCTTCGCCTTTGGATCAAGAACGGCGGGATTCTTTCGGAAAATGGGATGAGACTAAATGAAAAGCACGGACTTAAATGAATGAATTCAGGAAATTAACGTATATTTTTAAGTGCGGTATAGCCTCATAACACCGCATCGTAATATCCCAAAAGAGGGTATTATCCCCTTACCCCCACAACTACCCGACAGAAGTATTTCAGTGTAGATAATTTAAATGATCTTATCGTATGATGCAAGCTCCTGTAAGTAGAAGTGTCTGTAAATCAATTTCCACGTACAAAAAACACAACTTGTGCCTGATAAAGCTTTTTGTGGATTTTTTTGCAGCCCAGAATAAATGTCAAGCACTCCTTTCCGATTTCCCCAATCAGCAACACAAGATCTGAAAGGGCACTTATGTTGCACACAGCTCATCTTCACCAACAAATAACTTCAGAAATACATAACTGAACTGAACTTTCATGATTCACATGAACCAATGTGTTGACTCACAAAAGTATATTTGGCAGCGTTGAATATTCTAATTGGCGTAAAATGTAACGTTCATCATTGAGTATAGCAATATGAATAAGTGTAAGCTTAACTTGCATAAAAGGAGAAATTATTTCCCAAGATTTTTGTTACTTCTGGAAGGAGCAAAACAGTGGCATTCGCCATTTCTATCTATGCATGCATCACATTTGCTAAAAGTGATACTTCAGATTTACAAGTCGATTTGGAGCTCTCATCGTATATACTATTTTATCTTTTATATTTTATCTATAATGATCTAGATAATTCTTTTGAGAGGATACTGTCACGGTTCGTCACTCAAAGTTTTGTACAATATCTACCGCTACTTCTTCAATTATGATTCAAATGATACGCAATGAATGTCTCGAAAAACCGACTCTTTAAAATGTGTTACTTCAAACAATTACTATTAATTTTGAGATTCAGTATTATACTATATTCTAGGAAGAAAGATCTTATCTTAGTACCTTATAATGAAATAAATAGTACTCATTATCTTAGGAGGTTTGGGTACGTAAGTGAATACAAATGATTGCTTTCGTCATGGTAACTGTTTTCTAAGAGATATCCTCGAGAATAGGACGGACAGGAAGGCCTGATAATATTTATTCATCAAAAAGTTCAAGAAAAAATTAAATTCATCGTTACAATGGAATCGGTTAAATACTGAAAATCTCTAACATGCTCTCGGAAGTGAGGAGAGAAAAGGAAGAAATATTAGTAAAATAAAATTAATTATTAATCTAACCTCCTAAACCTAATCTAACCTCCTAATCCAAATCTAATCTCTAATTCTGGAGAGTTTAAAACATAAAACTCTTAGAAATAAATTATATCTATATTATAAATAATGGAGTACGCAGATCGTGTAGAATTTAATGGAAAAGTGGCGCTTTATAAGCTTTCATGAGCATTGCATGCTATACTGAAATAAGTTGAACTGCAAACAGACAACCCAGACAAAGGAAGAAATCAACGATCCTCTATTGACGGGTTTTTCACGTTGAAAATGGTTTTGTGAGCATCGACTCTCACAAACAACGAGAAAAACAACTCTTAGCGAACGAAAATGTGCTTTTAGAAGGCTTTCTACGCATGATTAAAGAGCTTGTCATACCGTCGTGTCTTTGACCTGGGATGACTTAATTATCTACTTTTGTTGAACAACGCTGGACGTCGATTATTTTCCAGCCGCAAAAAAACTTCTATTGTCTTCGGAAGCAAAAAAAGTGGATCCGGCCACTTTGGAGAGATGATATGCATCGTCGGTACAGGTCAAAAATGCCTTTGTACCCACGATTGAAAACCTTTTTGAATCGGCATCCATGCTAATAAAGGATCGCTCTCGAAAAAGTTCTGCGACGGGAGCCGATTATCGAAGATGAAGAGAAGGTAAGGGAGGAAATCCTCCGCTTTGTAGCGCTTGATTTGCGCTATGAGTGGAGATAATTGAGTCAGCACAATGCTCCCGAGTCACTCTACGAAAATGCGATGCAGCGTAAAAATCCATGGAGTCGTCGGACTGCGGCGAAGTACAAATCCCTTCGCCGTTGGAACGCCAACGCAATCCACTTGGCTGTACCGAGGAGATGAAGCCAATAAAGAGACGTCAACAATACGAGCGTAAAAGTCAAAGAACAGACACTTTATTTAGAGAAGAGTGCAGCCAGCGTCGATCCCTTTAATGAAAAGTCACACGGTTAGAGCCGACGGCTTAATTTTATATTATTTATTCACCAGCATTAAATCCTACGATCGAAGAAACGATAGCCACCTTTAAAGAGAAAGTCCAAAAGAGATAATCCATAAACGAATTTAAAACAAGAGCCACGAAATTTTTAAAATAAGATAACAACAAGATAAAAGATTTTAACCACTAATGAAATTGGTGGTATATTTTTCGAAGTGAAGAGTTACTCAATCGATGTAATCAACAACAGCAACATTATGCAAACATAAAAAAATGCTGAAACGAGGATTCGGTGGCTTTTAACGACGCATTTAATCATAATAGCGAGGGGATATTTACTGTTTTCCCACCGTCAATATTTGTCCTCATGACTTATCAATTAATGGCAATAGAGGATTATAAATTACAAAACAGCTTTTTATCTCTTTAGAAGGCCTTGGTCCAAACCTTTTTGTATAACCTGTATTCCGAACGCTTTTCTTTCTTCGCTAATTGAGAGCGGGGTTAAAGGTGCGTAAATATTTGTATCGTGTGTTGTTTTAGAACAGTTTTTTCGCGAGCGGACAACGCAAACATCAGATCTTCAATAAACACATTTAAACAAAACAATGGAAAGTAAAGAGAAAAGATGAAAGATAAAACAAAGGATAAGCCTATCAAAGTACGTGGTGATGGTGAATGAACAAGTTATCAAATGGCAAAATGGTTGTGGACTTGAGCTGGCTGATTTCATTACAGGAGAGAATTGCGCTCTCCCTTTTGTAGTCAAACAAATGTAAACCTATGGATATTGAAGTCATTATGGTAGACAATTTATAACCATACATATATAATTTCAGCACAACATCTTTACTCTCTCCGTTTTTCTGCACCACCTCGCTACTGCCGCCTCTCTGCAAAAATAGGACCTCTCGCAGCGACCGCAGCCATCCCAGAGCCCTTACGAGCTGTCTTTCCGCCTCCGACGATATATCATCGCCTCTGAAATCGCTTCCTTCGTCTCACCTCTCTCAGTTTCCTCTCGAGCATCTCGTCTCCACATGAAACAACTAACATCGGATAAAGGGTAACGTTTCCGCAGTATATGCGAACGCTTTCTCTGTCCTTGAGAATCAGCACTGGTCGGGATGCATAGATTTCAGGATGCAGAAGCTTACTTAGTGCCGAACCTTCGTACGTAAACATTATATACAACACTTGGATTTCGATATTTTATTCGCTATTCATGAGAAATATTTACACGCGTGGTAAGAATACTTTTACTTAAGCAAAGTCTATTATAATGGCTGATTTGTTCTTAAGCATCACAAAGTGAGGGTATGCAAAAAATGTTGGTTCTTTCTTGCTGAATTACTAGTAAAGGTATATAAATCTCATTCTGTGGTTATCAGCGACAAATCGTTTTCAGGCATATTCTTTTACCAGGAAGAGATAAATGTTTCAAGATCTGCTGGAAAGCTACGTCACCAGAAGACAAGAACACGAAAAACATCAAATAACCCTTAGCGGTCTATTCTAATTACTTTTCTACTCTATATAACTTTTCTGATAATGATAATACCAGAAAAGTTATTTAGACATAGGGCAATGTAAAGAAAAAGCATGTGATAATACGGAATAGAATAACCGCGAGACTGATCTCAAGGGATAAATATAACTAACCAATAACTAACAATCAATTTGCACTTCTAAAAATGTATGCAATAAAACGACGGTTTGACTGTATGATGCTATAGTTAGAGTTTCGCTGGAACCAAACATAGATGATAAAAAGTAGAAATGAGGCGAATGAGACCTTTTGTAGTCAAGGAGATAGGTTACTACGTCCATTCAGCAATAATCGTGTTTACTGGGAAAGAATAGAGGGAGAAAATGAGCAAGAAACATATAGAATGCAGGGGCACGTGCAGTAGGCGCCAGCGATCTATCGATGTCGATGGCGATAAAAAGCTATTTGTCGGACGTGATTGGAGAGGAGAATGTAAACAGACCGGAAGCGGAGATGACGGTTTATGGTGTCGAATTAATATCCAGAACGCGAAAATCGTATTCGATCGCGGAAAACTAATTTTATAGCAGGAATGGCAATTGCATCGATTTCTTTCGAAGAAAACCGTTTAAAATCTGCCTTTTTACCTTTTATACATTCAAAGGAGATTGAGAAAATGAAAAAGGCCTTGGCATCCAGCTCTTGGCATAAGACAATACCGGAAAACTGCAATTTCACCATGAATATATGCAAAATGATGAGTTTAGAGTAGAGATAACACTTGGATAAGTAGAAAATTTTACAAGATTTACTTCGGTGAAATGGCACAGAAAGAGAAAAATTTTGTCAAACCGAGAAGTTAGGGTTTTGAAATTTTGTGAGGTTTTCACCGATTTAAGCATATCTTTCCGCATTTAGAACAATAATATCGATTTTGGTAATTTTTAGAAGAGATTTTGGAATCCATAAAAGGAAAATTGATGCGTTTTCAATTATTGGCACACCGTGTGACTTACATATACTTTAAAGGACAAAATTCCTTCCGGAGTCTAATGAATGCTGAATCACTCAAAAATTTATCAAAGAAAATGTGATTCAGAGCATTCTACCCCAAGATAAATTACTCAAATACACGAAAAATAATGATAGTAATAATAAATGTGGAATTATTATGAGAAAGGAAACAAGGAATGTCACCTGAGACAATTGAAAGAGGACCAAAAAGAATTACTTAATGATGGCGTATCGGAGTTGATACGATGGATGATGTCGACGGAAAGAAAAATCAAGCAATCGCAACAAAGTCATTGTATTTACTTGGCTTTAGCAATTATTTAGCTTACATACGGTAAATTTGCGTAATTGTTACGCGAATCGCGGGAAAAAGGATTCCGCTCGCGGAACGACTATTTGAACCAAAACTATTTTTCGAAATTAACTTTCAATAACAACGTCATGTAAATATTAGATTACTAAATACGATTAATTCGCATATTCTTTAATGCCTTGCTCAACTAAATTTTTCAACTTACTCGGAAAAATTTTCCCATTCATTCTTCTTTTATTTCCAATCACCTCTTTAAGCAAAGTCTTGTCATTTATCTAGTCATTTGGAATGGCTTTCGATTTTAATCAAGGACGCCGTTTTTATCGTACGATACGACCTTTTACATAATTTTTCTTTTAAACCCTTTTTAATGTCATAACTAGCGTATACTGGGTATTTTCATTAAAATGTTAGCAACTCGACCTTTTTTGCATATTAAAACAAAGATTAAGCACGAGGATAAAGACTTGTACGAGACCGGGCGCCACACGTAGTAACTTTCTTAATAGAGAAGACCCGCTGCTGAAAAATCAGACAATATTTATGTATTTGAAAACTGTCGATCTGAAGTTCGATCCTCACACGTCAATTCTTTTATTCGAGATCAAAATAAATGCTAAGCCTTCGCAGAAATATGTTTACTTATTCGCCCATCTTTTACTCAAGGAAAAAATTATTAACAAGCTCGCGGATAAGTGATTTTTATAACTTTCTTTCTTACGGTAATGATCATGTAAAACAGTTACCCAAAAAGCCAATGAAATCAACCTAACGGAAGCCAGGGAAAGGATAACATACCCGATCGGAGAAGGACGATTCGACTTCCAATTCTGGTTTTTGCACCAATAAAGAGGGGATGTATGAAGGGATGGGAAAAACCCGTTGAAGCACCAATACCAGAGAACGAGCTAAAATCGAGGAGAGGGAAAATAAAGCTGACAAAGATATGCAAAGAGAGAGAAAATGCATCGCAGAAGCTTGATTTCGGAGTATCACCCATTCACTTGTGCTGACGGTCGAGAGAAAAGTGAGGTGAAGATCGGGGGACATTAGAAAACGGAGAAAAAGAGCGCTTACAAATTAGGAGAGAGTGTATAGGAATGGGAGAGCTGCAGAAAAAACGAGATGAATGGGAGGGAGAAAAAAATATCGGTATAAATACGCCATATGAGAACCTTTTGTCGGTCTTGGGGAGGGGAACTTCCATTCTAAGGTCCGATGATGTTGACAGGTTGATAGGAAGGGAGGCGGCGTCAACGAGACGGAATGCCGGCCAGGTGAAAAAAAGGAAGGACGAATTCCGGGTGAAATAGGAAGAGATGAGCGGAGGGTGAGGGAGGAACACGAGAAGTTTTGGAGGAAAAGGCTATTGAGGGTGGGAAACGGAGAAAGGGGAATAAATTGCGCTACGCGATCTTCTACGCTTTCCTATCCGCATTAGAAATCCATTACATTGCTCCGACAAATATTGCTCCTAAAGCGTTATCTCCCCAATTTTCACTGTTTGGAGTTAATTTGAATCTAACGAAGAATCTAGAACTCCGTAAAAAGAAGGGTAAAGATTCAAAATAATAATTCATAATTCCACAAATGGTAGTTTCATGGATTTTGTAAAACAACTTAAAATTAGACTTAATCACGCAATAAATTATTGCGAGATTAATCATATTAATTTTTTGATTGTATCCTTGTTTCTTAAACAGCAAATTTTGGCGTATGAGGTAATAAGAATTCCCCTTCAACCAATTAACACCCACATATAAATTGTTATCCATATGTTGGACTTAAACGACAGAAAATACACCAAAATAATGAATGAATTATCTAGCTTGGAGGATACTTCATGTAGTTAATAACTGCAGGCATATCTATGTAAGACAAAAACGACTACATTCAGACACATCACATTATCGTGTTTTCATCTTTCATAGCTAGAGAGACAAACTAAGTAAGGATATTATGTGACGGATTAATTGGTTGCTTGTATTTTGTATAGTTTCTTACATTTTCTTAAAATTATCTCGGACAGTGCTTAGGTTGGCTAGACTATTTCGTAATAAGTAAGTTTCGGCCCTCCAGCAAAGACAAAAGTTATCGCAGCCGAGCTAGAAAGAGTGAAGTAATTTAGGGCAAGATCTATTCGGTATAATTGGAGGACTTGGAAATGTATTCTACGACCTTGTGAAGTATTAGTGGTTATCTGTTATGGCTATTATAAAGGGAGATACGCTCATCATCATTAGTTATCTGTCCGCAGACAGGTTTGTGATTACAGGAGAGGACGATTTCTCTACATCATTCTATTCCGAGCAGCATTCTTTTCTTCTTAATGACCTCCACTCTTAGACTAGTCAAATAGGCAAGCCTTCCTTCTTACATCAACGATTTTCCTCCAGTCCTAACCACAAAAGATTTAAACTTGATAGGGTTTTGGCGGTAATTGAATACCTTTGATCAGGGTTACTTTATTCCAAGCTAAATAAATGCTTTCCATACTTAATACGAATGAGTATACAAACGAACGACGAATCGAAATTTCTTTTATTCCATACAAGGTTCTGAGATAGCTTCGGTAACAGGCGCACTCCCGCTGGGGGCTTTGGTACCAGCAAGATTAGACAAATACTTCCTTACGAACCTAATTCTTGAATGAATTCTAAGAGATAATAGAGAAACTTTAAAAATTTCCACGTAAGATAATCTATTTTATAATGAAAGTAATTGTCCTTTAAAAATTCAATTGATCATGTTCCACGTATTCATAGTTATGTACATTCCTGGAATTGAGCCTTAAAAGCAAACATTCCGGATTGCACGTAGTTGAAAACATGTCCACTCAGGGTGAAAGAGAGTACGGTGAAGGTTTTTTTCCCCGTCACAGTATTAAAAAAAATTACAGGAATTCTGAAAGCAGAGTCGCTCCTCAATTTACGTCACTGAAACAGAGAGAAGGAAGATGGAGAAGTACTTCTGAATTTCTAAACACGGATGCAAGGATTTCATGGTTAACTTAATTTCTTTTTTGGTGTTAATATCTATTTTGACATCCGATATCTTAGTTACATTACTATAACAGACCATTTAGCACCTTTATTTATAATTTATGTATCACTGTTAGCATTTATCTCTGTTTTAATCATTTAAGGGAAAATTGTTCAAATGGTAAAAGAGAAAATCTCATTGAAATTTAACTGGTTTCTTACAGTAGTGCCTCCCAAGAGCGTCGTGCAACACCGAGGCGTGACTTATGCCTAAGTTCTTGAAGTACCGCATGATATTTATGGGATAATGGCATTTCCTTTCTAAAATAATTGGATTTTCACTCTGCACAGCGTTCTATCCCTAGTCTATTAAAATTGAAACTGTAACTAACACACATACGGTACAGATCATGCCTACTAATTTAAGATAGTACGTGCAATGACTTGGGAGGAGAGGTTGAGAAGCACAGCCTTAGAGGGTTGGGGAATCGACTAACTCTTCCAAAAGTCTTGAATGGTCTCATTACTACAATAACTCGCAAAAAAAATAAAGTACTAAAATTTCAATGGTTCCCCTATAGGAAAGATATAAAAGCACCAATGAAAATCAGGTAAAGATTCGAAGAGGAGAGGCACTGAGGGGAAAAAGAAGATACGGTGATGGGGGAGTCTATTCCTTTTCCATTACTAACTCATAAAAAAAACGATTGGATGTACAGCGTCTGTCTCTAAAGTAAGTAAGGAGACATGTATCCAAACTCTTTCCGGCCGCCAACTTTTCGGAGCCATTTTTTCTCCTCGAATCTTGTTCGGAGTCTCGCGATCCTTCGACACGAATTCACTTTCCTCCGTATCGAGTGAAAAACTATCAAAGTAAAAACCTCGCATTTTTTCTTTCGAAGATCCATCTATCGGCGGAAAGGAGAACTCATCCTCGCTTCCTAAGCCCAAAGACCCGCTTTTATTCAGATCCAATCCAATCTCCATATTCAACGAGTCCTCGTCAGGGGAAAGCAGAAGGGAATTGTTCCCAACTCCGCGGTGCACCGAGAGCGTCCTTCCTCCTTCCATTCCACTTCCTCTTGATTCCCCCATTCATCCCCTATCACGCAAACCGAGGGATCTTCCCGTATTTCGTTCGCTTCCCATCTTGCACCAGAGGCTAACTTAGTTCCACGACGAACGCCGAGCGAATCCCTTGTATCTGATCACGAAAGTGATCCTCTAGCATACTCATACCCTCCGACTTAACTCCATTAAACTTGGGTGCGGGCAAATTCGACGACAAACAAACAGCAAATATTTAATTCATGGGTCTCATTGAACGAAAAGAGTTTTACGATTTCTTAGTACAAGAATGCGTTTACTTGATCGGGGGACTGATTAACATTTACAAACATCGGTTAACTGGATAGGATCACTGTAACTGTAAAAGGGAGCACGTAGGTTAAAGAAAGAAATTTGCATGAATATAGAACGAGCTTAATTTCAATCCGATTCCGGGATCAGATGCTTTTAAAACTTTATTCAAAGAAATATAAAATGTTTTAAAACATTGCGTGGTCTCAATGAAACGTGCAAGATAAAATAAAACGCGAAAATTTCATGTTATAACGCGAAGAAAGCCGCGAAAAGTTCTCTCTTGCTCGGTCGTGTCAATCCGTTTCACTCATTCGCTCTTTTTGTTAGAATTGAATGCGAGCTGAACTCGGTGACTTAAAAAGATTGCGTGGACTTGGCGAATAAAACACTAATTTAAACACATTCGAGGATGATCGTAGATTGAGCGCATTCACAACAAAATTCTTTCGCTGAAAAGTTTACTAATAAGTGACCGCTGAAAGTACACAAATTGGATGGAATGAACTCTGCTTTTTTACGCTGCCTACCTTGGTGGATTGACAAAGCTAACGGAGTAAAGGTCTTTTACTCGGAGCGTGTGTTTGGATTGCATTATCTCTCTCCTGCACGAAACAGGGAAATAATGCGCGAAATACGTGCTCTTTGCGATAAAATTTTCTAATCCTATATAACTCACTAAATTAGTCGAGCTAACACAATACTGTACGGCTTAAGAGGAAAATTCAACGCAAACAGATGAGCATAAATCTTCTACTCGCGTTATAAACTTCAATTGCAATTTCAGTCATGCAAAGAATTCCGCTGGGCTTCTAATTTGAATGCTTAATCAGTTTACATTAATTGGAGGGAATGAAGCGATAGGTCGATTTACGAGGATATACCTCACAATTTTCTAATTAACCAGGATTTAATTAATCTTAACTTTAATCCAAAACGAGCTATTATCCATCAAATCTACATTTACAGGCGATTTCGCATAATGTGGTAGACAATGAAGGATTCTTTTCCTTTCGTCAGATAATACCAAAGTTTTTCGCTGATTATAAATGCATGAATCACAAAACCGACGACATCAATTCAGATTAAGCGGAATAATACGGACATTGGTTATTCGTTGCTACCAAACCCAAGGCTCTGTGCAACTAACTGAGAAAGTTATAAAAATGAACGAACATACATAACAAAGGTCTTAATATGTCCTAGTGTATTTACATCTCTAGAATTGAATAATGAAAAAGTTAATAGTGCCAGAAAGAATATGTATTAGAAAAATTCCAATTCTACAAAAAGCTGCAGAAGCCAGAAAATTTAGATGATATCATGGAATACATTATGATATATAAAAAAATAGATTAATAAAGTAAGTTTAATATTTTGGGAGCTTATGCTGCGATGAAGACAACGGGTTGACCAAGCAGATTTTCAGATATTTTATGAAGAGAATGAAAATAGGCGCTGGATTGGGAGTTTAGAAAGTATGAGAAAGAAGCTAAATAAAATACAAAGCAAGAAGAAAAATCAACGATAGTTTATGCTGACGAAAAATGAAAATGCCAGTAAGGAAAGGGTGAGTGAAGTGCAGAGAAAAATAGTCCAGAAAGAGTACTTAATCAAGAGGAAACAACACAAGACAAAACAATTGAAACTGGCTACAGGAAATACGAAAGGAGAAGGACGATCTTAGCTCTGCTAAAGAAAGTTCGATCTAAGTCCATCACATCCAATGGATCTAAGCATACCACCTCTCCACCACCGGCCACGGTGGAGGAATGGTTAGCATATTCGCTCTCCAAACTCCAAGGTCCCGGATTCGAGTCCCGGCTAATCGAATAATTCTGGTAAGGGAATGGTCGTGGGTTTCTCTCTTGGTACTTTTTACGTCTCTGCTGTAACTGTCCTAAAACTGAATGTTTGCGAGGGATATAGTAAATATATAATAATAACAATAAATTAGAATAAATATTTATTATGTATGAAACATCCCAGCTTTCTCCCCATTGTACCCTTTCCAGAAAAATATTCCAGATAAATATTAAATTTCGGAGGAAACTAAATTTAAAACTTTTTATGACGGACAATTCAGAGAACATTTTCAACCTCAAAGCGAACTGTCCTAGTAAACAAAGAGACCCTGAAAGAAACCCGCTTAATTGAAAATAAAAACCCTTTCCCACGAATCTCGCGGGATAATTTATGACACGGCCTAAAATGCTCGTCGCCTTATTCTCCGAGCGACATCGCCTCGGTCTGAGCTCAGGTATTCTTCCGCCAGAACTCTTTCTTGAACTGCTTTTCTCGAGCGTGCATAATATGCATTCCTCCACGCTTCCGCCCAGTTGTTCAGCCCTTCCTCTTCCCCGCCCCCGCGTCCTACGTTCGTCCTTCACGCTGAAATCGTTTCCTCCTGAGCGCGAGTCGTCCTCCACATGGAATGGTCGCCTCTTATCTCAAATTTTCTGGTTATGTTCCACGTGTGGGAGTGGTAGGTCAGGAAAATGATCTTAAATTGGGTCTGATTTTATCGTGAGGGCGTTTCAGTCTGGTGGAGAAAAACTTGGGATAGAAATTATTCAGGATCTCTTTCCTCCGAGATAAATGCAACGAAATAAAGAGTGATTTGACTTTAAATAAAGGTGGATAGGTGTTTGTTTCGTGCTCCTTTCGGGAGCATGGCTCTGCAGGTAAAAGACACACCTCTAATTTTTCTCTGTTTCCTTAATATTCCAATTCAATCCAATTAGATTAGAGTAGAAGCAGAGGAAGTCTTACCACATAAGTAAAACGTTGAGTGTACCAAACGCAACAGCCATGCATTTTCTGTACTTTTTTAAAGACCTTAGAGAATCAAAGAAGTTGAACTGGAAAAATATCGAATTAAGAAAAATAATGAGTTTCAAGGAATAACAGGTTGAAAAAATTATTCACCTTTCCCTAATCCTAATATTGGATTTCCTTTCTGCCAATATAAAGCTAATTTTAGATTACAAATCTATGCCCTCTTGACTTGACTTGTTGTTTATTTATGCTGGGCCAAATGAAGCCGAGTCCATGAAAAAGATTTAATATTGGCAATTGGAGGTAAATCAGATTGCTCAAACCCAAAATGTAGAAGTTTCTGGAAAATATATCGATGGATGGATTCTATTTTATGACATCACAAATAAACATGCAACTATATCCGGGAAGCTTGCTGAAGGGAATGAAATACAAGTTTTACCGATGACAAATAATAATAAAAACTGACAGAGTAACGTAAGCCACACGCATATGTTTCTATAAATAACTTCTGGCCGTACTTCGTGGAAAGCCATCTAGAGAATAAGAAAAGACTTCGTATTTTTCCACACAATATATTTGGACGACTAGTTTCGGCTACTCGCCATCATCGGGATCGGATCGCCATCATCGAGACCCGATGATGGCGAGTAGCCGAAACTAGTCGTCCAAATATATTGTGTGGAAAAATACGAAGTCTTATCTTATTCTCTCGCATATGTTTCTGCTCTTTATTTACCCGCCTTACAAAATACGACGTCCTTAGAAGAGAATCGACCGATGGATCATAAGCATTTCACCCATATAGTAACCACGGAAACTAAAACCAAACGTATCAAAACTTTCCCTGCGTAAATACCAAAGGGTGTCGTAACTCGGCGCCATAAAAAAGCAGTAAAACGTACCTCGCGGGCGCCCTCGGGTGTTTCATGTGACGCTCTTCAGCTGCAACCATAGTCCCGCCGTGCTTAAGCCATCGAGCAAACGTAATCACTTTCCCAAATCGACGTTCCTTTGTTTTCATCGCGCAAATTACTTTCCAACACTGAAAGCTGAGCACTGTCCAACGACGGGGAACAGGCCGACTCCCTTACGTTGCTTATTATACGAGAGGATTAACCTGCTTGTGACTTTAGGAGAACTGCATTTAGGGAACGATGGAGTACATGATCTCCAACGAGGATTAACGAGGCGTGAAAACAGAACCTAGTTCCAATAAAATCAGCCTAATCTTCACAATGACTAAAGACCATGGAAGTTTCTTTAACTTCTGAATATGAAACAGAAGCAAACCAGGGCGATATCGTACAGCATCCTATGACGTCAATTTTCATAAATTTGTACGTACCGAAAGGAGGGAGGCATGAGAGGAGCGAATGTTTTCTGACATATTCAGAATTGACACATTCAACGGCATAAAACTTCCAAGTAGATAAAGTGCATCCAGTTGGTAAGGGTTTTAACACCAACCCAACTCAACCCATCATTCCGGAACATTTTAAAACTATATACTATCAAGAACCATCATCTCAAAGTACTCTCCAATTACTGATAAGAGATTAGTATCAATTGGCGTTTGGTGTGGAAATAATGAGTAAGAAAAACTTAGGAACTGATCAATCGAAAGAATTTGCGATATAATAACCATTAAACCGCGAAAGATGACGACCATATTTGTGGCGAGAAAAATATACGCAACCAAAGGACGAATTACTCAAATTAAAAATATCCTTCCATCATTTTCTTCCGTCCAACATTATCATGGAGTGAATTCTATCTCACCTTATATATATATATGCCTTAGCATGATTGGATTTACGCTTGTTAACTCGTATGTTCCACCTCTTTGTTGAAAACGTGTCAATTTACAGGATCAGTGATTGGTGCGCCGCGGTGATTGCATGAGACTCCCGACACAAATCATACAGATATCCCAGCGGGAAATGATTCGGAAACGTGTGTACATGAAGCCGTTTGTAAATTTTCATCCAGGTTCCAAGAGAGTAAATATTGGGACAGATCGACTGCAGTTTTAAATTGGGGACTTTCCCTTCCATCGACTCAACGCGCACCAATGAGCTTGCATTGATCCCTCATAGATGAATGTAACGAAAGTTTTAATCTTGAATTGATATTAATATTTACATTACCGCTAGTGGGTGAAATACAGCGAAATAATTTCAAACGTCCGATCGCAAAATGTTACCGAAAATGATGAGCATGAGCAAACTGGAGATCGCAAAGGCTATTTTTGCATATTAAAGACTAAGGTTGAATGGTTTCTTATTAATTAATTTGTATGAAATTCAATATACATATTTAATATGCACAAACATGTGAAAAAATAATTTAGAAAACGTGCTCGAGGGAGCAGGAGGAGGATTCCTTCATAATCCACACATGATGCAGAAAACGTCTTTTAAAACCAATTATTAAATGGCCTCAAGTGGTGTAATATTACATATGAATGGCATATTTTAACTGCATCATTTTGTACCATCGATACACATCTACCTAAATGCGATTGGTTACAACACTAACGCCTCAGTTAGTGAATACAAGGAAATATAGATATGCAGGATCGGGAGTGCAATTTTATTTGAAGATTATGTTATTAGTTTCATCTCGCTACCACTTTGCTAACATTATTCGGTTCCTTTATACGCCATAGGCTTCGCTTCTCGTAAATTCCAAAATCCTATAAAAGAAAACGGCCGCACCGTTTATAGCAGTCAGATATAGAGGCAACGAAACTTGCGTTAATGCGACCGTAAAAAGGGATCAAAAACAGCTCCTCAAAAATTAGAGAAAGGAAAAGTTGAGGGATTCGCTTAAACTGAACGGTGCGTGAGGAGAAAATACTCCGATGTGTTAATGAAGGGCATCGTAAAATAGAGGGTGGGAAGTGAAGTTTCACATAGAAATTTTCTTCGTTACCTTAGAATTATACGAAGGAGTTGCGCAGGAGTTGCTGATTGAGAACGCGAGACAAACAGAGCAAATTAGTTGTCATTGCGAAGTAAATGCGGCACCTGATCTTAGGAAGAGTGCGGAAAAAGAGTGAAAAAATGGAAGCGAGTTCTCATCCGCCCTCGGCGTTTTTTCGGATCATCCTAATGCGATTTTAGCGCGCGCTTTAAATCCACGAAAAATTTCGAGAACCAGAAAAAGGATAAGCAAATTGAGGATGATTCCTGCGGTAGCATAGCAGCGGGGGTTTATTAAGTCACGTCTCTTCTTGTGATTTACCTTCCTCTCTTTTTTCCTCTCCTCCACTCGTTCCTCTTTTCCGCGTCAATGCCTCCTTTCCTTTAATTATTCCCGCATCAGGTTTCATTATATTCCACCCTCAATTTCCCCCGTAACTGCCACCCTCACGATTCTCCGTGACAAAACTCTCCACATTCCCGCCATAATTCCAGTGGATTTTAAAAACATTTCCCAAAAGAACTAATATTCTACAATTCAGTGACTTCATTCTAAGGTTCAGCAGTTTATTATAAAACAATCTAATCAATTTCAACGACGAAGAATAACATATTTAGAATTAAAATAACACAGCTTCCAAAAATTGTTCCGCATTATTTTTTATTCCGGAACTGCAAGACTCCAATCTTTATGAGATACAACAAACTGTAAATTACGATTAAGTTTTACCTGTTCAATATTTTATTTTTGATATGCTATTGCATAATTAATTTTCGAATTCATGCGCATTTTTCCCATTAGCATTGGAAAATGCGCATACATTAAAAAATAACCTCCTCGAAAACATTCAATAAATAATTAGTACCATTCAGTGGTCACTTTCCGAAAATTTTGAGCACAATGCACCATATTTTATGTAACGTATTGATCGCCTTTGTCATTATGTAATTTAACCGCCGTGCAGTAATGAACTGCCTTTATTTCGATGTATCAAGTCGAATCGTCGAAAATTTCATTTTTCTCCACAAAAATGAAGCCCTGTAGCATTCGTTGCTGCATGAATACCACGGAAAAGCTATTCTATGGTATATTGCTTAATTATCATAGGGATTCTCAGTTGCATATCCTGTTCTACAGGGTTTCACTACAAAATTTTACGTATCCCACAAATTCTACGTTATTTCTCGCTTACAGAAGATCTACTCCTCATATCAATACATTGAAAAAATTTGTTCAATTTTTATGCAAATATTTTAACAAAGAGGCCACAAATGAGTTAAAAGAAAAATACATCGCAAGATTGCAAGAAATTATAACCGAATATAATGAAATATTTCTCCTTCCCCTAAAAACCTCCAAACATTCAACCCCTTCCTTTGAACCTCTCGCATAACCTACTCTTCAGAAGATCAAAAATACCCCTTCGGTCCTTCCATTCGATGCCATTTCCATCACCACCGGCCACAACACCAGCCAAACACAAATCAACACGTCAAGTGGAAGAGAGCGCCCTCTTGCATCCACCGCGTGAGCTACGCCGAAGCAAAAGAAATCCACGGCGAGAACAAAGTTAATTTCCGGAGGGACGCCGAGGGTGCGAAAGGGCACAGGGAAAAAAAAGCGTCAGGGTTGTGGCGCACTGTGCATAGTGCGGAAGTGGAAGGGGAGATGTAGTAACAGGAGAGAAAACAACAAAAGGGAGAGAGGGGTTATGAGACGCATAGGGATTTGACGTAGTGAGTGGAGAAAGAGGAATCGATGGACCTCTGGCAATATTGCAGTCCCAATCCTCGCTCGCATCATCGCATCTCCCACCTGGCTTACTTTTCCATCTTCCTCAACCTACTCTCCTCCATACATATGAAACTACGATAAGCCCCCTGATATATATGTGAGCACTCTCTCTCTTTTATTATGGGAACCTCGAAACAGCACTATCAAATCTTTTCGTTTACCCGAAATTAACTTTTTGATTCGACTTTTTGTTAACTTGGTCTTCGGTGGTTTCTGTCTCTGATACTTTTCTTCGCATTTTTACTATACGAACTTTCATTAAGATTAGATATTTTCAAGGCTATTCTATGAACTCCATCTTATTCTAATATTCCGTTCCTTTGCTATCCTTCTTCCCTGGTTGTAGGCGTCCGATTTAAATGTTCTCCTTAAACAAGGGAAATGTGCTATTCCATAAAAATATTTCACACAAGTATGCAGTAACATTTCACAGCTTCAGTAAAGGTGAGTCTATAGAAAAATGCAATAAAACTTCATTATTTAGTTAATACTATACCGTTTCGACTGAGGCGTAGCCAAAGGGGTAGTTTAGGGGGATTCAACCGCTCCCCCCGTGAGAACAGAGCCAACAATAAACGAAAGCATGCATAAGAAACGACTTTCGCAATTACGCCATAAAAATACCGCAGGAGATTCGCAGGCTATACATGTTAAATAAATCAGTTTGTATTTCTCTTAGATTTCGGGCGAAGTATTACTATCCCGGGGCTGTAGGGAACGCGGTGTTTACTCCATGACTCTAAATCTCCCCATGGACAAATTCTGGCTACACTCCTGCATTTTAATATCTTCCATCGCAGCGATTACATAAAAGATTCTGCTACATATTTATTTCAACCTTTACATCCTGTTCTACTCCGTTTCCATGCTCCTATCTCTCAATGCTGTGCATTTTCTTTCCCTTCGAGTATCTCCCTCTTCTCCACCAGAGCATTTCCACTCTCGAATCCTCTCTCGGAGCCTCTTTATTAGAACAGGTCCACATCGACCAGCCGCACTCCGATTTCCGCCATCATCGCCACCCTCGATGGACTTTTTCTACATCTCATTCGCCCACCCTCCCTAATATTGTCCTTATGATCCCCCGCAGTCTTCCCTACGACACCCTGTTCTCCCCTTTTCGCCCTCTTATGTGACAACCCTCCACACCCTTAACGCCTGGACGGACAATTTCCATGGCACCCCATTTTCGCGCAAGCTTGCCAACCTCCCTTTTCGCACTGTAAACAGCGCCGCACTTCCGCCCTTTCCACTGTCTTTGTCCCGACAAACCATCCGATCCCCTCCACCGCCTCTGTCATGAGTGTCGCTGACCGAAACGCTTTGAGGGCCGCCCTTTCCTCTTATATTTATCTCTCATTTTCTCCTCCCTCTCTTCATCGCCATTACCTCCACTTCTCCCCTAACCTCTACCTTTCTCTCCAGCACCAAATACCATTCCATCACCCTCTACACAATTTTAAACTGCCTCTCCCCGTACAACTTTCGCCCTCTTCATTCTTTACATACCCCCGATTATTCCTTCACATCGTTGTCTTTCCTTCAGTATTTTTTAATCATAGTGCTCTCTTTTACCTTCCAAATGTCAATGCGGATTATCTCCCAGATGAGCTAATGGCGAGATGGGGTCAAAGAACGATTGTAGAGGTTTTATCTGATAGGTGTATGTCAACTCGAACAAATTCTCATAGGAAACCTACCATTTTTTCTTGAGAGTGAGGAACCTCTCAAAAGGAGGACCGCACGTACTATTGGGTCGCCTGTGAAATCATAAGGATGGACAAAAGTTTTATGTTGCCTCATGTTTTAATAGGACAAAGGTATGTAGTAAAGGCGAAGAAATTGACATATTCGTATTATAAGCTAATTAACTTTCATTATATAACGAAGGATTTGAAAGAAATACCGCGAAATTAATTACTAATAGAATGTATAATTAAGAAATGAATTACCGCAGACTTTCTAAATAAAGTTTATCATCCTTTAAATGTACGCAAAATCATTCATATCATTTCATCATTCGTTTTATGCAATTTTCTCCTTAGTGGGATACATTCAATAAGTAGTTATGAGTATTTACTCTGGAACTTAAATAAGGAGATAACTCAAGATAAATATTTATCTAACACCAAAATTTTTGACTGAGTTAAACATTGTTATAAACTGGGTATTAGAAAGGTAACCATTAGAAGTAGATAGTTCCAATTTTTAGATTACTTAAACTACACGCCTTCAAAATATTGGCACTATAGCTTAAAATAGTTGTTATAATTACCAACGACTTCAAAATACTTTTTCAGGTGCATTTCTACGAATCGTTCAGATAAGGGACATCAGACCAATCAAAAAGTTTCAAAAGAATAAGCAACATAATGGAGTTTGTTCAGGGGCGATAGAGAGCGAAATTTTCCTTTTACAACCTCCATAGAAAGCGATGACATAAACAGAAACAGATGGGTTTCTTAAGACCTGTGAAAACCACTTCGGCTAAATTTTCCCCACGGGTAAAAGAAAAATCTTCAGCAATGAAACGTGTTCGAAATAGTAGCTGAATTCCACGCCTCTCGCCGCATCCGGCTGACACATCAACGACGAGAAAGACTCAGGATTCCTCTGAACAAAAAGGCTGGAATAGTTTTCAATATCTACCGTAACACGGACCCAAGGCAGAACTCAAAAAAAGTTTCAGACAAGCGGGCGCATGTGTCACTCCACGGCGTGCCTTTCCGCCATTCATCTCCCAATAAATTACCAACATTTTCCCCGAACTTCGGAGCCTGTTCGACGGAAAAAATTACGGACCTTTTTCCTTATCCCGGGAAACCCTATAACCGACTCTTCTCCGACTCGCTGGCGGCCTCCCTCTTCCTTTCCCCTCTCAATTCCTCACACACATCAAAATACTCCCCTCCCGCCGAGCACACTCGAGGAAATTACATAAAAAAGCGACGCATGTTCGTGGGTGAGCACCCTTGAGGGAGCAATCATCAGAGCGGGCAAATTACTTTCCCGATGCGACACCTATGTTTCCGAATCCTCACTCCCACCGCCCATCTATCGCCCCCTCCTTTCACTCCATTTCACATCCCCTACTCTTCACTCACAATTTCATTCTTTCAAATCACATCTCCTTCCCCATTTCCTTTTATTGTTATTCATATTGTTTCATGAACTACCTGCTTCATGTACGTAAATCATTAGGTTGCTGACCTCAGTGGTGAAGGGGTTGGCGTGCAACACGGAGAAGGTGTGCTTCCTGACTAGGGTATGGTTGTTTTTCTCTATAAATAACAAGGGTTAACTCATTAAGTGTGGTGTTATACCACTAAAATTCGTCCAATAAAGACATTATTGTTATCATCAGATCAGAGACTTATGCTGCGCTTACTTAGTGCTTTCATCAAGATACGAGTTTTGATTACAAACATTATGCTACGTGACTTTCCTACACTTAATAGATTCAATACATTAATATGTCCGTAAAAATACTGTTTACCACACAATGTATTGATAAATGATGCGAGAAAGAGAATACATTCCTCATCAAAACATAGAGAGAGTAGGGCCAAATGCTTCCTTTCAGTAATGAAAAATGATAAAATTACTATTTTAATACAACTTAAATATTAATATAAAAAATTCTCACGCGATCCTTAGATAATGAGGAACCTGTTTAATATTTTATAAACAAATGTCTCCTAACATCTGTCACTCATTCCTCTTGACCAACTTGATCTGACACCTAGATACGCTCCTGACTCTACATACCTCAATATATCTTACCATTTATTACTCTCCTTCAGAACTAACGCCTTTTTTATCTCTCTGTTCGGATGAACGTACCTGGATTATATTACATCTTTATTCCTTCTTTCTAATAAGACTCTTCCTACCTTCATCTTCCATTCCTATTCCTTCTATATCGCTCTCAAAGGATTCGGAAAACGATTCCCTCAGCACCTCACCTCATACTCTCTCCGCAAAAATTCACACCTCATCATCAAATCTTCCCCTTTCCCGCCATCCCCTATCCAATTTCCAATTTCCCTTTCCCTTTACCTCCTTCCTGAGCCCCTTCCCGGACCTACCAATCCGGAGGCCGCCCTTGCAGTCGCCCCGAGGAAATGTTAACGAGCTTTCTCGAGCCTTCACGGGAGAGATGCACGGACGGAGAAGAAAAATAAAGGATGAGGATGGAAATATAATCGCTTTTATTCGGGCGGAGATGAAGAGGAAGTTGCGGGAGAAGGTCGGAAATGGAGGTCAGAGCTGGAAAGAAACTCGGAGGGAACGGAACGCATGGATCTGAAAGCAAGTAATTCGGTGGATCCACGGCGCGACGTGAGAATAAGGGAATTGAGTGGAGTGAAGGAACGAATCAAGGCGGGATTCCGGCCGATTCGTCGCGGACTGTGGTTGCATCGGAAATGGGGAAACCTCGGAAATTAGAAGTCGCCCAAATATGCAATTTCCCCGCGCGCTTGTTGGCGGACCCGCGTTACCAAAAATTGGCCGCTGATTTAATTAGCTGCGAGTTTTATGTGTGGAGAGTCCCGGTGTCAATCATAACACGCGAATTCGAAGCATAATGTTTATGAATGAATCTGCGTATTCAGAGAAGCTAATGAAGTGAGAAATTCATATTTTATGCAAACTCATTATGTTTTGTGGGGGACATAATTTATGGTAATTCTCCCTTTTTGAGTTAGCCACGTATGTGAAATAGCTGACGGCATTTCTCTATCTCTCAAAACCCACACTGTATTACTTTGTAAATAAATTAAATTCTACTACATACAGACCGTTTCCCCAGCAATCAATAAGCATCATACTGGTTTCAACATACCTGTAAAGAAAAGAAAACATCATTAGATGTTATTCCGAATTATATTACGAATAAAATTATAACAGTACCATGAATACTTCATTTATTGCATTTTATTTTAATTTAATAAAATCATGAACACTAATACTAAATAATTTTCTGAATATTAAATGCAAAATATTACGTAAAGTATTAGAAATCATAAATGAAAAATATAAATTTATGTAAAGAGCTGAGTAGAAACCGATACTACGTAATAGAATGGAACCAGTAAAGGATTTCCTTGGACTGAATCCAACTAAAATCAATTTCAAATATCCCAAGAACCTTCCGTAATATTTTATCACCCCATTTCAGAAATCATTAAAACAAAACGATTCTGGCATTAAAAAGCACACAATTTCAACCCTAAGGTTATCAATAGTTTAGTATCTTAATCAAGAGCGGCTAAAGTACGACTGAGTGGATGAAGACAAAAAGAACGAAAACGCGGACACCAAAAGCAGATATCGGAAGCTTCCCCAGAATTTAAGGAAAGGGTCCGAAGATTAAAGCGAGCGGAATCCTTGAGGCGTAACCTCGACTAAAGAGAATTCCAATTTCAATTTCATCAAAAATTCCGAGGCGGCTTAACGGCCGTTGAAGGGCCGGGCCAAGTCCTTCCTTCGGATTACGACACGAGAAGCCCTAAAACCTCTTCCTCTTCCCAGTAGCATTTCCTCATCTCTCGCCACCAATACTACGACACTGCGTGCTCTTCCCTTACTCCTTCCTTTCCAATTCCTGAAAAAGGCATCCCTGGAAAAAGTTTCATCCACCCCTTTTGCCGATAACAATCCTTCCGTCCCCATTCCTCCAATTCCCCTCATCCCTTAGGAAGTGTTTTACGTCGGGAGTGTATCCTATGAAATGAAGGACAGAATGGAATGGTGAGCAGTACTTTTCTTTCATTCGGAAGAAGGCAGCTCCCCTCTCCTGAACCGAAGATAGATGGATGCCGTGAACATAGCAATGCCGCTCTGTACACAAGAGACGCATACGAACACTGCATAAGAAAGATACCTGCGCATCCAGAACGTTCGCAAGATTCCAACGTTGCATATAGGATTGAAGTAACTGCATTAAATATTTTTCGAGTAAATAGAAAATTTCTAGGCCTCTGAAGCAATAGGAAAAGTACATGCCAGACACAAGTACACAGGAAATACAAAATATGTATGTACTGCCTTAGCCAAGATTTACAGAAGAATATTCCAAGCATTTAAAAGGATTGAGAGCCAAGAGGAAAAATTTTTTCGGCCGTATCTATATTCTAAAATATTCGAACCTTATGCCGCAAAAATATTTTTAAAAAGATCACTTACATATCTTGGCAAAAATATTTTTGTGAAAGATGCAAAAAAAAGATAGTAGATAAAACCTAAGGGTTAAATCTTGAGCAAAATTATATCATAATATGAATTAAAAAGGCATCTTGAGGTAGATAATTGAATTAACATTTTTTAAACCCCGATACGAATTTCATCAAGTAGGTGTGAAAAGGATTTTATTCTCATTAATTGAATTTCCGAAATTCTGTTTTTCTTTAGTATTTTAAGAGGAAACGAAAGGGTTCTGGGTGGACAAAGACTGTTCAAAAGTAGAAACGGATTGCTTTGGAAGCCGAAGAAGAAGAAAGAATGAATACGATTTGAAATACTCGAATCAGTCACAGATAAGAATTGAAATAATGAGGAGTAAGGAATTAAACTTGCGGTGGACAAAAGAACACGAAAAATAAAAATATTAAGAGAGAGGATTGCTTATTGAGTAGATAATTACCATGAAACAGAAGACACTTGTTACTCTAGTTTTGCAGAGAATCATAAGCACCGATGGCAAACCGATCACGAAAGTGTGACTCAGTGAACATTCGTTCAAGTATTTGTGGTTGCTGTCCACGTCTCCTCTTTCTGGAGAGAAAATCCCTCAATTTGAGAACAAGGATTTGGTGGAGGATGGAATTAGAGGGATACTGAGGACAGATACGGACGATTTAGCGGTCATTCTTCCCTTGTAACATTCTGGAGAAGAGTCATCGACTGAGAAATAGCGCATCAATCGTCGGAAATAGCCGCCATAAATTGTCTCGAATTCTATAACCCTTATAAATCGAGGAATCGTGAATTCGATCCGTACGGATTTCATTTGCGCCGAGAGGATGGCGATTTTTACTGTTCTCTTTACGATCCCTTTAAGTGCCCCTGAGAAATGAGATGATCCGAGGAACGTTACCTAAATATATACGGATATTGAACGAAAGCGCATTTCAAATGGATATGAATACCATCCAGATAAGACGGAGTTGGAATATAAGGGCAATATAAAAGGCGGCTGGCTGTAAAATGAGATTAATCACACTGGTTGAGTTTTACGGACGGAACTAAGATATCATGAAATATTAAATTAGCATTACTTCGATACTTCAGTATTCAAAACGAAGCTACTGCTTTAAAATGAGATACATTTTATTAAATCGTTTCTAAAGATATGTTACGTATAAAAACCAGACTGCGCTGAATAAATTGTAATTATTACGAGTAAATACGGAAAAATATGGGAATATAAAATCTATTGGGCTACAAATAAACAGCGCATTAGCCACTTTTTGGAGTGTGGTAGGGGGTGTGGTGGGCAGACATATGGTCTTGGCATACAACTAACAACATATAATGTTAGCATTTCTAATGTTGTTTCTCAGCCATAGGAAATTCATTTACAAAGCGGAAATTCATTTACAAAGATAAAGGAAATTTTAACTAAAACATTTAGCCAAAAAAATAATGCTATGGAATCATAGGCCAAAGTGCTTCGCCGAAACCAATGCCATTAATTATTCCTCTAGAGGAATGAGCCTGTAGACTCCACAGAAAGAAAATGAAAGAAAGAAATGCTGAAGAGTTGAAAAGAGATGGGGAGCGTTCAGAATGACAGGAATAGAGATCGTTAGACAAGGAAGGAAACGAAGGAGGAGCATAAAAGGGAAGGAAAGAATATAAGAGAGCGATGAAGAAAGAAGCAAACTATGTCAAGTGAAACAAAAACTTTCGTCTGCTCATTTCTTTCCCTCATTCGCCATCTTACAGGGCGCGAAAAGAGATGGAGACGTAGTAATGGCGGGAAGCGAAGAAGGGAAGAGGAAATGGGAAAGAAAATAAAAAGGGTTCGTATGGGTGGGGAGAGCGTCGGAGAAAAATAACATTGATCGCGTTGTCGAAAAATAAAAGGCGAAGTTCTCTCGTATTTTAGCGGAGGTTCAGAGGCATTGTGACCCCCTTTTCTCGTCGCTCCTTCCTCGGAGCTTATCCTTGCTTCTATTCAGTCTTTTCGGAAGATGAGTCTGAAATTTCGCGCTGTTACTCGGATTCACAGAGGTCTCATTCACTTCCGTTACTGCGGTCTCCAATCATTAGAAGATGCCCACGCGGAATAGTATGCACATACTTGCAAAAACTCCAATTTATTAGCGAGATTCTTCTGTACGAGATTTGTTTTTCATTTCAGTTATTTTCATATTAGTATTGAAACAGGCGGCCCTCCCTCATGGTACTCGTGAAAAGAGAATTCTGTGGCAGTTTTTACTTCTCTGCATGAATGAATAGAGCTTTCGGACAATACCTTTACTGTCCATAGGTTTCGAACAGACACGTTCACTTAAAATTCACCAATTATAATCCCATAATTATCGGAAAATAGAGCGATCGTGATTTATTTTGAATACGCGATTAAAATCACTATACTGGTATTCCCATTATCAGAATTAACTCCATCGTCCTCCTATGTTAACCTTTCATTTAGTTGAATTTTTATTTTCAATTTTTCAGATGCTAGGTCGACCGCTTTCTGTAACAATGGTACACAATTATCGCTTCCTATTATAATTGCACGATTTGAAGGAACATCAGGAAAACTCTATATTTAACATACATGTGTGTGATATCTGCGTCAGTGTTTAAATACCTATCAAGAATCGCAATGTAGTACAAGAAAATTTTTAAATAGCCCACTCTTTAACCGGAAAATCACAGTTATTGGTTATTTACCTTATCTTTACTGAGATTAACATTTCTTTCCAAAACGTATGTCTACTTTCACTTTCGAGGAAAATTGCTTCCTTTTATCTAAATTGGAACATTTAATATTCATCAACATCTCGCGTACTAAACAATATAACAATCTAGTAATAAAACTTTCTTGGCTTCATCATACCAATTTTTTTATTCTATACGACTTTATCAAGAATGTCCCTTTTGTCGTATCGGAATAACAGAGTCAAGAAGATGACAATATTAGCGTCAAATTGAACTGATATGTGTGAGGAAAATATATGAAGGGCTTTGTATGAAAAGGACAATAAAAGAGGGAGAGACCGGAGGCGTGTTTTAGAAATTTTCTCGAAATACTCTCTTCTCTGGAAGTAGGAGTATAGGAAAATGTTCAATTCCTACAACTCACTTCTTACAAGAGTGTAAAAAGAAAATAGATTCAAAGACAAGAAAAATGGAAAGAAGGAACCGAAATGAGAAAATAGAAATATGACCATGATAAGAAAAAGAGGAATGATAAAGAGGGATGGGAAGAAAGACAAGGATGAATGGAAGTAAGAGTGTGAGAGGAAGACAAAGGGAAGACGTCCACCGTATCGAAACGGCGTAGTTTTCTTTTTTAATAAAAGTGCGACCCGTGGATTTGATCAAAGTAGAAGACGAAGTCGTAAACAGACAACAATGCCAGTGAAATGAAGAAGCACGGTTAAAAGGAGGCAAAGTAACTGATACCGCAATAAGAAAGGAGACATTAATTGGTAAGATGTTTACTACAATAATGAAAATAGAATATTAGAAGATGTTGGATTTTTAAATGTGTTAATGAACATTCTGAAAGTAAGACTGTATTAAAATAAAGGAAGACTGCTATATATTATACAAAGCTAGCATTCAGTCAATTCCATAATCCCTAGCCATGAAAACATCGAGAAAACACATCTATTTGTACCTATGTGAGTACGTACTAGTACTCACAGGAAAACGGGTAAGGGTGACTTTGCGCAAGATGGTGCGCACCCAGGAAGAATGGACTTGAAAAAAGTCTGACGGGACCGGCACAAAGTCTCCCGAATGTCTTAGATAAATGTTCTGCCGGGATAGCTCAACGGACAGAGCACCCGACCGGCAATTGGGAGACCCGGGTTCGTTTCCCGGTCCCGTCAGACCTTTTTAAGTCCATTTTTCCTTGGTATTTTGTACTAGTACTCGTTTAGAAATCTGAGTAGACATTATTGACAGAGCGTAAAATGTAAATTGAAGAATTTTCACGGAGGCAAGAGATTGGTTAAAAAAATTACAAATTTTGAATCGAAAAGGCGAAAAGAAGAAAACGGAAGAAAGTAAAGAAATGAGGACATGGGAAACAGAAATATGCGACGAATAAAACATTATTACGGATTAAATAGGTATGACTGGGCGGAATTATGACACACAAGAGAGGAGTGATAAACGTAGAGGGAGTGGGCGAAGAGGGATGGGGAAGGAGGGAAATGAAAGGAGAGTGCTAGGAGAGAGGGTGCGACGGAATGAGATGGATTTCTACGCCAATTCCGTGAATGAGAAAGGGTTCTAATTAGCGAGGCTGTTAAGATACACCAGATAAATCATATCCAATTTCCAGCTGAAATCTCTCCAGGATATTGTTGAATTTTTAAAGAGGCCTAAGAAAGCTTTCCCAAATTGGCTCATAGTTATAAAATGTTATCTTATCTTCGCCTACTACTTCAAACGGAATAGATATTGCCTAGATAACTAACTAGATAATTTTCCCCAGCTATAAGCTTCATACTTTAATCCAAAACTACCCATAAGCCAGGAATCAGTCCCTTCATCGAGATACCACATCTGGATACTCGTAAATACACATTCACAAGAACTCTAAAGGGAGGAGGGATTTTTTAAGACAATAAGTCTAGCACCGAAACATGAAATGAAAAAGTATGTTATTAATCATACTTTACTTCAACGAGGTCAATTTAAATAAAATTTAAGAAAATTATTATTTAAAAATTTAAATGAATGAATTTTTTAATTTAAGAAAGTTATCTTCATACAATTACACATTACATCACGTCTGTTTAGAATCATTTAACACAATAAGCGATTCATTTAATCACATCGTTTCCAACACAAGATTAACAAGAAGGTGAAAATGTTTTAAATTATTTTTTCCGGTGTTTGCTTATACTATATATATATACATCTTAATATTATAAGGTGTTACCACTCAACTTGTACTATCTTATGACGTTTCTTTTATATCTGATTAGCTTTGCCTACGAAACTTTAAAAGAAACGCCAATAAATTGCTCGGATTATATTTACTTTACTTCGTGAATGATTTTGTGGCAGAAATTGACAGAAGTGAAAAGATGATTGATGAGTGAGCGATAGTAATCGACCACTTCAATGAAATCTTGAACGTCGTTGCAAATTAAATCAAAATTGTGCAGAAAAAGACCGGAGAAACGTAATTCGATCACGATGTCTGCTCTTCAATAGAAAACTTAATCGAAATATGTAGTGCTACGAGAGAGAGGTAGATGATGGAATTCGAAATTAACCGAAGCCACGGCGAAGTTTGTCCTTGAGTAAGGCGAGCGCATTAAAAAATCCAATCGCGTAGTTTTGATTAGTGGTCAGTGGAGAGCGAAAGGATTTGGAAATGGAAGCGTCCATTCAGCAGAGCGGCATTCGGAAGGGAATGTATGGAGCGGTAAAAGGGAGTGGAAATGGAATGAAAAGAGGTATGCCGCGAAAGGAAGAAGGTCAGGGAGGAATAGTTTTGGAGGTCAAGGGTCGCTCGAGTGGGCGAGAGAATGTGGACAGCATACTAAGAGCTGTGCCACATATCCCTTACGGAGTTATGTGGAAGCGCCCCTCCCGGGAAAATTCCAGATTAGGGCACTGATATTTATTCTGATGAATTGACTGTACACGAGTTCACCTCACAGACAAAACTATTAGAAAGAGGATAGTAATTTTCTTTCCTAATAGTAGAAATCCTAAATCAAGCCGATTTCCTCACCATTTACAAATAAAACCGTCAATGACTTTGACGTAGAGGTTTACAAGGGTTTTGGCCAGGTAACTGATTTATTTTGCTTGGGCATTTGGCCGCAAATTGCAATCAGCATCAGCTGGGCTCGGATTTGCTTATGAACGGATCAGGGGTGGATTCGGACAACATATTCCCGTTAATACATCCACTTCCTCGTCCAAAAAACAGATATCTTGTTCTAAAACAAAATAAATCGAGAAGATGGCAAATTAAACATCGTCAAAAAGTTTGAAAGCGGAATTTGAGGAGGTACCCAAAGAGATTCTTACGAGTGATGAGAAGTAAATTTCGTGTAATTCCTGTATTCCTAGATTGCTGACTATGATCTGCAGCCATGTATTTGATAAGTGACGACGTAGTATGTCAACGGGATTAAAAAGTTCATGTAAACTGAGTTAGAAGTGACGAAATAGTTACCGTCATATATAATTTGCACGTATTTCGAAACAGGATTTAATAACTAACAGGAAGCCGTCGCAAGAAGTAACCAACTCCTCTGTAGTAAAATTCGCTTTCCCTATGGTACACCGCTTTGTTTATGATTAAGTCATTCAGATCACGTAAGGTAAGGTGCTCATGAAGACTCTGCGAAGTTTCCAACGAAGTAGCCTAATTCAGAGGCTAATCCGTAGATTAAGTTCCTTTCGCAAATCTCGGGCGGAATAGCTTGGTGCGAAGAGAGGATTTCGGAGTCCGCGATGCGGAGGATGATGGATTCTGGGAGAGGAAAAAGAAAATGTCGCCGGAGATGTATAGTCGCGGGGAAGAGAAAGGAGATGGGAAGGCCGTAGCAAATGGACCGGTAGGACGTTTGTTGGTCAACAAAAAAGGCAGCAACTTAGGACGACCACTCCTATATCTCATTCCATACATCCGCCTCTTTCTGTCCCGAGGCGCAGCGCTCGCATCAATCAGAAGGAAGGGATTCCGACGGCTGCTCCCGATGGAATCCCCGCATCTCTCCTTTTGTCGAGTTTATGCGGCGGAACTCAAGAACCTCGCCGAGGTGCCGGTGGGATTTTTTCCCGTCTTTGAATACATCCAGCCGTGAATGGAGGAGAAGGGGATACACGGCACCCACTAAGCACCGGGTTGGAAATCCGAGAGGAAAAAAGAGAAGCGGACGAGTGTGTCAATGCGAACCTTTTCATGCTGACAAAAGGAATCGGGTTTGAAGAGAGGGTTCGGCGTTTCTTGTCGCTGAGGCCACACGTACGCACGGACGGGATGCGATCTGTAGGTGCTATGCGAAGGATCGCTTGCCCTTGTGCTGGGGGCAAAAGGGGCGGATGGGTTTCGTGGGGGGCGGTGAATACGGGGGGCGAAGGCCAGTCAGGCCAGCGTTGCCAAAGCAGAATAGTTTATCCTTTCCGTATACTACTTTTTAATCCGTTTCGATTTTAAGCTGGGATTAACTGAAACAGAGCGAAATTTAAAGATGTTGTTACATCCATTCATAGACACAAGAGAGTTATAAAACATGTTAAGCTAGCGGTACGTAAACTGTAGTATGCTAACAGCTATAAAATTTTAATTTGATATTTTTCAAGTGTTCTATCCATCAAATTCGAGTAGTAAAACATTTCCCCTCGTTAACAATTTCCTTTTCGGATTTAGTGAAATCAAAAGTGTATACAAATGAACATGGAAGAAAAATTAGAGCAGTAGTTAATGCGAAAGTAAGGAAGGATAATTTTCGTAATGCAATCCATGTTACATGCATCATGAGATGGCAAATTCTTCCGATCTTCTGATTGCGTCAACTTTTAAACTGTGAACGAACAAAATAAATTACGACCGAGTTTAATGAAGAAAAATCTCGTGACAAAGACGCATAGCTTCGAAAAATTCGCTGTTGTTTGGAATTTTAAAAAACTTAGCAATTTAGACTCAAAAAATGCTTTATAGTCAATCTATGAGCAAAAATTTTAGCTCTCTGACCGGGTTTGTCGTCGCTTGCGTTTCGCCGATGTCCTTCGCGCCTTATAAATGAACTGGGATGCGGCTGGCTGTCAAGCGACGGGAAGGAAACGGGCGACTCAAACGGAGATTTCACGGCGTGCGCCTTAATTCGGGAAACGGGAAAGAATCGCGATAGAAGAAAAAGTCGTGACGCTCGGTTGGCGTCCATAACGATCGAACGGGATCAAGCGAGCGATGGAGCGAAAGAAAACACGCTCGACTGGACCGTGTTTTTGATCCGATGGAAGTAGGACTCGTGCCGTGGATGACGCGGAAACAGAACGGAGATGGAATTTTCGGCGTGAAATAAGTCATCCCTTTCTCATTTCTTTCTGACAGCCGTCGTGAAGGTGATGTCTTTTTCTAGATTTTGGCAGGAATTCCAAAATCCAATTATGACAAAATTCCTCCATAACTATAAACATGATAACAGAGAGGACAACTTTAGACAAAGTTAAATCTCTTCTACGACAACACCTCTCTGAAACACTTTTAAACCAATTATGCTTTATTTAAAATTCGCTGTTATGACGGAAATTTCGTCCCATTGTGAGGCAATAGGTTAAGGGGAATATTTGTTAATAAAACCTCGCAGTTTATTTAGTGTTCCTTAGACGAATATAATCCTAATAAGATATATAAACACATAACTTTTATAAATTATCACAGTTGTAATGGAGGTAACACTTCATAAGGCATGGTGCAAAGAGCAAGGTAAATATCCTATGAGGAAAGAAATATTCTATGAGGATCCTCATGGAATTATCCTATGAGGATTATATTCCTGGCATACCTTTATGATATACCGGCCACGGAGGCGTAGTGGTTAGCGTGCTAGCCTTTCCGGGGTTTCTGGTTCAAATCCTTGTTAGGGCACGGTTGTTTGTGATCGTGACTTGTAAAAGGTCAATTGTAAGAGTGGTCTCTTAAGACTAAAATTCGCCAAATGAAATCGTCATCTTTATTATTATTATGATGTCGAGTCACCACATATCCACCCCGAATCATATATCGCCTTCATATACCTTTCCGCAATCCTTTAGATACCCGCATTCTAATTCTTTGAATTTTAAAGCAATATTCCTTAATAAATGCGGCATAAGATTTATCAGTAGGCTTTAGCTAAGCTGAAATTAAATGCTCTTTACAAATACGAGAGTTCGATGCCCTTAACATTGCGGAAATTAGGCTGTGCGATGCAATGAATCCTCTAGCGGTGCGGACAGTCTATTACAATTCAGTGAGCTTAGTTTACAGGATTGACCCCCTATGTATCGGCGGCAGTGCTACGGGAGATGTGGCAACATCTCTATAAGTAAGAGGAACACGCTGGAGAGATCTCTCTTCCCATTTCCCTCCCTCCGAATGGAGCTCCACCACTTGTTCTCTGGGATTAAACTCCACGGCATTTAACGCCCTCGAATCCACGGGATTTTCCCGCCTGCGACGTGATTCGACGGGATGAGCCAACGGAAATTACCTTACGCTCTGTACTAAGGTCCCTTTCTCGACCAGATGACGGCCATGCGGAATACCTCCACCAAAGTATTTTCCTTCGATCTCTAGCCCAGCTTCCAAACTGGCCCACCGATTCTCCCTGCAGCAGCACGGTCGTTTCTCGTAGGAGCACCTCCATTTTTTATTCTACCACGCTTTGCGCCCCGCCTCCACGGCCCTCCGTGGTTCCTCGATCCACCGCCAGGAGTGCCTTCAGCCCCTCGCCCCAAAATGACCCTCCCATTCTCCTCCAAGCCTGTCATTCTTCCGCAAATTTCTCTTGCCCAAAAAGTTTTCCTCTGGCGCAGAGATTTTTTCTCGACCTTCGATCCTTTGTTCCGGCAAGTTTTTATCGTGTTGGCCGAGAGAACAATGTTATCTTTGCCTTTTTTCTATACATTATAGTCCTCACGCGAGGAAAATGTGTTAACATACCCGCCTTGATCCTGCAATTGGTTAACCAGGATCTTTTTCCACAGATAAGAAGCCGTGAATGCTAACCTTTTCTCGCAACAATACAAGACGTATATACGTAGAAGTTTTCTTGTAGTTAAAGAGGAAATAATTTAATGGTCTGCTCTTCCGGCAAGCACTTTGTATTTAAAAATAAAGTTATTACAGATTCAACAAGGAGGATCATTACAATACAGCAGGAAGTGTAAGTGCATTTTCGTACTTTCAACAAAATTACTAACTGATTTAATAACAGAATGGGTTGACATTTATGATATACATAATATTTCTCTCGGGAAAGTTGAAAACGTTTCTGTATTTTCTAGCTTGATTAACTTCCGTGAGCTAAATTTTGCAGTCAGAGAATACCTTGTAAGTAAGGCACGGTATTAAGTCAATTTCGCTGGTGATAAGGACGAATGCATGTATTTATCTATGTTCAGAGATAAAACCAAATCTGATCATTAGTATACAGTGGCGAAAGTAACGGGATAGTTGGATAAAACTGAGATTGCAACGATATAAATATATATAATGATATTCTGCAAACTCCGATTTGCAATCAGTATGCTTTCACCTTTGGTAACCATAGAAGTTGAAGTCTGCTCGAAAACGATAATATGCCAGCAATAAGTTCATGCGTTACGGGGCATGCCACTTTTCATTACCTGTGCATGTCGTGCTTAAGGTTGAATGCGCTAACTTCTGCGAATTCGAAGCTCGTGCGACCCATTATCAAAATTAAAATTTACAATTCGATGCATTAATACATGATGTACGAATTATGGGCTAACAAAATCTAATATTTCTATCTTTCATTCCCGGAATAGCCTCGAGGGCATTTCCTTCTCATCGCATATCAAATCTCTTTCCATCGAAAATTTTTTTCTGCTTTAATCCTGATAAGAATTTTGTTTGCTGGTTCGCTCGGAGTTTCAATCCAATATTCCAAGTATGGAAAGAAAAACGACCTCCATGCAACACAAAGTCACTCTTTTCCCTTTGCTATCTCCTCAATAAACTGTCCGAAGTCCCTCGTGATTTGCAGCTCAGCTTAATGGACATCCATCGAGGTCTATGAACGAAAATGCCTCGGGAAATGACGTATTCGGACGTGCGCCGATAGCGAATAAGAGGCCAAGTTACAAAGAGGAATGGCGGATTAGCGATTGCAGCGACGTAACCATAAATTCCGCTGCCAATCCCGACTGAAATACCAAAACTTCCCCTTTAAGCATCATTACTTTAATTTCTAAATCTCTGCTAATTAAATGTCAAACGCTATTTTATCGAGAATAACCTTTAAGGGTTATTAACGGCCGATGTAAACCCACCCACAAATGTATACATTTTTGTACAGGTAGCCAGCTTGTAAATCTTTAAGCAGAACTGATTTCCGAAATATTTACAAGGGAAATACTGATAGCTCACATGTTTGAAACGACCGATTGTTAAACGAAAACTAAGAATATGTATTTAATGGTTTGGAGGAAAATTTTCCGTGTAAAGTGGTGCGGTAGGAAGATATTTAAATTTTATCAAAAGTATGAAAGAAACGAGACGAGAAATTCACTCCGGGAGTTATGGAAACAAAAATATTGACAGCGACGTCTTACCGAAATTCTTTTGGCCACTTCCGCGGTTCGTATTCGACTCTCGTATTCTCACTCACTTCCTGCTCTTTCATTTTTCCGCCCTCCGAACAATGCCTTCACGCCTCTCCTTTCCTTCTCCTTCCCTTGTCCTTTTCGCTTCCACATATGCCCTCACTTTCTCCCTCAGGATTCCGAATCGAAAGCGAATTTTATAAAACTCTATCGTCGATGGGTTACCGAAGGTCTTTTGATCAAAGCGAGCGAAAATAAAACGCGACGCTCGCTGATCCGAAAAGGAAAATGGAATAGATAGTAACCAATGCAGCCAAAGAGAAGGGAAATTCTTTAAGGGAATCATCCCGACAAAGGCGAGGCGTTCATTGATTTTGAAATGGAAATTTACGACGTTCCTTTCAACACATATGGATTGTTGGGGAACAAAAACATTCAAATTGTGTTCACGTGGAATATCTAAAATGTGATAACTATTTTCCAGATTCATTCCTGTAAAATGAATACTTTTGTTATGTAAATGATAAATTCAATAGCAGAAAGGAATTTTGCGTTATATTCTACAATATTCACACCTAAAGGAGAAGAAAATAGAACAAATTTCAATAAAATGATATTAAAATACATATCGAATTGATAAGCCGTAACAATAGAAATAATTCTTTAATTTAATATTATTCAGCTTATTCACTTTTCACGTGTATGAGAGAAATAAACCCAAAGAACAAATAACATCATATTCAAGAATTTAAAGCCAAATATAATGATTTGTGCATCCATAGGAATTTTTACTTCTCAAGGGCCCATCGTATGATGGTCTTCCGTTCTCTTTCACCACATTCCCCTCTATATATTCTTCATATTCCTTCTCTTTGAATTCCTTCATACACTCACCCATCCTTCTCCATATCGACACCGCACTAAAATGTATTTCCAGGAACTCGGACGTTTTGCTTCCAACCCAACCCCACGTTCAACCATTGCGAAGACAATACACAAACAGTAATGGCAACAGTTCCGTCATACAAAACGGTTATCTCCATTTCAAAGCCACTAGAAGGTATGCTTCAGGATTACTGAATGTTACGGTGAAAGAAAATCGAAGGCATAACTCCGAAAAAGAAAGTAAAGATAAAACGGTGACTAATTTAAATACACGTTGCAATAAATTAGCTACATACACAGCTAAGCACATGCCTAATACCAGAAGTAAAAACACGCTGACTCAGTTATTTATGAATGGTTCATTACTCACTGATCATTACAATGGGCATATTTTATAGAAAATAACTGTTTATAAGGAACGAGAAATTGTACAATACGCAAAGTAGGTATCATATGGACCAAAAAAGCAATAAATCATCTCGTCTTTTCTTCGTTTGAGGATTTACAACAGTTAGCTGAGTTAGCATGACGAATGTAAATATTGCATTGAATCAACTGCTTTGGCCATGACTGGTAGGACTCCGTGAAGGAACAAGAAAAAGTCAAAAATTTTACCAACCACAATATTCATTGGAAATATCCATGGTTGATGATGATTCCAAGAGTCGAAACAATGGTCATTTCCATTGAATATTATAGTTGGTAAAAATTTCGACTTTTTCTTGTTCCTTCCTAAAAACCGCAAACGAAAAATGAAAAAAGAGGGATGCAAATAAGAACGGTGATGAAATTTAAGGTTACATAAGACAAATACATCATTTTCCGACGTTTTCGAATTGGAAAGAAATAAGAAGAATTTCCGAGATATGAAAATCCCTGAGAATAAAAAGCCCAAATGGAGAAGATATCAGATTTTCAAGCAATTTTCAAAAACTGAAAATGATACCGAAAACGAGATGCAGATACGGAGACGTAGCGAGGGAAGCAAGAAGACGAAGGGAGGGAAAAGGCAAACGAATGGAGGGTGAGAGAGGATTAGAAGAGAGAGAGAAGGTAAATGAAAGTAGCTGGGGAAAACGCGGAAGAGGGAAAGATGTAAAATGAAAGAGAGGGAGCATGCGGACCCTGAAAAGTAGCGGAAGATATTACGAGGACGATTTAATTTGATCGCTGACTGGTAATTTAATTACTCTCCTTAAATTTTCGGAGATTTTAATCCTTCGTCAAGACGACGCAGAAACCCTCCTTTGAAAGTGGAGAGGAAACGACCCGAATGGCCATTTCTTCCTCTCGGGGTTGATGGGACGGGATGAAGTACGAAACAGATTTAGTGCGTGGCTATATGTGGGAAAGGTTACTCACTGATGTGCCGATGGAAGAGTTTGAAGAAGAAACGGCGGATTTGAAGGTGAGAAAGTGTATCGCGCGAGGGAATTTGGAGAAAGGAAGGTTGACAGAATGTGTTTGGATAGGAGGAGGTGCTTGCGGAAACACAGGGGAGGAAAGAAGAGGCATGAGAGGCGACGCGTGTTGCAGGAGAGTGAAAGAGAAGCCCTGCGGATGTGGAACATTAACAAATTTACAGCGGTGCTGCGATAGGGGAGAGACAAACAACGAGAGGCGGAAGGAAACATCGAAGAATTTGAATGGAAAAGAGCTGAAAAGAGAGAGGTATACTATCAAATATCAATAGCTGCGGCGGAGTAGCGATGGTGGAAGTGTGCGTCGTGTTTGTAAGTTGAACTGAGAGTTCTAACATAATTACAGGGGTAGAAAAGAAGGAAAAGTTAAGAGATATGTTATCTATGCATCCCAACTTATTCCTTGGTGTGCGGCTTACGAGGAGGAAGAGATGAAAATGAAAATTGGAAAGAAAAGGATACAAGAGAGAAAGGTTTAGGAGACCTGTTCCAATTTCGACTCGTAATGAAAATGTTAATTAAATTTTTAAAAGGTTTCCATTCGGTGAGTAATTCATTATGAGGAATAAAAAAAAGGGATTAATTTAAAACAGAAAAATTAATCTTCCGAGGTGATGAAATATTTCCTCCCTTTTTGGAAAGTCAGATTGGTACGGAGAGGGAGGAAATTAAGAATGATGGCAATTTAACTTCTTGATAGTAGAAATGAGAGTAGTTATGAAAAAATCTGCTTGTTTACAGATTCTCAAGAGCTCAATAGCAGCTATATGCTTCACTGCCACTTACGTTTTAAGTGAATAATTGGCTACTTTCATTGCTATTACGGTTCGTATTCCGTCGATTTGCAGAGGTTGATAAATTATCTCCGTCTAAAATTATTTTGATAAGTTTCTTGGAAACCAGATAATTTTAATGACAAGTTGACGATGCCTCGATATTTGTCTATTAATGACAAACATTCGCGATGAGTAGGTATTTTACCGAGGCATAAGACATAATTGAAAACTTTTAAAATATTTCTTTTCAGCAAAACATTATTTATATTCTAATATTATTTACATTTTTTACTTAGGTATAACACGACAGAAAATTGGAAAAAGGGAAAAAAGGGGCTGGAGGCATTAAATTAAAGTCATTTTGGAGGTAATCTTTCAAAATTAAATAGAAACATTTTATTTTTATGTTCGAATTCGACTCAAACATAAAAAGAACAACAAATTTAAGTTAGATGCAAGTAGGATTACTAAAATATTTGAATGAATGAAAAAAATGTCCTGAAGCCATAAGACTAAGAAACCTTTAAGAACTAAGAACGAGTGATTCATCATCGCCATCGAGAATAATAATGTATGTACGAAATAACCTTCGATTTTCCTCATAAAAAATGTTTTCTTGGTCTTTCCCTTAACCTCAAATACTTCAAATGAAATCCCGTTCATCCATCGCAGCTGTCTCACTTCTTTCGGCTGTCTTTTTTACCGGAGATTCCCATGTCGTATCAGTTCTTCAATTCCATCCACTAATTTTTCTCGCCGTCCTGTTTCCAATAATATACCCCGACAGCGCTCCCTACCTTTCTCTCAGCTGTCTCGTTCCGCTCCTCGCAACATTTTCTTTCCCTCGCATTCCGGGGGCCATCTTCACTCCCGCGTGTACCCGCACTCCCTACGGTCATATCTCAGCCTGACGTGCTCTCCTTCCCCTTCGGCCCGGCTTCTCCCATCACAATCCAATCCCTTCTAAATTACTGCCGGTTAGCGAGGCCCTCCTCTAGCGGCATAACTCAATAAAAGGAACTGGATGGAATCTGGAATTTTGAGGGTAAGTGGAGCTGCTGGGGAACCCCATTCCCCAGCCTCCTTTCTCTCCTCTCTCGTTTTCCCTTCCGCGTGGGTGTTTTGAAAAATGCGTCAGGGAAGAAGGGGTAGTGTGCCGCGATACGCCGTTTCATTGATGACGTCCGCTATGCGATGCTGATACTTCCGCTTAATTGGATACTCCCGATACTCTCATCTATCGTGTATACATGCGAACGCTCACGGCCACGATGGATTCAGCGCACTATCACGACTCACACAAATCAGTAATCGTAAGATTTTAGCAATTACCAACATGTCATTAAAATGGTACATTCTAGACTTTGCTGGTGGTAATTAACTACGTAGTAAATAGTTTTTTTATCAACCTAGCCGCAAAGATTTTAACTCTATTCAAAGAAAAAAACCAGCTAAACGACTAAACTATCGATAACGCGCAATCGGTGAGCTGAAAATAGTATATAAAAATATCCTTAATAATAACAGTGACGACTTCAATAGGCAAATTTTAGTACTAAGAGACCACTTTTACAATTAACCGTTTAAATAACAAACGTTAACAACATTTTAAACGGGATTCGAGACCTGGAACACGGTGGCTACGTTAGCACGCTAACCACTGAACCTCTACCCACAATAATATGTCAGCGACACGTTAGAAATTACTTATTGACAACATCAGAGCGAAATTTTGTTATTTGTTATTTGAAAGAACAGAAATACTAAAAATTTAATATAAAATTCTTGATTCTCCTTCCCTTCTTTATTGCTCGGGGCCATAATACCATATCGTACGAATTATCAGATGCTGGAACAGCTGCATTCAGCAGAGATGCATCACTGTGCGATATCCGGAATTCTTCCACGTTCCTGTGATTCCATCACATCAAAGGATCGATCATAAACCCTGATTCCTTTCGCATGTTATAACAATAAAACAGCGGGACGCGAGATGTTCTTTCCAATCCGAGCAGCATTTCTGCTTCCATTTTCCTATCCGCGCTCCAACTATTACCCCAGCGAACATCTTTCCCCTTTCTGTTCCACGATCCATTATCTTCCTCATATTCCTTTCTCTTCCCGAAAACCTTTTCCAATATTTCGGCAAAGAGAGTGGCGTGCTTGGAAAGAAGAAAGGCGGAGAATGCGACGGAGAATAAAACGGAAGATGAGGAAACAAAGGAAAGAATACAGCATCGCTCGAAAAATATTTCACCGTGGTTTTTCAACCTCTGAGTCGTCCAACTGATTACTTCCCCTCATTTATTGCTTCCCGTCCATATCATTATCATTTTTTTGGGGAATCACAAAAAAGGGAAGTTTTAATGCGTCGAGAGGAATTTTCTGGTCGTTATGAAGAGCGAGAGTATCCTGTCTCCGGAATGGGACGATTAGGGAAGAAGTGTGTTTTCTCCCAATATTCTGTATTTTCTTCTTTACTTTTTATCTTTTCACTTTTCTGCGTTCTCTTTTCGAAGATGCTTCAATAAGAAATGTAACGTTTGCCACGCACAAGTGACCTCTTTAAATGTATTAAGACAACTCACAATTTATTGAATGATATTGTGTTTATAAACTCGCTGTTTTCTAAGAATTGCAGAAATAATTCTGCATAGTTTAATATCTATGGGGAGTTTTATGTAGAATTTTCGTACACGGAAAGTTGTCGCAAGGAGCATCGTAACTGAAATCAAGAGATCTTGATATTTTTACGAGTGACAATCCAATGAAAAGGGCCCATGTAAAACAAAAGGCCAACTTTTACATCAAAAAATTTACTTTCGTGTTCTTCTCTGAGTTCTAGGTTGATTAATTCCACCAAATAACCTATGAATAATTTAAATAATACGAAAAGGACCAATTTTATTAAGGCATTGCATTCAGGTTTAAGTAAGAAGGTATGACTATGAAAAATTGTAGTAATGGAAACTTCACTTTAATGCCATTATTTTTTTAAGGCAAGGTATCCCCAAATGTTTGCTTAAGAGACTTCAAAATGTCAAAGGTGATGCGAACATCCTTTCAGATGCCGGTGGGTAAAATCATCACGCTGTTCCGCCATATTTTTCTAATTAATTTTAAAGGTGTAGCTTATTTGTAAACAATTCTACAAACACCAGCAACTTGCATTAAGTACTTCGTTATCATGTTTCTTTTTGTAATGTGAGGTATACCCAAAACTGGCCATCCCTCTTTGCTCTGATTGCTTTCTCCTCATTGCCCTGATTCTTCCGACTTTTCTAGTTATTTCCTTCCTTTAACTATCTTCCATCCTCTACTTCTCCCTTATCGGATCCTCCTTATAATGTTTGCGCTCGCGGATGTCTCGTTTTTCCTTATCCTCTCGGATGATGGTTGGATTTACAAAAAGCGGTCGTTTTCTCGTCCAAATGTTTGCGTTTAACATTGAATCGAATCGTATCCGACCACATTTTTTCTCCAAATCGCAGCAATCTTCTCCGGCTTTTGGAAGAAAAAGAAAACCGAGAAAAAAATCTCCGGTTATTGTAAAGGAAATTGAAGCCGATTCGTAGGGCAATGTAAAGACCCAGCGAGAGGATTGACTGGCAATTTGAACGACACCAAACTAAGGTTCTGTCTGTATCAGAACTTATGCTGTTTGTAACGTTCAACAACAAACAAGCCAAATGTAACTGAATTGAGTCTATGGATATCACCCACTAAAAATCTTCGTCTCTCACTGTAGGAATTTAGTCTTTCTCACGCACTAATATCTTTTCCCAGTTTCAGGTATTACCTTCTGAGCCACGTTGCGCCGAAATAGTAACACTAAGGAATGCAAACATAGATGTATGTTATCTTCACTCCACTCACGATTAAGTAGCGTACGCTTAAAAGCGTAATTACTTAACAATGGCATACCTCTAATTCCGGTCAGGTATTTCTGCCACAGAAATCCTATAGTATTTTGAACCGAAGTGTAAAATTGAATCATTAGTGGTAGTATTGTTAAAATGCTTCGATTAATTAGGTAATTTCTCACGTAGGTCCCCACCGGGAATCGAACCCAGGACAGCTTTCACCGAAGTCGAACGCGTTGCCCACTTGGCTATCCGGTAGCCCTAAAACGGAATCATTTCATCTAATGTCCTTCTAAGAGGCTAAAATTCTGTATACCATTCCAAAATACAAGTATTTTTCTTGGATCTAAATGCAAAATTACAATTATTTAAAACTCATTCTGTTTAAGAATCGACTTTTAAAAATCCGCGTATACCGACTTTCGAACTACACACAAATTTACAGCAAAAATGCATTCTATTTTTATTCGTAGCAGTTCTTTTCGCGAGCCTCACTGAAATCTACTGACTAGATTAACCCACCTCAAATTTTCTCTTTCTTAATCTTTGCGATTCAACGATTTTCAGAAAGATAATTTTTCATAATCGCATAGTTTTGAAATAAGTTTTCCTACCCCGGAAGCTGAAGCTTAGATATCACTCCGATTTCCGCGAAATTAGGAAGAGAAATGGGATAGGAAAGTTAGTCCCGAAAAACGAATCCAATCTCCTTCCGGAGAAAAGAAAAACATGGAGATATAAGGAACTAATTACCACACTGCAGAAGCACTGCTGGGGCTACCCGGAAAGTATCAGTCCCGGAGTCGGACTTTACCCAGTTTTGTAGGACGTTAAGAATTTCAGCTTAATGAAAGAATATCGGGTCACTGGGGATAATGCGGAAATTAGAATTTGAAGAGTAGCACAAGGGCAAAGTTGACTTAAAAGGAGAGGTGCACATGAAACAATACTCCTCATGCACCCTATGTCTATCTCCTCTCTAATCCCTTTATTAAGTAACCGGACATTCCTACACGAACAGTTACGTGAGGCAGTCGTCTAAGTCCAAACTAAATCCATTAAACGCTCACCTTCCCCGTTCCATTCTAATTGCTACCGCCCTAATTTTTCCTCTAATTATTCCTTAAAGAATAACCTTCGGAGGAAAACACAGTGACTCGCTCCGTGGATCCGACGCAATTTTCGGAGGAGCCATTTCCGATTCCTAGCGACCGTGTCTCTCGTTGCACCACTCTGTTTAATTCAATGTCTTGGGTCCTTCGATGTTACCACCGTCTATACACATTCTCCTCTTCGTGCTCTTTACCCGCCAGCAAAGTCTACCCACGCGGTCTTTCCCACATTCGTATTCATACCCCTCCTCGCAATCGATATTTGCAATTCATAGAGCGCCGCCTCGATTAAAGCCGCCCAAAAGGCGCAATTACGAGCGGATTAAAGATCTATCAAACGATACATCGATCGAGACAATTTCATTTAACGCGAAGGGACTGAATTGCGACTTTAAATTCATTCTCTTGCGGAATATGTGCTAATGATAAACAGCACGAGGAAACAAAATGGCTAATGTTTTACTAAACGCGGTGATCAAACAGAAGGCGATTTCTTGCAAAATATTTCGTCACGAGGTCGTTAAATTATTTAATTTGCACGTTTCCTAAGTTTCGACTGTCGTGTTATTTCTCGATAAACCTAAAGGTAATAATTCAGGAAGATGGAACATTTCCGCGTTGAAATTTGCGAAATTAATTTGTATTCAGGTTAAGGAGGAAATGGTTGAATATAGCACGCGCAAATTATCGCCTTAACGACCGATTTTATAAACATTTCTGCAATATTACCCAAGAGACCATCTACCCATGCTTTTCTAACTGTAGGGAGCCTTAACTACAGGTAGAAGAGTTGTGTTTACACATTAGACTTTAACACTGCTTAAGAATACTTCAACGCAAAACAAATTCTCGTTTCTACGAGAGATCGACAGCAGGCGTCGGCCGCCGTTTACTATCCGACTACGTCTTTAGTTAGCCTTACTTTTCTATCAGCTCCTTCTTAACTCCTATTCGCACTTCCTCTCATTACCACCATAGGTTCTTCATGGTAGGAAGGATGCTGTGTTCTATTGGCATCTTAAAATTCTTTCGCATTCGATCACTCGAACGCGGGATACAGTCTCACTCTCAATTCCTTTCCAAATCGTCCCGTGAGCGTAACGCAAGTAACATAATATTTCTCACCCAATCACTTTCACTTTCTCAACTTTCTTTTCCAGTCTTTTAGCATCACGTCCTCAAGAGTTGTTCTCTGGTCACAGGCACTCCTCAGGAAATGATTGCACGTGCTTCAAGCGACTGTCACAGTGGAGTTGGTCGAGGGTGATCGGACGGCGAACGGGAAAAAAGGGGATTGCATCCGGGAGCGATGGATCGCTGTTGTGATTATCTTTGGAATTTGTTTTTCAAGGGAGACGACAGCTCGAGAGAGGGGAGGGGGAAATCGGGTGGCATTAGGGTCAAGTTCAAGGGTTACGGAAAAATACGACGCAAAAGAATTGCGTGAATCATTGGCACCATTTGAAAAAAAAGTGGGAATTTTCCTTTCATAGAAAAAAATTTAACCAAACACTGCCATACTAGAGAATGTAAATTAGATGCATAATCTACAACAATCTATAAAATCTTTTACGAAAATTCTCTCTCATTTCAAATCAATGTTTTTCATTAGATTTTCTATTTGATATGTTTCTAAGATTGGTTGGTACATTCCCTCCAAAGGCCGATAAATATTAAATTAAAATACTTTCTGTTTAATCAATTTCGCCTTTTAATCGTGAAATTAGAATAAAATATTTCTGAACACCTACTTCTATGCTACCTACAACCTAAATAGAAAAATGTTAATGTCAAGATGCCCACCTTCATACACAAGGTCTTCCTTCATTCAATGTTCTGATTTTTCTGAAGTTTTCTACTTCTAAAAATATTCCTTACCTCTAAAATGTATCAAAGCTTTTCACTTATAGTATCATTTACAGACATTTTTATCCTTTATAAAGGTCATATACATTCCATCAGTATCATCTCTAAAGTCGTATCCATTTAAATAACTGATTTCTTCTCCAATACGATACTTCTCAATCCATTGTCACTTCACTGTTACTTTTCCCCTAATGCCCCTTTAGTTTCCTTATTTCAAATATGTATTCACTGAAAGATAACGATAGTTTTTTAGCTCTCCGTTAATGGATATTTCTTGCTCTAAACAGGTAATACTAATGAAATATGATGCTGAATTTGTGACTAGTTTTCCTTATCATTTTAAAACGTTTCTTCCTCGAGCAATCCACGACTGTAATTAATCCAAAACTCGTTAATTAGAGCAAATGATCCGTGTAAAAGCCGCTGGTACTCTAAACAGGACTTGAAGGCGAGGAAATATCAATTTCACAAACACAAATTTCACAATTTCACAAATTTTTCAAAAGCAACCATTTTCCTCATATTAAACTTTGATTTATTTCACTAAGAATATTCGACCTCCAGATATCATTCCCAAGCAATAAGAAGTAAACGAGCCCAACACAGTCACACTGCCGAGGGTCAGAGGTCGAGGAAGCAGATAACAAGCGAAGTCTGACAGACAGGCAGATCGATTCGTGAAAGAATACGGATCAGTCGCGAAAATTCCCTTCAAGGGATTCCGATTATTTCAAAGTAATTTTGAGGTTATTGAAGATGGGTTGGAAACGAGAAAAGGTTACTATTTCATTGGCACTGGCCACGTTATTAGTATCCCTAGCAACCTCGGCGGTCATCCCAGAATCCGAAGAGACAAATACATTGGCGACTGTTAGCGAATCGACCACATTTCCCGTGGACCCCCAGGATACCTCCTGGTTCGAGACTGGATGGTCCATAAACCTCGGAGGACTCTTCTCCTTCGACGGAAGGTTCTCCTGGTGGCAGTCCGCGCCCTCTACCAGCGGAGTGAACTTTACCATAACTTTGTCCTCCGGAGCCAAGGATTCTTCTTCCAGTGAGGAGAATGTCTCAACAGAGCCTCCGAGAGAACGCCGTTGCGAGCAGCTAACCGCTCCACTTTGCATCGGCATTGGATATGAGTCGACCTGGGTTCCCAACCTTTTAAATCACACCGACCAGATGGCAGCCAACGAGGAGCTGAGGAAGTTCTCTCCCCTGGTGAAGATCGAGTGCTCCAGAGACTTGCCCTTCTTCCTCTGCAACATCTTCGTCCCAGAATGCGGTCGTGGAAACACCGAACCAGTTCTTCCGTGCAGGAGCATGTGCGAAAGGGTGAAGTCGGGGTGCGACGCAGCGATGGAGAAGTTGGGTATTGTTTGGCCGGATTATCTATCGTGTGAGAAATTCCCGGATTCGGATGATCCGGATAAAGTTTGCACCGGACAATGAAGTTGTTTTAAGACAAAAGTAAAATGTGACATTGTGGCTTTCAATGATGTGGTGTAACGGCTAATAAATGAGTCGAGCTAATAAATTTCGGTGCGCAAATGTTTTCTCATGATTTATGTAGCAGCGAAAGAAACGTAGAGCGCGACTCAATTCTCGAGTGTTACTCTCACTACGCTAATTGCGGTCTCGACTGGTTTTCAGGCTGCAGACTCGAGAAATGTTGCGAAACCCGTGCGCTGCTAGCTAAAGCGAAGGGGACACCTCAAAGAGGACAAAGGTTGGAGGAAAGTTCGACTCCTTAGATCTAGATCGATGGATATAATAAGAAAACCCGGACACACTCAATTATTTTCATAAGGATAGAGCAATAAAATATACTCTTAAACATTGTCTTACGCAAATTATTCATTCTAATATTAGATTCTCATTTGAAATATTATTTCATTTACAAATTGGAGATGAATTGGGAGTGACTTCTGCAATGAGCTTGTTAAAGTGATTTGGTGACATTGTTAAATTAATTAATTCATTCCTTTAACTCGAATTAATTTTAACCGGTACACTTAAAGGAAATTTCTCACTAGAGTTGCAGTGCGATAAAAGTAAAGTAAGTACATAAACTGGTAATGGTATGGTCATATACAGTTACACCGCTTACAGAAAAATCTTAGCGCAATTTTAGAAAACGAAATAACAGGAATAAAATGTTTACCCGATAAGATCAATTAGCGAATTGATAACCAGGAAGCAATACGTACTCAATACGTCGACGCTGAAAATGTCAGAAACTTTTCACTTATTTAATATTTGTAAGAAAGAGCATATCATGAGATCATAAGACGCGTGAGTCAAAATATTAAGAAGTTAAAATATTAAGAATAAAATGCGCAGAAAATTCCCTACCTTCTAAATATAAAGTAATTGAATGAAGGATAAGTAAAAACTACTTACTTCATACTAATGCAAAGGGTTTGAATAACTTTCTCGAGTACGCAAGGTGGCTCTAAAGAATGTAGATATTTCAGGATTCAACGTAGGACCAAAAGGGAAGCTTTAAGGGGTGGACGTGATTTGACTAAGGAAAATGAGCCGAGGAGCGTGGGTGAGATCCATTGTGACGGGGAGAGAAAGTGGAAGACAGAGTGACTCGGCCGAGGGGTCAGAAGAGCAGCGGATGCGAGTGCATAATCACAGTGAAGTGGAGACGTATAAGCTAGGATGGTAGTAAAAGAGAAATTGAAGGCGTAATGGAGAGAAAGTACAAACCTTTAAAGGATTCATTCCATTCGAAAATGGGTTGATAGCGCGAGTTTACTAAAGCCTGCCGGAGGTTTTAAACTTCAATAACGCCGTTCGATTTTGAGGAATATAATAGCAATTACAATAAACGGCCGCGGTGGCGGAGTGGTTAGCGTGTTAACGCTCCAACTCTAAGGTCCCGAGTTCGAGCCCCGATTAGTCGGATATTTCAGGATAGAAAATGGTTGTCTGGTTGTAAATAACAATATTTTTAAATGGATGTAATAGGGACCTTCCTATATCCACAAAAGAAGATGATATCATTATTATTATTACTAAGAAAAAAACTTGTACAAGCCTAAAACAGTCCTACCTGAGATAACAGAGTAACCTAAGATACCCCTTTCATCAAAAAAATATGAAATACTTAAACTATAAAATTTGAGCGAGATCAAGTCTAATTCGTATTTTTACTGCTTGTTATAATTCGAATGTACACCGGTGTTCGGAGGAAAGAAAATTAATTCCATTTAACTGCTGCTTCATTTGCGAATCCTTGTGATTTCTTGATCAGACTCGGAGAGAATTTCTTGACAGAAGATTGAGAAGCAGAAAGCATTCGCTTCAGGAATATCGAATATCCTTGAGGGGAAAACAAATGAGAGCGCTGGTTAATTACAGTCATCCTAAAATATTCTTGCCGCGTGTTCCGCGAGCGAACGAAACGCGAGCGAAATTAGCATTCGGGGAACGGGACGGTGAGTTTTCAGCCACTAAAAGGGTGTCCAATTCAACTCTCTTCCCACATCCCTCTCCTACCTCATGTCTTCCTCTTGATGATCCAGAACAATTCTTACTCTTTTTATTCTTCTCTATACTTATTACTGTATATATCTCCTCTAAACTTTCCTATCATTTTCCTATATCCTCTTTTCTTACAGCTTTTATTCAAATTCTAAGCTATTTTCATCATTGTTGATTAACCATTAAGAAAAGGAAAATTCTTTCCACGTAAGTTTGTTCTCCTTCATCTACCACGAATCAATCAAACCCTTTTACTTCGATTTATTCTTCAAGAATTCTTTCCTCCCTTCTTTTTTTTCTGTCATACTATGGAGGTTTCTGTCTCCTTCATAGTGTAATATAAAAGAATTTCGCACAAAAAATATATATTTTTATCATTTCTTTATTTATTCATTCTTGTTCTATTTATTACTAACGTGATGCTGATTTAAAATATTTTGTACGTACAACCAGCATTTCTCTTGTTAAAGGGAAGAGATTAGTGACAGTCATTAGTCTTAAAACTACACTTCTCAGATATTAAATGTACAATTCCTTATTTAGGGAAACGTTAAGCCTACCACAGTATATTTACGCTTTTGATTCTGTCGTCAAATTCACTAAAACATCGGATACTGATCAATTCCAGGCATAGAGAATGCGTTAATACGTTTGTGTAATATTACTTTTAACGGCATGGGATAGCGAAGGTCTCTGTTTCCCTCGCAACTTAATTACCTCTCCCATCGCATAAAGTCTCTCTCCCTTTTAACTCCTCTTTTTAATCTATTTTTTGCTTTATCTACTATTTTAATCCTCATTCCCAGTTTGATCTTTTCCTCTCATTCCTCACATAAGAAACATCCTCTGACAGATTCGGATCACGGAACGCTGGACTTAACTTTTACACATCCATTTCCTACTTTTCTCACACAGCTGTCCCAAAAAGCGTCCTCAGTATCCAATCCGTACCAGAAAAAAAACTATCCTACTCTGTCATTGTATCACAAGGAAGGGAAAGGCGAGGAAAAAGAAACATCTCTCCGTCGAGTATGGCGGTCCTCCCTAGCGGGAGTTTCATAGGAGGCAGCGCAGCATTCTGCTATTTATTTTCCTCTTCTGTATCGCGGAAAGCTGAAAGCTATGCCCTATTACTCTCTCTCAATTCCCATAGACTCGCAGAATAGCGAAGGACGCGCTTGGAACGGTCACTGTTGATGTTCCCTGCTCCAGGGAATCTTTCTCATCATCGTGCTTCCCTTGCAAAAAAACTTCATTATAATTAAGGCAGAGGCTTAACGTTACGCTTTTGACCGAAGTCGACTACTGGCCTAAGAGTCGAGTGATAGTCGAGTTTACAGAGAAAGGGATTCCAAAAACTTTACGGTTTAATGTTAGTAAACCAACAATTTGCTTGGTTTTAGCTGCGGAAACTCATAATAATGAAATATAAACATCAGAATTGCATTTAGAGACATTCTTAATATTTTAAAACATTTTATTTAATATCGATTTGCTTTGCGTCTTCTATTTCGTCGTTCTTCTAAAAATATTGTTCAGTGGTAATAGGAAAAATTGCAATAAGATTCAGGAGACTTCGTGAGGCTTAATATTAGACATTTTTTTGCCTTGAGAGAAATACGGAAGTAAGAATGAATTTAACGATGCGCTTCGTCATATCACTGGTGTAACTTATTCAAGGATAAAGGTAATGGTGGAATATGGAAAAGTCAATTAGTTAATTAGAAACCATTACATGCTGTGAGATTGGAAGTAATAAACCTTAACTGAAAATAAAAAAATTGGAAAAAGTATAATTAACGAAAGAGAAGTGGGGTAACGATTAAAAACTGATGGTGTAGTATTCTCCAACTACATGCACTTTTTCAATAACATCGAATTTAACTCATTATCTTTCCAAAGCGTATTTGATGGGACAACTCGCAATCATCAGAATGAGGGAAGATCATCAACCATCGATAATTTTGATTAACGCTACACCGCGGAGAACGGAGTTGTAAACAATTAATTCGCATCTTGATCTCAAAAACAAAGTACAACCAGCATGAGCTCAATGTTTTCCTGAAGAGAGAAAAAAATCGACGAAGAGCGGTTCATTTTTGTAGAGATTAATGGAGAAAAAAAGAGTGCGGCTCGAAAAGCCGTTAGGAGGAGAGGCTCTTTAAACGTTCTTTTCTCATAATACTCGCTCTTTGATTGCTCACTCCTGACCTAATGAACAAGGAATGCAGATAGTTATCTCCAGGGGAAAAACTCTTCCCTCTCTTCCTCTCTATCTCGCTCTCACATCTCTTTCCCACCCTTTCCTCATTTCAACATTCTTCCCTTCCAAACCTATTTAGTGCTTCCCCTTTAAAGGTCTTTCCCTCCTCGGATTCTCTTCGCCTCTTCTTTCTTCCTTTCCTAATTTTTTCACTACTCCCCTATCTTTCCTGTTCCTTCAACACCTTCATCAGAATTCTCCTCTTCTTCTTATTCGTCCAATCACTTTTCATCACTCACTCTCCCATTTTTCGTTCATCTCTCTTGTGGTTTTATTATTTTTCTGTGCCACTTCATGTTCTACCGCCGCTGGCAAATTAAAAGGATGGAAATGGTGACGAGATATCATCTTCCGACTTTTGCAATCGAGAAATGAAAATTAAATATCGTGTTCTTGAATAAGGAAGTTGTAAAGCGAGTCATCCTTGCTGAAGATTCGGTGCCTTGTAAAGCAATCGGGCCATAAAGCAGGAATTAACGCGGACAGAAGTTTTGTCTCACACTTCTTGCTGGCATTCTATTTTTAGATGACGAATTTCCTGAAATTCGGCTCTCTGGCGTCGATCGATCGAAATGACGCTCACATGCAATAGAAACGATACTATCCAACGAAAAAAAATTGAAAGTTACTAATGTTTAGCGATGGAAGACAAGTGGTATATGAATGAACCCGAATAGTAAATTGATAATAATAATAAACGTCTTTATTAAGAGCGAGATAGAGACTTCCTAGTCCCTTTTCACATCTAATCCTAAGATCTAACACTTAAATTAGTACATGAGTCATAGCAAAACAGCGATCTGAGGAGGCGTGAAAGGATTTTGGGGAGCAAAATGAAACGGAGCTCATCCTTATGAGAAAATGGAGGCGGAAGGAGAGAGGGTGGTATTTCTTCGCAATTAAATCAGAGAGGTGATTGCGCAAAGGTGAGGGAGAGCTTTTTTATATTCGGGGACGAACGAGGGCTATTATTCGAGAAAAACAGGTCGAAAAAGAGGAAAAACTAGAAGAAAGTGAAGCTCTCCTGAAAATGAAGTCTTCTTGCAATGGCAGCTGGGAAGGTCTGTTGAAGACACTGAAAACACGTATGAATTTGTTGAGAGAGGATCGAATCGACGGAAAACTTAAAACTTATTTTTAATTCTTAGACAAAAATTTTATTTCTGTTAGTCATCCTAAGATGATGAATAGACGATGCTGAAATGGTAGGGTGATATATACATGGAATTCCACAATGCAATTTATATATGTCTCGAATGACGAAAATGGGGGTCAAAACCATTCAGAGTCGTAAATCGCTTACAGGTGTCATCCGGATGTTCAGTTTTAACATTATATCTTGTCTGTTTCGCCTTAATGCAGCCTGCTTAACCAAAGAATTCCTCATGATGTCATCAAGACTCCGCAAGGTGACGGCCTCCTCCGTGAATTTTATTTTGAATTCGGATGCTTCAGCGATTATTCGTGACGATCCGTTCAATAAGGTTTCCTTCACAAAAATTGCTTGGAATTGACTTTCATCCCTTTCGATCTAACTTGATGTTTACCTTGAACTTTTGCATGATAAACGGTAAATGCATAACGGATGAATAGCTCTTGCTATACATCACGACGGCTGCGACATGGAAAAGTGAGGCTACAAATATATGCCATGCAAAGATTTTACTCCTTTTTTTTCAGCAAAATATAAGGCATTCATGCATTAACATATTTATTTGTTATTCAATTCAATAGTTGGGGTTACGCGGAGTAATATTCTATAGATATTTTAGACGCAAGGATGATAGGAAGTTATTCGTGAATTTAAGTGAAACGTGATTTTATTCGATGACTGAATAAAAGCGTTTACAAACTGTTTCCAGTATATATTTTCCTGAACTGTCCAGCTTATGCCTGAAATAACATTAGACCACTTCTAAAATCATCGCAATTCTTCTCATAAACCTTTCTACAAAAAAACACCAGCACAGGGTTAATATGAGGATATATTACAAGCAAGTAAGCTAGGCAAAAGTTCTCGATTTAAAACAGAGATAATGGAAGATGGTTGAACATATTAATCTACTAAATCAGTGAAAGTATCATCGAATAGCTTTAAAGCTAAAACAAACTTTCACCTCATAAAATGCTGGGATAGCTTTCGATAAAGCCCACGTCGCTAGACAACGAAGCATTAAATTAACGCTAATTTTCAACTCAATCTCTCAATCTTTACAAGCTTCAGTGGAAATGAAAAACTTGAAAGAGGAACGCGGCTATCTGCCCAATTGCAATTTTCAGAACGAAAGGCACTCATTTAAATGCAGGAAGGGAAAATGAACGGGAGGAGAAAGAACGAGCTGAAAAGAACCGCACACACCAACGCATCCCATGTTGTTAGGCGGAAAAGTACGCCCTCGCAGAAACAAGAGATCCTTTTATATAAATAAACAGTCGTACCGGCGGTATTTCGTGAACACTTTAGTGGAGGAGAGTGCATCTGCTCACGGAGAAGAACCATCGACTGCTGCAACGGGTGTTTAGTGACGCGCCGAGACCTTGCGTAGAACGGCGATAAAAAGAATGGGGAAACCAGTTAGGTAAATATCCAAGGAAATGCTTTATTTTTCGACTCCCTTTTTTCAGGGCTCTTAATCGCCGTGTGCGCTTTCGAAATCGCATGCACATCCGGATGTAAGTAATGAAAAGCGCCGTTATTCCCGCGCGAGCATGAAATGGGTTGAAACTGGTTCCGAAGGCAGCCGACCCCGGTAGAGGCGCGTTGGTAGGGAAAGAGAGGAAATTGCGGAATGAAAGCAAACCGCGATAACCCATTTAAAACGCGGAATCGACTTGAATTTAAATCGAAATTATCTTCTTCGTGTGCACGGAGAGGATTAAAATTCATCGATCTATTCGTTTAAAGGGTAATTGCGGTTATTGGCACGTCAAATATCTACCAAATTGAGTGAAGATTGTACGCTGGGAAAGTTGAGCGCACACAGTTTACAAAGAAACACAGTAACCAGCGTGAAAACGATGTTTATCCGTCGGGGGGAAAATTTTCCCAAAAGTCAACATAGGATACTGCGGGCTGAACTGAAGAGAGACAAATAGATGCGAGCGAAGACTGCTAAATAACTGTATAAAAAGTAAACCCAAGTGGATAAATAGTTCTATAAGAAAAAAATTTCTAGTTTACATGCACATGGCATCAGAATTCTCTAACAAAAGTAACTGTTGAAAAGAGTAAAACTAGTAAAAAGGAATACGGCATCTAGCAACTAAAGCATGATTCAATAAGGCTTTTCGCCTTTGCTCGTCAAACATTTGCCTCTATATTTGCGACACGGATACCTACATTATCGATTGCATATAACAGAGGATTCAGATGTAAAGAGGTTTTCCAGTGTTTGATGATTAGCTCTTCATAGTGACGTAAATCTTCGGGTGCTCGCATGGATTTTTTATTGAAATATCCTTATGTATGGGGAAAGTATCTTCCTCAAAAATAAGTGATTAAAATAAGAAAAAAAGACCAACTTTTACAAACCAAAGTTATCATCAAGTAAAGAGGTGAAAACACAAGAGTGAGGAGGAAGGAAAGAACTTCATTTATGACCAAAACATTCAGATTTACCACGATTTTGAAAGGAATTTACAAAAAACTTACTTTCATTGTCTGTAGCCCACTGAACAGAGAACACCATCTTATTAGATATTTAATTAGACCAATATTTCATCAATAACAAACTAGCAAATAATAAACCTTACTACTTCAATGCTTCTATGATTCTACAACATAATCATTCTACAGTCCACTTTCTAACCTACGAAAAACCAAGCGTAGAAAACGTGAAAATCAACTTCCTGCGTATGAGACAACCCGAAATGAGAACTTCGGAGGGAGACCAAATAAGAGAATAAGCTACTACGTCATATACGTATATAACAACAGACTAAGCTTTCAAAATGGCAGTCCTTAACAATGTACATACATTAGGGACATGTTTACCAAACACAGAAAAGAAGATTTTGACAATTGGAATTATACAGCCAGGAAATTTAAAAATCCCGCTTTCTTTGATCAATCCTTAATTTCTTAAGAAAGGAAACCGCCCTCTATTAGTTTAACAGCCATCGGAAGATAACTGTTATGAGAACGAGCAACGCGAATCCAGATAAGGCAAAAGCATCGTCTGGATGTAGTGGAGGTAAAAGGCTTTTTGACAAAAGAGGAGCTCGCGGTCAACAAGAGGCAGCGGATGGAGTGAGCGCGTGCCTTCCTCATATAGTCCAAAGAAGCGCGCCATCTGTCCTATGAATTATTGATGGTGGCCTCCTCACAAACGCCGCCACCTCCACCCGTCCGTGACCTTAACCTTAGGATATTTCCCGTCCTCGCCCGGGGCAACTTCTGGGTGTCACTGGAACGTAAAACACACGTGCAAGTAAACTTTAACCGCTCTATACTCTCTTGTTCCCCTTCTCCAGGGAGAAGAATAGACCAGGGCAAGACTGCATACCCAAGCTCTCGGAAAAGCAAAAAAGGGCTCCATCAATTGTGAATTATTTAAACAAAACTCGAGCCGGGAAGATGCCGAAGGGTAGTGAGATAAAAATGATGCCAGAGTCGCCTTTGAAATGCTAAAAAAAATATTATTTCACCAGAGCGATGCAAATAAATAAAGATTGATATTTACGTCACGGTGAACGATTAGCAACGTTATCCCCAATTGAAATCAACCAAATGCCTGCATACATTAATAATACCCGGAATATATTATCGATTAGGTAATAAAAAAATTTAAAACGCCAATTTTCACTGAATTGTGGTCACGTGAGAGAAACGTTTTAGCCATAAATATTTCCCAAGGAGAAACGGACATTTCTTAATTTCGTGTCCGTTTCACCTTTAGAATAATCCTTCAATAATGACAAACCTTAATGTGAAAATTTATCTTTCACCCTTTTCCAGAAATTATTCCATCGATTTTTCCATCAGAGAAAGATAGAAAGAAGGAATTGTCGGTATTTCTTGCAAAATAATGCTTTAACGTCATTAAACGATTCATCATTCGTTATCACTTGTCATACTTTTAAAATAGTTCCCTTTGTACTGAGGAAAATACACATCTTTAGGAATATCTTATTAGATATTAAAGCAGATAAACCTTGACCGTGGGCAACAAACAAATCATCAGCCTATTTTCAGCCACAGCCTATTCATCGATTTCGTTTAACAGCAGATTAAATCTCCGGCAGTCCGCGGCCCATAAAATATTTCCATCAATGCACAAACGCGTAGAAGTGCCTTTCACTTGATTGAGTGCCCTTCAGCATGAAAACGCCAATTACGGAGCACATCGATTTCGAGAGGCCCAAAATTATGTAATTAATCAGCGCACTTTCCTGATACTAAGCCCTTCATTAAATGCCACCGAAACCGTTCGAAACAAAAGTTTTTGAAGTAATGGCGGTGGACGCACGAACACAATGTATTCTTATGCGTCCATTTGGAAAATCTCTAACAGATACCCACGTAACCACCGGCAGTGGGGGAAAGAGAGATGAATTGGAGAAAGGCGAATTAAAGGCAGCAGACAGCGACATGGTCTTCTAAATCTTCCCATTTGTTACTAAAGCACACGTGTTTTAGAGCTGATTGCAAGCATGTAACACGGTGTATAGGAAATCGGCACAACTGTCGTGTAAACAACGCGGGTTTGGATCACGTACGAACATCGAAGGAGAGAGGGGATAAAAGAATCGGAGGAGAAATTGAGATAAAAACGGAATCCTAGAGCAGAAGAGAGAGTAGAATGGAGATGAAAAATTAACCCTCTACGGTAAACAACAGAGAAATAACGATGAAAAGAACCTCAAAGTTATTCTTGTGCAAGTTAATAATGTGCGTATTGAAATGGGAGGGCATCTGGATAGCCATGTGGGATAGGCGTTCGACTTCGGTGAAAGCGGATCCGGGTTCGATTCCCGGTAGGAGCTCACGTGGAAAATTACCTTGTCTGTCGAAGTACTTATAAAATTTCTACCACTAAAGAAATGGTGGAACCGTAAGCAGGAATGAAAACACCGCCGAAAAAAATTAAAAATACGATATTGGGTTTTCAAAGCATAGTTTTAAACGTCATAAAATACATGTAATACAAATAAAAGTAATCCGGCATTAAACATTTTCATGAGATGGAAAATAATACATTCAGAATAAAACGTACACATTTATATGAAATTGTAATTGATGGACTCTGTTCCAGTATTTTGTCTCTCTTATGGAATACATCTTCAACAAACATCGGGAAAAACATCCCTAAACTGTATCTTTGCTCAGTCTTTAAAATGAATCGCTGAGCGAATCAAAAAAATCTGTCGTCATATTGTCATTTTTCAAAGTTATGGGGTTAATTGAAGATTATTCCGAAAAGACGTGATACTATGAAATTACTACATTAAAAATTAATGGTAGAATAAAAAAATTACCTCACAGGCATTTCTAAATCACATCTTTAGGCGTACCATGTCCCGGTAAATGCGAGTAAAGCTATTAAATTAATTTTTAATATGACTTAGAACTCGTCGGATAGAGAAATTTAAATATTTTAACACTCTCAAAAATAATTAAAGGTTTCATTAATTTCATCGTAAAATCCTAATTTCATATAGGAGTCGATGAAAAGGCTGATTATTATTGACACTCTTCTATGAACTGTCACAAAAAGCTTCAAGAAATAGTAATATAAACAGTGGAAACAGCCGAGAAAGATCAGGAAAGGTTGGTACTACCGGAGGCCCACATTCCCGTTAAAGGAAACGGTGGAGAGAAGTGAATTGGAAGGACAAACAGAGAAGAAAGGGAAAATATTTCCAGAGAGAGACGACGGGAGATGAATGAGGGCAAAAACAGGATGCCGAGACTTGGAGCATATAGGGTGGGGAAAGGTAATGGACGCAGGGTGGACGCAGTGTGCAAAGGTGATTGAAGACGTTGTAGAGCGAAGGAAGAGAGGGGTAGTGATAGAGGGAGAATGCAATTGGACGCTGACTGGCAACGGGGACAGAGCCCATGGGGTTCAATGCGAGGGAGTCAATGTATTGGAGGCAGAGATATAGCGCACGTTGCCCAGGGGACGTCAAACAATTGCCACTATTGAAACGTACGGCCTTGTTTTCCTAGGGTACTCATGGGAACCTTTTGCTCCATTGCCTGAAAAGCTCGCCTATGCGAGGGATACAGTTACTTTTCGTCGTTAAAAAATGTAGCGAAGTATTTTGTAGATAGCGTATACCCCCCGTGTGTGGATGTAATTTTAAAGCCAACAGAAATAGGAATGTTAAAACTCATAGACGTGGCAAAAGTGATGGAGAAAAATGACTAACCTCTGAGGCAGTCTGATTTTTCTGTTCTAATGTATTTAATTCTTTGTGGAGTTAGGGAACATGGCTGGCATACGAGACCCCCAGAATAAAATATATATGTACATGGATTTTATTCTGTTTATAGTATTCAGTCATACCATTTTATTCGCCCATAGTATTTAAATCTGAAAACAGGTGTGAAAATGAAAACACGTGAAATATATAAATACCGTAACGTTCGAAACAATCCAAAAATAGATGAAGAGATAATTATGCTATTCTAATTATGAAAAATAAAATCTTCGTAAACTTCCACACTATTTGGTTTTATTTTCCACACTATTTGAAAATAAAACCAAATAGTGTGGAAGTTTACGAAGTTTTTATTTTTCATAATCTTTAGAATGTCCTTCCACGAAGTACGGCCTTCCATGATAGAAGCTATTCTAATTAATATTCCTTTTCAGTAGCACTACAGAGACATCCAATTATCTCAACAAATCAAAAGGAGAGTTTCAATTTTAATTAAGTAAACTTCACCTCCATTCTTTTGTAAGAAGTATATTTAACATGTGTAAAATTTCCCTACCCATAGTACTAAGAGCGGAGCTGATCGGCAGTCCACAGTCTTTCGCAAACTAATCAATGGAGCCATTAATTTTCCCTGCAGCTATCAAAATTTCAGGCAGAGAAAACCATGATTTTCCCACAGAATGGTTCGAACGTGGGAGTCCGCGTGAAATATTTAATTCAGGCGCTCGGTGAACTTTATCAACGCGCAAGAGACCTTTCCCATAATTCACCGCTCTAAAACGGTGAAAAGAGTCGTTCACAGGCTAATAAGCAGTTAAAATTTCAAATGCGAAATCCAGCCGCTATCGAACCAAACTAGATACAAAACTTTTGCACGCCATTAAAACAATTCCGACCAATTTCGATTCATTCTTCAATTTCGGAACTACAAACACCAATCCGAAAAAAAGATTAAATGCTTTTTTTCGCTCTCGAAATAAATAACGTGCCGAACTTCGTTTGCCGAGCGATACTTCTCGGCATGGCTCGAACATTGCATAACTGGTCGTTGGTAGAAGTGTTTCCTTAACTCAATTCCCGTTTTGCGTTCTGAATCCTCTCCTGACGCAGTTATTTTTATGGTGTGATAACTTGCATGTCTTTGCATTTCCTAAACATAGCAGTATGTGAGCGATCACGAACTTTTGTAAGCTAATAGACGCGACCGGTGGGATAGCCATGGTGACAGGTAACACAGATCACAGATGACGTGTTTTCGCGACGATTCGTAATCGTGCTACGGTGACGGGTGAGGAGATTATCGAATGATCGAACGGAGTAAAATCGAATCGTAAACATTCATCCTCTATTCGTGCCTATGTTTCAATGTCTTTCCACATCATAAAATTCTTTGGTAGGGATCCATCCTCGCGATACTTGTCCTCCGCATGGGAATATGTTCGTCTCACGTCAACTTTTCTCTCGATAGATGGAGGTGTTATCGCCGTTCCGAACGATGGATATCCGACAGTTTTCGAGACATAAATTGAGTCGATAGTCCCTTTTATTTGTCATTTTTCGAGCGGAGAAAACGCTCTCGCTGGATTCGTGTCGCTCCAAACGTTCTCGCGGACAGAAAATGGTGCTTCAGAGCGGAGGAAATTGCATCTCTTTATGGGGTCAAACACTTTCAGATATCGCGCGAATGGAAATCGAAGTGCACTCTTCCTTGTATGACATTCTCAAAGTACTTATATTCTAGGTAAATTCATCCACAACATTTGCTCGTCATATAAGCCATCTATTCGCGATTATAAGTCAACCAGAACCTAATCAAGAAAGTCAGAATTCCGTAATAATAATGCTTCGCAAATTTAACTGACTAGAAAAATGCGTAAACACTTTTCATTTGTTGAAACTATACAGGGCACCGATACAGGGTAGACGAGGGACGATCGCAGGACAGCATGACAGAAAGAGTTAAGGATGCGTGCTATAATAGGATAATTTATGACTTCGTATAAGTGACCCGCGGGATTCAAAATTAAAGTTCGATTGGTTGGTAACAGCTAATCTGACTCTTCTTATATGTCTCCTATCTCTCCTATACATAGTTCATTATTTCTTGCTGTTATTATCGACTGTTATATTTTTGCTGCTGCACACCGACAACTCCTTGGTCTACCATCAACCTCATAAATCATAGACTATGTATAAATTTACCTATCCGATAACTAAGATTAAACACAGAAGATTACAATTAACAGTCGATTTTCGGAACGTACGTACTGAGTACCCATACGATCGAATGTGGTTCGATAGACAAATAATTCATCGAGCTGTACGCACCGCAAATTGCGAGAAGACCTTGAGAACACGTCTTAGGAGGCAACAACCGAAGACATCTTTCGCGTTGGCCGCCATCCAACGCGGAAAGGAGGCGAGGATGCTGCCATCTTCCGATAGCGCTCCCTCTCCGACAGGTAATATAATGAGGGAGAAGAAAAGCGGGTCAGCGGTTGTCGAGGGGAGGGAGGATTCGAGTCGCCCCACTTACTGACTTACATTCCGCGTGCCACGGAGGAAGACGGATTCTGCGATCTCGTCTTCCCACAGATTCGCTCCTCCTCTTTCGGATGATTTAACGCGAAAGTTTCTACAAATCGCTTATCCTCCTCCTCTTAAAAATGCACGGATTTTTCAAACGAATGAATAATAGCAGCGTCGAAAATGATTGATTTTATTCCTACATCGAGCTAAATTAATTCTGTTTTCATTTAAAACTGCTACGCTTTTCAAAGGTAATGCAATGATGAAATTTCACGTAAGAAAACTCGAGTGAGCATTAGAGTTACTTCATTAACCTGCGTTTTACCCGAGAAATTTAAAGGATGTTTCATTAAAGTTGATTACTTCAAAGGATGCGATTTTTATCATTAACCATTCCGAGGCCCCGAACAAAAACACAATTTTGCGAGAATCACTTTTAGCGTTTAACTTTTGCACTTAATTTTACGTTGAATAATACCATTAAAAAAATGTGGAGGCACTAACAGGATATTTTGAGTGTATAAGAGTTTGTGATGAGAAATAGTCAAATGCTGTTGATTAATATAAACATTTCTCTAGAGAGAAATATACTGACTATCACTTTAAGCTTTGTGACAAATAAATAAATGTCCACCATAGTAACACAATTTCTTGCATAAATACATAGTTATAAAATTCATAAAATGTATATTTCAAGGCAGTACTTGACGACGAACCGCTTAAGAGAAAGTTATAATCCTTATTGTCGAATGCTTTCGACAAAGTGTGTCATTTACCTCAAAGACGATCTTTTTCAATCGGATAACCAGCGGTGAGATTCGATGATCACGATTTAAGGAGGGAGACGACCGCTTTCTCGAACTAAGAGGGTTGAAAAGTTTCAAAGGAAGGATAAAATCGACCAAGGGAAGTGTGCTTGCGAGAGCGTTGCCCTCAACAAGTACAGATAAGGGGGAAAGGGCGACACCGCGACTGCTCCCGCGAAGTGAGGCGAGTGCGGTAGCGAAGATAAGAGTGTAGCACACGCCTCAATGCGTTTCCACGAGCACGGGTTTGCACGAGGAAGAGAGAGAGAGAGTGCCACTGATCACAGCTTCGCTTCATTTCCTCTGATTCCAGCAACTCTGATAGAAAACGCTGTTGATCAGCGTTGCCAACTGCCCATGAAAATCCATTAATATTCCACTTTTTCCAAAAGAAAACGATTCTGCATTTCCGTTGCTTTCTTTCTTGACATTAAATGTATATATCTCGAAAAACTATTTGCGTGAGTGGTTAGCTAGATAGCTCTCCAACCCCATGCTCCCGGGTTCGAGTCACGGCTGATCGGATTTTTCTGGCCAGGGAATGGTTTAAGGTGTTCGTCCGTTGGTACCTCCACTAAAATAATCGTCCAGTAAATGGATGTTTGTGGGGGCATTGGGAAATAAATAAATAAAATTTTAAGATAAAAAGTTAGTTAAAATTATCCTGACTACATATACTGAAACTTTAATGTCACGATTCCTTTCGTAAGTTCTTTATCAATGGCAGTTAACAAAAAATTAATACTGTGACGAGTATTTCGCTTGTATATTTTTATATTCAGGCATACATATCTCTTTAAAGATTAATAAAATGTTCACATTTTAACCAACCAGTAGCTTGATAAACTCTTTGACAGGACAGGACCCACCCATATTTCTTCGTTCTTTCTACATATTATGTAGTATATAATATAAATATGAGAGTAATACATCTATCTTGCCATTAGTAAAATCATAATGCGTTAACCTTACTTCGTGCAACGATGATTTTATATTTCACAATAAAACAATTAAAATTTTTATTACAAAAATTAATTTTCTTCCCCCATCTTTTTGAAATCTTATTCTAAATTGAAAATAAAACATATTATCTCAGTTAAAAAGTAATTAACGGTGTAAAATATTTAAAAGCCTTAAATCGTTAAAAGGTAGTGAGAGTGAAACTTCGAATTAAAAAACACGTTTTCTATCAAGCAAAGGTTGATGTTCCATTCCTCGAGAATTACCAAAGGTCGGAAGCATTTACAAAGTCGCCGCGAACTCTACACGCACAGATTTTCCCCTTCCTATAATTTCCTCCAATATTCAGTTTAACGTACCAACAAGAAAGACATCAAAGGAAGCTTTGCTCTCGCCAGCCGACAATGGAGAATTTCCTCCCCTCGTTTAATTCAATGGTCCGCTATAAAATCTGGAAGTTGTCTCCTTTTCATCGGACACGTACATCTGTTTTTCGTGCACTTTCACAAATGTCCCTTCCTCATTTGGGGCCGAAAATCCGTTTTTCCTCCGTAAAGAGATTCTCAAAGATTCTGGGGAAACTTAATATTGCAACCCTCCCCTTATTACTGTCAGTCCATCGCCGAAATGGCCTCGCGGGACCGGAATGAAGACGACTCATCACAAAGATTTCCCGAGCGAAATAAAGCGACGCCTCGTGAATCTCTCCTTTCCTTTACGTCCCTTCCTCTCGTTTTCCTTACGCCGTCATTCAAACTTGTGCTATTTCAAGCAAACGCCAGGGAAGAGAAGAAGGGCGGGAAAAGAGAAATTGGAAAGAAGTGGAAGAACTCCTTTGATGGCCGCACAATTTTTAATCGAAATTCCCAGTCAGACGCAACCGTCTTTCAGCTCTTCTGCCCTCTTATTTAAACTGTGAAGGTGTCGGCTATGAGGAGTAAGACGCGAAATTGCGCTCCGAATTTCCTACCTGCGCCTTTGATTCTACGCCAGCGTCCGATTTCGGTGACAAAAACGCTATCCTTTCACATAAAAATCCACGGAAAAAAAGTAGGGAAAAAGGAAATAGAACGAGCGATGGAGATTGTTAGAAAGCTTCCGAGAGCGAGCGACAGAGCGGACCGTGCGAGCGCGGAAAGGGAATCCAAGGTGTGAAGCTTTCAAAAGAAACGAAGCTAGGAAAGAAAAGAAGAATGGAGCCCAGACAATGCGCAAACGATTTAGGATTTCAGTTCCTTAAATGAATTCGGAGAGGTTCAGGATTAAAGCGAAAGAATTGGAGGAGGAGATATGTACAAGGAACTGAGTTTAGGAGAAGAGCTCTGGGAACGGAGGAACGGAGAAAAATTGCGGACGATTTGCGAAATTGCGTCGCGGATCCCAAGAGGTCAACGATGGAAATATAAAATAAAGCGGGAACTTCAAGCTCACCTTTTTCACATTATTGCTCCTAAGTTTTACTCTGTCTCTCTAGAAAAACAAAATGGAATATATCTGCCTAGGACCACTATTTTTAAGGGTACCTTTCCCTCTACTTTCGAAAAAACAGTAGTTTTCAAAATAAAGACTCAGTAAGTACCACAATTGCGCGAGAAGCATAATTATCATGGCAGACTAATTCATAAATCCATTCTCCATATTTAATGCACGTCTTTATGGTACTACTATAGGCTAAGAAACCTGATGAGCCATGTATGCATGAATGCAAATAAATATTTGATTTATCACAAAATTTCCCTGGCCGATTATCTGTTTCACCATCCGATATCAAAATTAATGATTCACCAATCCCTAGAAAACGTCAAAATTAAATTCGTAATGCCAAGAACTGTGATTACACCAATTCAAAACAGATTTTAAAGAATATTTAGGAATTGACTTGGGAAACACGTCTCCATTATAGCGAGATTGAGAATGAAAGTCTTTACTTCCATCTAACCCATGTCAATGGACAACGGATAAGGTTGAAAATGATCTATAAATTTACAAACGTCTTAATCGCAAAAGGCTAATAGAAAATTATAACGGTGAGGGTACGCAAAAATATATTAAACCCGGACAACGAAAAATTGAACCAAACGACCGGCCAAAGGTAAATTAAATAAAAAAACAACAAAATGTGTGGTACCTTACTTTTTATTGAGTTCTGCGGCTTTAAAGGTCCAGAGTGGAATAATATTCTTGTTTGGAGAAGCCCTTCTTTGTCAAAGAGGATAACGCCTGTGCGGAGTGTTCACCTGTGTGTGAAGGATGGTAGAAAGGTAGAGTAGGAAGATATGGTAGGAGATGAGTGGGCGGATGGAAAACAGGATATATGTGAGGGATGCATATTCAGTTGAAGCAACTTCGAGAGACTTAACGCACTGAAATTATCGCCTCTAGGGATAAAGGCAGTCCAATCGTGCCAGTCCAATGGGCGCAACCTTAATTCCACGGAACGAGAGACATTCAAGGAAAATGTACACTTTTAAGTCGGAGAATTCCATTCCTTGTTGAGGTCAATTGAGAAAAGTGCATCGTCGGTAGAACTTGACCGTGGAAAAGTTTAAGAGTTGTACCTAAGCCGTTCTACTTAAATAAACTTAATATTCATCAAATGAGCCCCTCGTAAATTGTAGGAATTCCAATTAATTTTTAATGATTCTAAGGTTAAGCATTTCACAAGGTTCCTAAAAGAAAAGTAACTTCTGAGAGTGTAAAATTATTACCTTCCATTTTCGCTAATTTTAACGTAAAGAAAACACAGCGAAGTAAAGAATGTATCCATCGTGATATGTATCGCTAACATCAACAATATTTTGGGAATTTAATTGCGTTTCACGAGCTTTCACTAAGAAATCAAAGGAGTATTAATACAAAGTTGATGGAGGCCTTTACTTGGTGGTATTCCGAGCTTTCTTATGTATCTATATACAGTGGAATGTATGACATGTTCACCTGATGACATTGCTAAGCAATGAAACTTAGGTCGTGAGTGTATTTATTGTGGTATTGTATAAATTAAAGTGTTAGTTCTACCATCTTAATTCATTCTGAGTAATAATAACTTTGTCTCCTGGATAGCCAAGTAGGCAACGCGTTCGACTTCGGAGAAAGCGGTCGCGGGTTCGATTCCCGGTGGGGGCTCATGTGCCAAATGACTCTTAGCTGTCGAGGCACTTTTAATACTACTACTACTAATAATAATAATAACTTATCAACATTTCAAACTTTTTCGACGTGTTTGTAACAGCAGCAGGGCACATCTATCGAAGAGTGAATTATTTAGAGGCTTTACCAACTCTCCGAGCTACTTAAACGCTCTCTAGATCGGAGTGCTTTTTAAGTATCACCTACGAGATGTTGAATCAGAAAATGGAATATTTTCCTTGTGTAAATACTGGTAAATGAAATCAATTTTCACCTCTGACGCCTGGAAAAAGAAAATGGAATAAACAAACAGTTAGGAGATGTAGGGGACGGCGAGGAGACGACAAAGCAAGCAACAAGAGTGGGAATGAGTACACATAAACATTTACGAAGAGCGGCCGCTCCGTAACTACGAGCTGCGTCCACTGGTCGCTGCGGGAGTCGAGCAACCCCACGGCGCGTACAGCCTCTTCTCCCATCGAAAGAGGGGTTCTCTATGTTAGGGAAGGTGGGGGACGTTGACGAAGAAAAGGGAGAGCTTCTTCATATTCCAGAGGAGGATTCCGAGTTCCTCTCAAACCTTCCTCTTCTTTCTACACTACACTCAACCTCGGCGCCTTCCCTCGCTTTCAGCCAATGGATAATTGTATTCAAGGAGGGAGAATGGGATACCTTCCCACGGAATAAGTCCTTCGTTTAAGGGGTGCTTGTTCTTTCGGAGGCTGCGTGCGAGACAGGTGTGAAAAAAGAGTAAAGATAAAAGGGATGGAAGAGTGATTTTACGCGACTTGAATACGTTGAGAGAATCCAGGGAAGGAAGAATTTCAGTTCGAGCGCTAGCTTATCTTCAACATTCCACGAATGTTCTCTAAAAAGCACACTCCACCGAATGAATAAGAATTAAATAGCATTCCAACTTAAGCAATTAGCTGGGTAAATATTCGATTTCCGTGATAAAAATGTCAACTTTTCAAAGATTTTAATTATATTATTTATCCATTTGATACGTTTGTACTCTGCTGAAAAATATGGACAAAAAAAGATCTGATGTATAATTTTCCGCTATTTGATATTCCTCAATTCATTCCTTCATCCTGCTATCCAAGATACCCTTGGAAATTCTAAGAGACAAGAAGGGGTATAGGTTTAAAGAAACGGCACCTGTAGTCCACTGACAGGAAAGGTTCATCTGCCAAAAAACCTAGTCCTAAGTAAAATACATTAGTTTAGTTCTAAACTAATGTATTTTACTTTGTAAATAAATAAATCTCAGGAGACTTTTGTCAGCTAACTTACAGGCAGGAGAGTATCGAAAGCAATAATTTGGGTTAATTGAAGACAAAACAAAATAATGCAATGCTTCGAACACATCATCTTATGATGCCCTATTTATTACGAACGTTCTTAATCCCTGAATGCCTTGAATTCCAAAATTCCAAAACAAATTCCAGCTATTTGGAACGATTTTAAAGGTACAGATATCATCAAACTACCAACAAAATTATGTAAAAAATTCTATCAAGCAATTAAAAATCAAATACATAATATCAACAAAGAGACTACTCCGGAGAGTGTAGCGACAGTCTCAGGCTAAGGATGCTCCCGATGTACGGGATTTAAACAAAGAGAACGGCGGAACAAAGGTAAATTAGGGTAGGAGATGTGGAGAGAGAAGGAGAGCGTAAAAGAGGGAGATAAAATGATGAGAAGAACGGGAAAGAGGAAGGCGTGGGAGTAACACGTAACTGTAAATTATCTTAGCGCGCAGCAGCAGCGTCTTTTCGGAGGAAAATAGGCTCGAAAGAGGATTGAGAATTTGTGTATATGGGACTTGGGTTTAACGCTCTCTGCATGACGTATCCGCTCTAATCTGGACCATAAGATGCCTCCGAGTAATTGGTATGAGGGAAGGTGAATGTGCTCGTATTTTTCATTGACGAAACAGCAGAAATAAAGGAAACAATAAAACCGAAGGATTTCGGTCCAGTATTCTGCTTTACTACCCAAACGTAGGTTACAGACAGTCGTGGGTGGGCCACCATTCTCATTCAATGAATTGCTCTAGCATGTTAACAAATAAATAAATGTTATCAGCAGTAACTTTATCATAATTATCAGTGATAACTTTATTCTAAAATATCGTCTTTATTGTGTATATGAGGGCACTTTAAAACTAGATTAAGAAGTTACAGATTCATAAGACGGAAGCTTTCTTCAGCAGTTAAAAATGTATTATATTTAAGCTGCTTCAAAAAGGGATGGGAAAGCTTGGAAGAAGAATGACGCAGACGACTTAAGTTACCTCTTTTTAGAGTAATTTTTCCTATTTATATTAACTGCTTTTCTATTCTAAGCAGATTATTATTCCATATACACTGAATACGCCATACAATTAAACACCAGCTCTAACAAGACTCCAATTATAATATCGACATTACCAATTACAGCTTATGATATACATGCCAGAAAAGCAAAGTCAAATCAGAAGGCTAGTCTAACTGCAAAGAAATAAGAGTACGTTGGTTCAGTTAACCGGAAGAAAGAAGAGAGCAAAACATTAATTACCAAAACAGAAAGCTTCCAAACCGTGGCACTCGCTCCAGTGATCACAGCGATTCTAACCACGAACCCTACATTTTACTTTAATTTACGATCCAACAGTATGATTTAAGGAGAGACAATAGCTTTGATAGAAGTCCTTCCCTTTTGTAGCGCCGGAAGCGTTTTAGATGCAAGGATTGTTAAATAACGGAAGTTTTTTTTAATTTTCCCCGGAGGGGTGGTAACATGTAAATAGAGCCGTGGCGCTGTGGACTCAACGGTAACGCGCGGAAAGTGAGAGGCTTAAGCGGTGCGGAAGGCGAGAGAGAGAAAGAGGGTTGAGGAGATGAAAATAACGGAGAAGCGGAGGTGTAGTAGGGGATGAGTGCAGACAGGAGTCGCAGCGCCAAGTGCAGTGAGCATGCCACCGCACGCACCGAATGAGAAGGCGGGGCACGGAGACTTCAACGCCCGACACGTGCAAAAGAAGTAGACACGGACACAGGAAGAGAAAGAAGCCTAGCTCAACCTAACCCTCTCCTACTCACTTCTTTACTCCATCTACCTTTCGTCTCCACATCCCTCTCTGCCTCCCAACTCTCGCATAAACTAACAAACAAACGTCGCTCGTAAGCGCGGAGAAGTGTACTACCCGACAACGGAATGGAACCGGTCCGGGAGGCGCACACAAAGCTCATGTAAGGATGAAGGAGAGTGTGCGCGGTGGTCTTTCATTTCCCACGCACTTGCTCCGCTGCCACTTGAAGGAGCACCTTTCATCGGTGGCCGATACGAGACGGAGAAAATTGAAAAAAATAGTCCAAAACATTAGCGCGTGCTACACGCGTGATAGAAGCCAAATGTCTCTTCTTGCTTGGATGGGCTTATGAATTTTCAAGTGAATGAATCCTCATGCTCTCTCCCCTCGACGTCACGCAGAGGTCTGCCTTGTCTTTAGTGTTTGTAGTAAGCATTGTTAACGTACGTCAGTAAATTAGTTTTCAATTTTCATTCGACTTGTGAAATACTTCGCGAGCCTGTACGATCCTAATCCTAATACGATGTTATCTCACGGAATAACTTCTCTATTTAGGATGATAAATTTGTGAGAGTAAATTTTAAGATAATGGTAAGTTTATTTTAACTTTTAGACACTAGGGGCAAAAATAAACAGTTTCCAGAACTGTTTTAATGCACAACTAAGATTTCTATGAAATAAAGTTTGGAAAACAAAAATTCGTAAAATTTGCTCGCATTGTAAGGAAAGAATATAAAATATAGGACAATTTAGGCATGAGTATGAATATGATATCTTTTACAGAATTGTGATTCACTGTATGGACGCACAACTAACAATAATTATCAATAAAATCGAAACCACAAAGCATCGATTCAATGAACAGCGACCTAAGTATGGAAGGGATCGAGGTTCGCGCATTAAGATATTTTCTTGAGTTTCAAATAGAATGAGACAATTTTTCTTTTCTGGGATTCTTACGCATATAACTTCTTAACATTCGATCGCGCACGATTTATTTGAAAGCCTCGAAGCTATGGAATACAATATCAAGGAAAACACTACAGAAATTATAAAAAAATACCATACGTTAGGCCAATTCTTTGATTTCCAACACGGTTGTCAACGGATACCATCCCAGCCCTCTTTTGTCAAAGGTCTTCCGTTTGCCTTGCCAGACATTTCAGATGCTATCCAATTTTTGTCTCACTCGGAAATCCCTCCCTTCGTCGTTAATTAATACCCTCGATTCTGATTCATTCTATCTCTTCCCATTCTAAGTAATTAATCATCCCTTCGCTTCCCATACCAAACCACGCATCTTCCTCCTCTCCCGTCCCAGCTCCACCCCTTTGTCTCTAATTCCCTTTTCTCGCCTCTTCCCGCATATCAATCGCCTTCTCCAGGGAATCCGCCTCACATCCGATCCGAACATTTTCAAACCCTTTTTTTCCCGTATTCTCACGAAAGCGAATCTTCCTTGGATGCGGTTGGCCCCGCAAGAAAATTCATCTGCCCCATCTTTCCATCGCAACCTTCCTATCCACCCTCTCGCCCACTTTCACTCTCCTCTTCGCTGCACCCCTCGGTCCTACACCACCCCCGATCTTTCCGCCCCATCAAGTATACGGAGCCCTCGGAGATTTTCTCGTCTCGATTTCAGCGAAGCGCATTAAATGCTCACGTCAGAAACATCGCTCCTTCCGACTTGTTCGGCAGAAAAGGGGCCGTTGCTCGGCTTTAAATGATTCTCCCGCTTCATTCATATTCCTGTCTCCTTTTGAAGATTGATATGTTCGTTCCTCTTGCGGATTACCCGTTTATTCCGGTCCTGCGAGCTCCATTTCTCTGGGTACAAGGCTGGCGCTACCCTTCCTCCAAGTGCAAGGGGTTTCCAATTAGGATCGGCGTCTGCATCCATTTGAATGCGGTGTGGCGATAAAGGCGATTCGATCGCGGTTCCCTGAGCTATGATCTCATTCATTATGGTGGGAATCAAGCCTCGATGATCGTACATCGGCGAAATGTTACAGAGAACATGTAGAACTGAATGTAATTTTCATTAGGCCCAATAAGAGGATGTAATAACACTTTAAAAATAGTAGTAGGAAAAATGTGTAATTTGCGAACGTTTTTGATAAGTTTAAGCTGCTCTAACATCACTTTCCAGACAAGCATTTCATGTACTACACTTATACTCACTTATTAGTAGAAACAAGAAAATATGTGCCTGATTGAGATTTCCAAATTTCAAAATTCGTAAAGTCACAGCAAGATAAAAAAGACAACATATGAACTCTGAAAAATCATGAACTTGAGTAATACAAGATTCATGTAATAATTCCAAGGTTCCTTTAACAAACAATCAAAAAACACACGAAGATAAATTATCAGCGAAAGGTTACTGTATTACAACACAATCATTTCTAAGAAAATTCACGCACAATATTTCAAAAAGCATACATATATAATTTAAGCACACATTTTAAAGCCAAAAAGGAAGGAAATGTAGCGGAAGTAGGGAGAAATGTAATCTGCTGTTGCTGTCGCGGAAAACCGTCCATGGCATCCTCTCCTCCAATCCAATCTACGGTGAATCTCTTCGCAAACAATGTCGGATCCAAAGGATGCGAGGAATAAAGATTGAAGAAACGGAATATTCTTAGTCTGCAGATACAGGCGGAGAGAAAGAGGTGAGTTGGAAGCTGAGAGACTGAATCTCTTTGAAAGGGTAACGTGGCCCGGGACGAGAGAAAGGGCCCCGCGACCTTCTCTCCCTCCCCCACACAATCCGACTCCTCCCCCGCAACTTCTCCCATTCCTTTCTCGGAGGCCCCCTAACCGGTTCCGTGTGAGACAGGGCCCCCCTCTCCACCATAAATCCTAAGACCGTCTCCTCCCGAGGCAGTCTCTACGTAAAAGGAAGAGAAAAAGGAAAGAAAGAGGAGAGCGATAGAGGAGCAGGCAAAAGGAGAAGTATTACTACGGCTATTCGTACCCAGAGGAAAGGATGGTGAGAAGGGGGGGGAAAGGTAAGGTAGAAATGGTAAACGGAATACAAGAGAGGTAGTGAGGGGAAGCTGAAATGGCGATAGAATGGAATGGCAGGTTAAGGATAGAGGCTGGGAGGGGAATTTTTCATTCCTGTCATGAAAATATTTTTTGTAAAACCTAATAGAACAGACGGAGCACAGAACGGTGCTGGAACGAGAAGGGATACGCGTAACCTCAGAAGTATTACATGTATAAGAGTGATAGCTTCTCTACATAGATCGTTCAGAGTAAACAGGGTTTTATACGGAATTACTTTTTGGGTCTAAACTCTCGGTTCGATGCAAAAGAATTTTATTTCCCAAAATAAATCCTGAGATATTAAAATGCAAACATCTAGTAATATGCGAACTTATGTTAATTTTTTCATTGTTTACGTCAATTCCATTGCATCTCGGAGTACACCTTACTTTCCTATTTAAGCCTGTCTCTAAAGATTGTACTCATATGCTTGATCTTGCATTTTCAATATTTACGCCTAACGAATTCTCTTCAGCACTTCACTAAAAACAAGCTAATTACCCCAAGAACAACGGTTATGATTCTGCGTTAAATACTGAGAATTAAAGAATACTCTTCAGCGAGTTTATGCTAATAATATAAAAGGAATAAAATACTTACCTTTAAAGTGCGGAAGTTACATCTTACGTGGAAGAATAAAATAATCCATAAGTAGTGCACGAATTGAAAAAAATAGTTGTCTGTAGTAACTACCTTAATAAGTGAAATTTAGAAGAACTCGTAAACTCTTCAAAAAATCACAGACTCTTCAAAAGAACTCATCAACTCGTCATAAACACAATAAACTCTTCAGAATACCATCTTGTTTTTACAATAACAATTTTACGTTTTAAGGGAAAACTTAAATACCTAAGAAAAGCACAAATATTCATAATGCAAAGTATGATAATAAAGTCTTTCGAACCATAAATCCATCGCAGGCTCGTGAAGTTGGAACATAAATTCGAATAGAAAGTAAATTATTCGAATGGAACGGATGAGCCTTTCAGACGTGGAAGTACTTTGGAAAACTTCGGCTTCACAGCTTATATGGGAATCGTAATATAGAGGGTCTTTAAGGGAGAAGGCACGATAGGTGTCACAGAAAGGAATATTCGTGCTCGCCTACAGTAGTGAACAGCAGCAGCCTGCATATGTTGCCAGACGTAACCATAGCAGCAGAGGAGAGAGGCAGAGAGAGAGAGTCCTAATTGGGAGAATAGGACAAGGGGAGATGAGAGGACGCATCCTACCGACTATGCTAACGCCGCGTGTAATAGCTGCGGGGGTAAATTACCACGGGTCGAAGGGGGAGGACGCCTTTTATCGCCACTGATTTCGAAGAGCGCACAAGTACCGCAACGACTTTCTGTGCAGAAGGGAAATAGCTATCGTACCATGGGATTCGATTTATCGCTTTACGTAATCGAGTCGATCCTAAATCGTGTAGCTGCTCTTTTCCCTATTACCACAGGCTGAGAGCTTAACTAGCGCGAAGTTAAAGGGTGATGAAAAAATGTGACTGCCTCGTTAAAAAGCAAATAATCATGAACAGATAGCGAACAACTGCCTCTTTCGTTACAGATTACATAAACGCAGGGGGTAATTCGCAACACTATGAATGATTCTCGATATAGATATTTACAATCTTAAGCTTCACAAAAACGATTTTTAATACACTAAATTATACCGATATGAAGATGAATTGAAATATAAAATTGAGCTAAATCGCGGCTTTAAAGAGAGGTCTACAGCGTTTACAAACCTTTAAAAACATTCCTTTTAAAGAGTTTAATTGTATACAGAGGGTACTAAAAGAAATGTGAGAAAGAAATCAGATATCTGCAGTGTAGCAACTTATGTCATTCTCGATAAATTTTCAGGATGTTACGATTTCATACTCAATTCCGGAACGAAGTAATCTACTCACTTCATCTAACTAGTGTTCAAATCTATCTATCAGCGCTACTGTCTGTAATCATAGGGAACATATTAATAGATATTTTCTCTTATAAATTTGTATACACTGAAATGTATGACCAGTACAGACGTCGAAGCGAACTTATGACGTATAGAAATAGCAGGGGGCCCATGAAAAATATCGATCTTCTACGGAATAAACGTAATTTTTGTAGGTTCGCGGTCTCTGTTAGTGCCCTATGATTGCAATTATGATTTTGAAGAAAACAATTCTGTTACAGGGAATAAAATCTAGCAATTTGGATCAAGAATATTTGGCTAGCAGGAAAAACCTTAAGAATTTAATATTTTAATTTAATTCAATGAAAATCTTAATAAATAGGCTTACACCAACAAATTTTTCGCTATTACTTTATAATTTCACGTTCTGCAAATGCTCAATTCTAAAACTAGATAACTAAATAGACCAAATTCTAATCCTTCATTGCCGCTTGAAACAGGTTCAAAACCATTTCGTAAACCATCTGCCGCATTAATATTTGGAAAAAAAAGGAAACCTCACAATCTCATCAGATAAGATACACCACGAAGATGTAGTGCTTCCACGTAGTCAGCCTTAAGTAGATTTCTTTAAGGAAAGGAAGGAATGTGAGAAGAATAGTTTAAAGCCCTAAAAAGAGAAATTCGTTATCGTTTCAATCTATTGACGAAAAGCAGTGTCATATTAAGAACAAGTATTAAAAACGCGAGCGAGGTCATACAATATATAACTCAGATCTAAAAACGGTCATGGCTTCTGAAAATGATACAGATAAAAAATGAAAACGGTAACTCTAAGTAATTTACCTAAGATGAAGTTAAAGAGAAGTGAGAAAAGTACACATTGTATTTAAGGTATATTAAGGAAATGAGAGAGCACATTTACGAAAAAACTACGGAAAATATTTCCATTATAATTTTCAAATATACTAATTGAGTACATTATATTACAAAGGTAAAGTGGTAAGGTAGAAATGGTAAACGGAATACAAGAGAGGTAGTGAGGGGAAGCTGAAATGGCGATAGAATGGAATGGCAGGTTAAGGATAGAGGCTGGGAGGGGAATTTTTCATTCCTGTCATGAAAATATTTTTTGTAAAACCTAATAGAACAGACGGNAATGAGAGAGCACATTTACGAAAAAACTACGGAAAATATTTCCATTATAATTTTCAAATATACTAATTGAGTACATTATATTACAAAGGTAAAGTTATTCCGAGGAGGTAAGTATGAAACAAAAAGAATTATACCTTATCAGATTTAAACGTAAAGCTTTCCTCGAATTAAACTGCGCAGAATGAAATTCAAGAAGAAAAGATGACCTAGAAAGGCAAAATGTGATACTGACATTTCCGCTAGATTTTCTACTGAAACTTTTACAGTTTTGAAAGCTCCTTTGTTTGGGAGTATTATATACGTAGAGACCAAAGAACTGACAGAGAATGGGAATGGGTATGGTTAGGAAGCGCAGACGTGAGGTGCGATCGTGAGCAGAAGGCACGCGTGTCGAAGAGGAGTTCTGCTCGCGAGATGATCCCGTAGGCGAAAAGGGCGCCGGGGTCGAGGACGAAGGAAGGGTTCCCGAATGCGAAGGACAGGGAGGAGTGGCGCTCTATCCGAAGACGACGCTGAAGGGAAGGGCGGCGAAAGTGAAGCTCCACGGACGCCGTGTCGCGCGCAGCGACAGCTCATGATTTGGAGAAAAATGAACAGCTATGAGAAAATCATTTTCCCGTTTCAACTCGCAGATTGAGGGGAAAGCTCGCGCACGTCTCAACTCACTGTCGCTGAAGGATTCCGCCAGAAGTGAATCTATGGAAATGAACGCCCCTCGTCAACTGAGATATAGAAATTCCTCAAAAGCAATACGATGAGAAATATGAACAAGACAAGTAAAGGTGGCATTTTCTGAACCAGCCTGATATATCGACTCATATATCAAGATGAAAACGTTGTTTAGCTGGAATAGAGATGGAAATGATTACAAAGATATTCCTAGACTGTTCATCATTCAGTTGATCGAAATATTGTCCATTCCAAATTATATTGCTAACTTTACTATAGAGCATTCAAGAAATATATTTGTTTTCATTTTCAAATCCGTCATACTGATTCGTTAATTCTTCAGATAGTATAATTGAGAGTGCGTCCAATGAATTTGAGAGTTACCTTTGCTGATTAAAGCTGAATGGTGGAGCAAAAACTGGAGTGGAAAACCAGCATCATCAATTTTCCACTATCCAGACTTTACCTGGGTTAAAAACAGATAAAGGAATTAAAGCAGAAATCCAAAGAAATAATTCCATTCCAGTATAACGTTTTCACATATATCTATCATTCTGGTGACACGAACTTTCTCTCAACCAAGCATTAAAGAATGAAACTCGGAAATCCCAAATAATCTGAAGGTAGTTTAGATAAACACGGGCAGAAGATATGTTTTTCTTTCTCTATTATAGCGACTGATCCATCCTCCCCTGGGGTTGCGGTGGAAAAATGAACAATCGCGATGGAATCGCCGACTGAGGCAAATTACGTTTTCCGTGAGATAGAAAGAGATGACCATAGGAGTAAATCCTAGCACGATGTCCCTGGTCACACTGGCGCTGTTTAATATCTCGGCCACCTCGCCGTCGTCGAATCCGCGGACTCATTCTCAGAGGGAAGCTTTAGCTTCTCCACTTGGAGCGTTCGGGGCGAAATTTCATTCGGTGAGGAAGAGAAAATACTAAATGAAAATCTAGAGCTGGTGCACAAAGTAACAAAAAGCGCACCTTTGGCGGTTGAGGAGGCCGTGGCATTTGCATGTTCCGCTTGGATCTAGGAGGGGCATTGCGATGCAAAAAGGAACAATAGCGAGGGAAGGGGAAATCAGAAAGGTTAGTGGGAGAAAAGACGGAGGGCGGAATGGAAAGGCAAACGATCGAATGCCTTGAGAATGTTTGAGAGGAGGTTTTAAAAAGAATGGAGAGGGCGATAGAGAAGGGATGGGGCGGGAGAGCACAATTAATGATCTATCAGTTACCAGTCAGGGAAGAGGGACGGAGGGTAAAGATGGATTAAAAGGGAAATGGAGAAAGGAGGGGGAATTGCTGTATCAGGCGATAGGGAAAAGGAGATGAATGTACAAAAATATCTCTACTTTGCATAGTAAAGTAGGGTAACTTATTGGATTATCAAGTACTTGAATAAATATTTTTCAAGAAGCTTCCCTTCGTATTAAGTTGCATGATTTTTATATACCATGAGGCAGAAACTTTTAGCTAAGAAGGATAAAATAAACAATTTGCTGGTGTCACTATTTAATTATCATGTTCCATCTAACATAAGACTTACACCTCTACTACTTATTCCTACAGTTAGATTATCTCTTGCACAATGTTCTTTACTATTTCGACTTCCTAACCTTCTGAACTCCCTTCCACCATCCATAAACACTTTTATATTTTCTTGAAAGAATGTTTAAACCAAAGTTTATGTAAATAATTCTGTACTTTGTAAATATTTCCTTCAGTTAGCTGTGTGCATTTTTATGGTGTATGTTTCCATGTATATAACTGTTAATTTGTTGTGTTAACTGTTTGAAATTTACTCTAAAATGGTCCCACCACTGTATGTGAATCTATTAAAATACATAAATAAAGTTATCTCATCTCTCTACAATACCCTTAACTCCACGAGAGAATAACAGCAGGTTCTCAAGATAACCAAATGTCAAACGGGTTTTGCGCAAGTGGTTCCGGGTTCGATTCACGGTGGAAGCCCCCAATTGCAAAATAACCTCAGCTGTTGAAGCATCTTCATAAAAGGATGTTATTTAGAATGAAAGTCATCATCTCTCAGAACCAGGGCTATTCCCTCTACACGGTTAGCAAAGTAAGTAAGGCATCGGGACGCTCTCGGATACTTTGGGTATCTTGCCCTTAACTATATTTACCGAAAGATATACAAAGGAGAGCCTTCGAAAGATTCGCGGCGGGGAGTCAAATTACACAGAGTCGCTCCTACATAGAACGAATAACCCACCAAAGATTTCATTTCCCGTCCTTTTCTTCCTGGGAGTAATAAAACCCACTCATCTTCACTTTATAAAATAAACTTTCTTACTCAAGCATCATGAATTCGATCTTAACAGTGACAATTCCTCTCGATTAATCGAAACATGAATTTATGAGAGTAAATAAATCTCCCTAACCCAACAAATCGTATTAAAAAGAAGAACAAAAGAGGAAGAGATTCGGCGGGATAATTGCGATACGAAAGAAGGAAAGGGAGGAGAGAAACAAGTGCAGGGGACGGAGTGAGTGGGCGTTGGCAGCGCAATGGAATTAGCGATCAAAGGAGCGTGATTCCTCGTGAAGGCGTGGTGGCATTATGGAACTATTCTCCCATTTTCACATCAGGTTCATCTTCCATTCTGACATGCATATTCCATTTGAAGTTTGACAAACCGTCCGCTTCCCAAACGTATGATGTTTTATATACGAATAGCAAAACTCAGAAATTCTACCACGACCTCAAAGTACCCCGGATTTCAAAGTTGGAACGCAGAGAGTTAACAAGGGCAAACAAAGGACAATGAGACATCGACACAATTATTCTCTTAGACGGAAGTTAATAAATGTCTGTTATTTAATACAGTTATTGCGTCTCTCATTTCGTCTGTTTTTCAACCCTCTATGTCTAAATAGTACTAAAGATACCGCGTGAAATGGCTAGCAAGAGAGTTGGGATTATAATCTACGTAATCCTACGCTCAATAACACTTCTTCGCACAACAAGAAAATCCAGTTACTCCATAAACTGGGTGCACTTAATGCATGAAAATTACGTCAGCTAATGCTCTGTCCTTCTCTATGTTCGAATGCATAATTCTACTTCCTACGAAGTGCTATGCAGTGGTTAACTGCGGAAAAAAATAGTTCCCTGTGCCTACATTAGCGTCATTTTTTTCTCCAAAACTTCCTTACTCCTGGTTTGGATATCAAATCTGCAGAATGATATACCGCTTAAATTAGATGAAAATTCAATATGCCAAAGGAAACATGAGTGCAACTGGGCTCCCGATAGCCAAGTGGGCAACGCGTTCGACTTCAGTGAAAGCGGTCCCGAGTTCGATCCCGGTGGGGGCCTACGTGCGAAATGACCTAAGCTGTCGAAGCACTTTTAACAATACTACTACTACTACCATGAGTGCAACTAGACCTATAAGTAGCCGGCCTCGGTGGCGTAGTGGTTAGCGTGCTAGCCCGGGTTCGAATTCTAGTCAGGGCATGGTTGTTTGTGTTCCTCTTTGCAAGATTAATTGTAAGAGTGGTCTAATTAGACTAAAATTCGCCTTAATAAAGACATTATTAATATTATTAAGTTACGCTCCGACACTTCTTCCAATATCAAGAGAAAATTTCATCATAATTCCCACTCACGCAACGCAGTATTTCTCTAGCAGAAGGTAAAGGAGTTTTGAACAATATGGAATGTGGAGGGGCTTCCGTAGCATCCGATACACATGGCGATGAGAATCGGGTGTTACAGAAGCCCATACATGAGAACCAGTCCTCACTGATCGACAAGTGCGCGCGCTGCGATACGTGGCTCCGTACATTTACTTCGACCTAAGATTCTACTCGGAGCTTCTGCTACGCTCGTGCAAACCGCTCTTTTTCCGGACAAACAGATGAAATCTGCGACTTCATACGGCTTTCAAGAAGACGCTGCATCATCGCGAAAATTAAAAAAGAAACCGAAATCATCGGTGAATAAAGAGGCAAAGTTGCTCCTATTACCTTTGAATATTTCTCGCTTTAAAGTACAGAATTAAGTACAGAAAGATTACATTTCGAGCTTTAAATAATTCTTCGGAAGAATGCGAACAATAAAGCTCCGTCGATATTCCGCATGTCGTGGTTACAGAATCTCACCGAGCCAATTTTTCACCGACATGCAGCTCATAAAAAGGAGCGTAGGCGGAATAAGAGGATGGGGAACGCGGACCTTGGCACAACCACACCCAGCATGCCACTCAGTCTCCCGGGCGAGAAAGGGGTTTTCTTCTCCAGAGGCCTTCTCAACCGCAACCTCATGTCACACCAAAAGGACGCGGTGAGCAAAGAAAGAACAGTACACGAAATTTGCGTTTATTCGCCAGAAAAAGACTCTGCTGTCTTTCTCTTTACAATGGAAATAGCTCCGCGGAATTCCTTAATTTACGAAGGAAAATCTCTCGAAGGTTTCGTTGGAATAAAATACAATGTATAACTTATTACATAATTTTTCAGCAAAAAGCACAAAAAAGTCTTTTCATCGACATAATGTTTTCGTATACGTAGATCGGTATAAAGGTCTAACTTATTAATTTGAAAGATTTCCTGAGTGAATTCTCCTATGAACGTGTATTAGGCGATGCATTCAAGGAATGGCTATCATGCACTTATTTCATCGAGAAAGACCGAAATATGCAAGATAATAAGGAACATTTTTGAACCCTTATCGAGGAGTTTTTCATATCAGCTTATCTTTAAAAATAAAAAGGGGTATTGTTAGAAAAGAAGTAGAAGAAAAAAAGGGGTGTTACTAATAAAGAAGTAGGCAGGTATAGCACCAGCTACAGATTTGCCGAACAAAAAATCAGGAACAAAAAATAAAGGAGAAAAATTGTAAGAAATAGAATATGAAGAAAAGGGAAAATTGCGCTCGGAAGTCGTCCCGTAAAATAAATACGTCAGCGGTGACTTCAAAGTCCAGAGTAAGAATACATTTTTGACGAACTAGATTAAAAGTAATTATGAAGAGGACAAGAGAGGGAACATGAGGACATGAATTTACATTCGAGGACACAGTTATATATATGTAGCAAAAATATATTTATGAGTACGGTCAGAAAGGAATGCTATAAATGGTTGGAAGAAGGCAGTTCCACAACGCATCACATGCGGTTAAACTTCAGATTAAGGAAGCCAGTCTTAGCATCAAAGTTCCTCTGTTTAGTGAAACAAGGGAGTTATTCAAGAAAATAGGCTCTCCTACCAGTCCTAAATAGAGTTCTAGTCCCTTGTATCCCATTGTTATGATAGTATCGGGAAATGAAAGGATTAAAAGAAGAGGGGACGGCTCGCAAACATTGACCATGAGGAAAAAGTCGGGAGCCGACTGTCTTTCATCCTGTACTTCCATAACCATCGAAGACCACTCCGTCCCATCCCCATGTCGGACGAACATAGCAGGCTCACAGGTGGATTCCTGGAGTGCTCGGCGAACATCTTCGAGGTTGTGGGAGGGGTGAAGAGAAACGAGGTTCCGGGGGTAGAAGGAGGCGGGATGGGAAGGATGAGGCCTTGGCTGCCCGGATGCAAATGTATGTGTAGATGGAAGAAAGATATTGCCGTCGGGTTTCTCTTTCTCCCCATCCATTGCTCACTCCGCCCTTTCCCTCGGGGATCCCCACGACCCGAGGATGGGGTTCGATGAAGAAACTCCCGAGAAAACGTTTCCCAGGAACTAAAACGACTTTTTCAGCCGAGCAAATGGCATGCGACGCGCATGAAGGCCGGGTTGTATGTCTGATGAAGATACGTCGCTGTCCGAAACAAAACCTGTCCCTCATTCCCACTCCAATGTAAACCTTCTTACGTGCCAATTAAATGTACTTGCACCGAGAAGAAGATTGGAGGGATATCAGACAACGTAAGTCATACATTCTATCTTAAACACGCAAGATTTGGAGAATAAACAGCAACCATAAATTATATTATCACTGTAATTAAATGATCAACATGTACAAAATGTATTTTGAATAAGTTCTTTCTTGGTATAGCGCATGATTATCTACCATTAGAGCGTATTCCTACGTGCGATAACTCACATTGGGAGCCAATGTGAGGTACATGGGCTACCGGATAGCCAAGGGGGCAATGCGCTCGACTGCGGTGAAAGTGGTCCCGGGTTCTATTCCCGGTGGGGGCCAACGTGCGAAATGATATTAAATGTCGAACTACTTTTAACAGTACTACTCTTAGGTGCATAATTACTCTAAAGAATGATTAAGAGTACCTATTTGCTGGAAAAAGTCATATATCAAACTTCAAGTTCTGACCAAAATTTTCCATGGAGAAAATTTCCATTAAAGAGAATCTTCTGTCTAACTAAATCTTATTACACAGAAATGTTTTTTTCCTCGCTTAATATGTCTCCTTCAGAATAGAACTAGATTCCGAATAAAACTCCGTAAGACTCGGCAAAATAGGCCGAGCGCATCCTTGTCGCTACTTCAATTGATCATTTACATCTTTTTTCGCTCTGCTGTTGATGGCATTCTGTTGAAGCATGAAACTGAAGTTCTTCTCCATTGTAGTTTCCGAAAGGCGGTCGCTAGAACGGCGTATTACGCGACAAAAGATAAAAAACCATCGAATGAAATAAAGTGAACGTTTTGAATTGCAACCTCAAAGTGGAGCGAGCAAATCTGTCCCACTTTTGCCTTTATAAAGATTAAAGTCGTATAAATCTATAGACGAAATGTAAGGCAGAAAGTAACAGGGAATTCCACATGCGCTCCTCTACGATTTGCTCAGCATTTTGAACGAAACTAGAGCACTTGTTCTGCACGTTTCTAAAGTCATGTGCTACTTTAAGACGGGATGAATTCTGATAGAGTTTTAAGTGCTATACCATAGGTCTATAAGATTATCATTACGTTTGCTCGTCCTGTCGCTATAAAATTGGAAAGACTACCTTTGGTAGAAATTAGTAATATAAGTAAACGGTAAAATCCAGTACTTCTGTTACGTGACACAAATATTACCAGTGTGAACATTCGAAGTCATTGAAATAATTTAGGTCAAAAAGTAGGTAGAATATAATTATAGTAATATCTATGCATTGCAACGGCAATCCTGAAACGGAAATTAATTCTAATTTTATGGAAATACTAACGTTATTATGAATTAAATACTCGCAGCGGTCATTCCTTAAAAAAATTCAAACAACTAAGCAGTTGCAAAAAAATCGCAAATACTAAGTCGATCAGCCTAATCCTAAAAACTGCGCAATGAATATACATAAGTAAGTTAATACAAACGATGTTCTTACATACAGAGAAAGCGATAACATAAAAGATATATTGCCGGAGAAACGTTTCTAAAATTAATTAGGTAAATTTTATTTTCCATATTCGCTTTAGTATTAAAATTGGGGCACGAAGATTGAACTAAAAGTGTAATAAAAATTCCGTGGATGGATACGAGATGAAAAAAACCATTAACCCAATTCCGCGATTAGCAACTGTTCCCTGCGGAGTGCAGATGTTCCTGAAATGCGACGAGCAGATGGAAGTGTCGGAGCTCATCTGTCGTATGCAAAACGAAAAAGTGCGAAGGAAGCGCCGTTCAGGATGAAGCACCCGCGAAAATATAGAAATTGTTTGACAACGCTTGTATAAGCGCATCGCCTGTGGCGACAGCTACCCTCCGCTTGTTGAAACACTCATCGTTTCGTTGCTGGGAGAGGAATCGAGGGACATTGAGGAAGGGATCCGGGCGATGGATTGCACTGTCACGACTCAGTGCGCGATCATAATTACCTGCGCAATAAAAAGGGAATACGCTAACCATAAAAAAATACAGCGTTTCAATGAGAATCTCTCCACGTTTAAACTTTACCTTTTGAAGGATTTTCACTTGCAGCTGATCTGGTTTCAATGGCAAATTTTTTGCTCGAATAAACCGAAAAGAGCGTAAAAAATCGATCGATTCTCCTCCTGAAACTGCATAGCTTGACGCTAATCGTTCGGGAAAACAATTAGAGCGAAGAGACTAAGAGGACGCGAATTCGGGACGATGGCCTCGATGGTGACATGGACGAATCGCTAGGCGAAATACACGCGAGCGATGAACGAAAAGCAAGCTTCCTACGTCACGATTCGTATAATCTCAAATCATCGCGATATATCGCTAAGCGAAACAAATTAAAGCATTACATAGAGGGACAAGAGGCTTTCACATTAATTATTGCATATTTATTCACTTGTCGAGGAGTAGTTTATATTTCGCCAAACTGTACAACAAAACTTGTAAGAGAAAATACTTGGATTGAAATTTCATGACGGTCTCCTCGCCAGAGGAATTTCCCAATCCATGATGATTAATGTAACGACCAAATCTTTCATCCCTTCATTGTACCCCTTCCCGTTGTCGTAATCTACGATCGATTCTGAGGATCAACCAGAGATGAGGTCCATTCGTAATCAATAATTGTCATTGCTTGAAACATTAGCATAAAAATTCTTACGCGACCCATTCTCGTAATATCTTGGATGCGTTATTTAAAAGTATCAGAAACTTTCATCGGAGGAACAGTTGTAAGTCCTTGGAAGGAAAAAGAACGAGGTGTGAGCAAATTTTGCGAACTTCAAGAAAGAAAGAAGGATATCTTGGTAATTCAAAACGGAGGACAAACATGTCAACCTTTTCCCTGGCAAAAAGTCGATAACTCAATTTGGGAAGATGATTTGCTAAATGAGGCTCAGTTCTGTAAAATCAACGACAGTTAGCGCGGATATGCAAGCTGGAAGCAAAAGAGGACTTAGGGAAAATATCTTCTGGAGCAAATGGCTGTTTGTCTCATTGCTCTTGATTTTGAGATCCATAACAAGTATAAAAAAAGGAAAATCACGCTCTAAAAATGTGATTGTATGAAAAGTAGCGGAGAAAACCAATTCGAATCGGACCTCTCAATTACGAACGGAGAAAAAATCAGGGAAATGTACGTAAAATGAAACTGAATGTCACGAAGGACTCTCCCCCCGCGACAGTTTCCTCTGCCAATGAGGCTGTGAAAAATGACAGCTACTCAGCTTGTCAACTGTGACATACAGCAAGAGCGTTACTAAGTGACCATGCATAACGTAATCTTTAAAAAGGTAACAGTGACTTAACTACGAAATCGTGATGTGCCAACATGTCGCAAGAGCGATAAATAGCAATCGTGCTCCATCGTAGCAATAAGATTCGCGGAAAAGAAGAAAACTAGTGGTTTTCGAAATGCAGATGACGACTGCGCACGATAATGAAATCCGAAGAGAAAGATGAGCGAGGGAGGAGACGTGAAAGGGAGACCGCGGTGCAGTTCCATCTCTTCAGATTCGAGGGCGAATAGATGAAAGGTACATGACGTAATGGGAGGGGTGGGAAAATAGGAAGCTACCTCGCGGAAAGAGATGGGGAGACAGATGGCCTCGTGGGAAGGAGAGGCTCTTTGCGAAGGGGATGAAAAAGCTTGGGATGGGTCTGAGGGGCGATAGCGGGGGAAGATATAGTGGAAGGGAGTGGTCGGCGTGGGAGAAGCAACAATCGGGAGCTCAACAGCGAGATAAACCCATAAAAGGGAACGTCGAATAGGAGAGAGTCTTTCTGGTAGGTAGACTGGAAAAGGGTTGCTCGCAAGGGAGGCTGAGGCAAGCAGCGCATATTTTCACGGTGGAGATAAGAGAAGAAGAGCATAAAGGATTCTTGGGCGAAAGGAAGTTAGCAGGGGTTGGAGGCGAAATTATCATTAGGTCAGCATCTTGAACAGCAAACTGGAAAAACGAGAAAGCTAAATAGAGTGACTTATAATAAAAAGTTACAAAATTTCCTTTATTTAGAAATCCGTGCGTTATTTTTCTTCTTTCTCAATTCTCTTTTAATTATTACCTGCAACATTGCCAGAAAAGCATGATAAAATATGAATTTGTGTGGTATTAATGCAGCCTCAGAGAATTTACAATCCACGGTGTCTAAGCTAACGTAAGGAATAAATTAACCGAATGTTATATATTAAAACGAGCGGACAGCATTCTGTCCCCAGGATGAAATAATACTTGAGAAACGTAAAATAATCCAATCATTTAAAGATTAAATAAAAGCGGAATCTTGTTGCGCAGATGAAGCAGGAAAGATTTCCCTCTTTAAGATCGACTCTGACAGGAGTGTAGGTTTCTGAGGTCCATTAAAAATCACAGACGGGCACAGCGGCTTCCATTCCAATGATGAGAACGATAACGTGATGAATCACCATCAGATCCAACGCGCTAGGATGTATTGTCCAGCGACTACAGCCACCAACTGATGAAATAGACACTCTTAACGAACCTTATTCAGATTCTCGGATAAGTATTGTGTCGACCGGAGTTTTATGAAACAGGCGATGCGGCGATGAGTAGCGGAGTGGAAGGGTAAGAGGGATTCCCTGCTCAGAATGGGGAGAAGAGTAATGGGGAGATGGACCGCTGAAGGGGCCGAGATTTAAGGGCAGGTGGGGTAGCAAGAAGACAAACAAGAGAGGGTGGTGATGCAAGGGAGCCGCTCCCATGGAAACCCACGTGCCGGAGGCGGTAAAGCCACCATCCCGGCCGAGGACTACCGGAAGATCTTTTGATGTTTTACGAGTTAAATGAAATGCGATGGACAACACGTGGCTTAATTTCCCTCTGAATGAGTGGAAAGCGACTTGCAGGGAGGTGATCTGACCACGGACACCCGGCAAGCGCGTGCGTGATGTGATATACCACTCGGTCACTCCCGTGCTTACGGTGCTGCTCCGAAGCATATGCACAATCACCTCCCTGGCAGCGGAATTAACGGTTCCGACTAGCAAGTCACCTCAAATCGGGTTTTCGCTGAGTTACAAAGGTTGGCTCAAGGACAATTGCTTGAATGGTTGCCAGACGGAGCGTATGAGGGAATATTTTATCCGTCGCTGGCGTGGCAGCGATCGACCGCAAATCGATAGGAACAGCTCGGTTCCCTTCGATATAACGGATTCGATCGAATCTCGGAATTTTCTTAGGTGAGCAAGGGGATGAGTTTGCATGCGGAGATGGTAGCCAATTATCCAGACATCGGTGGGGATAATTTCATACGGAGTGAACGCAAAGCCATTCATTGGAAAGGATTTGCATGAAATCACGACCGCTGCGATGTAACTTTCACCGCGTTTTGCCCGTATTTGTTTCGTTTCTCATTTCGCTGGTTGAGGTCAGACGATGTAGTAAGAAAATCGTGTTTTTAGGTGAGTGATGCTACAGATGGCATTTAGGAAAATTATAAACGGCGACTTCTACTCCTTATCACATTTATTTGTTATTTTCCAAGTCATATGGTTTGGTCACAATCAAACATAGATAAGGATTAACTAACTATTTTAACATTTTGCGGCTGCAAGCTCCAAATAAGCTAACAAGACCTTCGAGAGATATTTTTATCATCTATACCCTCCATTCTACGAGTTCCGTTTTTCATGTGCCTAAGAATTTCAGTTACTCCCTTTTCGAGCCAATCGTTGGCTTCGGACGCAGAAACGAAAAAGGTGAATTGTTCCAAAGTGGAGAGGGAAGAAGGGACAATTCCAAGTAGAATGCCGGGCATAAAGAGCGTAGGTTCGAGTCTGGGCCACATAACGGAAGTAGACCCACATTGCCCAATTCTCCGCAATACCCCTTGAGAATCAGACTTCGTGCCTTCATTTCGTCCACGTTTCACAGCGGGTTGAGCGTAGGATCGTGCAAGAAATAAACCTGGAGCAAACCTGGCATATCCACCCAACCTTTATTCTGAGACAATAACTTGCCCCGAATAATTCTTAAAATTTTTGCTTTCTTACCCTTATTTTTTATTTTACTTGGGGAAAAGATGCTACGAATGAATCGGAATTTCCATCTCTAAATTTGGAAAGTGTGTGATATGAACGAAATCCCTTACCGAAGTAACAGAAAAAAACATAAAAAACTCTAAAATATTGATTTTTTAATTAGCTGAATATAAACGTTTTTAACAATAAATCGAGTTACCTGGTTACCCTGAGAAGGATCACTGATGAAGACATTAGCAAAGAATATTTTCCCAATTTATCGACGATATTCACGAAGATAAAATTAAAAAGGAAAAGATTCGGAGCGCTATGAAGGGACTCATCGTTATTTATTAATTTCCGATAATGATTACATAAAATTTAATGACGGAGGAAAAATTGGATATCAGCCCTCTGTACGAGTGAGCAAAAGAAGAGGTGAAGCAGATGGAAAAGGAGAAGATATCGAAGGAAATGGAAGAGAGCAGGTGGGCACAAAAGCGTTAACGGTACCGAAAGAAGTGCCCTCATGAGGAAGCGATGGAACTGCCACTAATAAGATAGTGGAAAAAGGAGAATTTCACATTCACGGTAAAATATGGTCAAATAAATTCTGCAAATATCAAAATAGACGAGTACCAGATACGATGCATAACAAAAATTTATCACTAGGTACTTAGTAATAATAAATGAAACATTGATTAGGTACCTGATGTTGTTTTAAAGCTTTAGTTTTCGAGCGAGAAACTGAGAGAATTCGGTTTCTCTATGGACCATAAATTTGTTACAAAATACTGGGTCTACTGTCAGATACTGTTTCTCAAGTGGAGAAATTTATCTGAAATATCCTGGCAAGGGAAAAGTTACTGAGTCAAAAATATTGTGATGATTGTTTCAATGTTTCCGCGAAGTGCAAGCATGCTTGGGTGTAAGCGAGAAATTTATTGAGTAGGAATCTTTGAAAAGATATCTCCGATTCCACACGCTGTTCCGCGTCAAGTTTCTATTTCCAACGTATGTAGCATACCAATCCCTTCATTCGATTTGCATCGGTAGCCGTGAACGTTTTCCATTTTGACTTTCCAATTGCTTCGCATTGTATGTACATACCTTCAATGCAAGTAACTGTTCATTTCAAAGGTTAATAATGTGTATTAGCGGGTCTTTTGGGAAGGGGGACAAGAGAGCGATCGCTCCCCCTCCCCACTTGGTGACTTTGAGGAATATTAATAGGGCTATTCTGTGTTTCACCTGCCTGATGATGGAGCGACGCTCCGAAACCTAGGTCGCTTACGCTGTTATTTGTTTGTGGTTCAGTATATATAAATAAATTGTTTCAGTACTTTTTTATTTTTTGGATATGAATTAAAATCAGATTGTGAAGTTTTCCACCGTAATTAAACACGTAATTCATTTACCACGACAAAATGGAATATAAAAAATTTACTGGAGATGATTCCTAAGGAAATTGTTTTAAATAGTTCCCTCCCCAGAAAGTTCTAAAGGTTTACTAGATCCGCCCCTGCTATAACGTCAATTCACCCAAATGAAATCCTAAGCTGAAATATTTAGTACTTGTTAGCCAAACATTATTTTTAATTAAATATTCTTCCACTATCAGTTATAATGCTATACAAAAGAATGTCATGCAGAAAATGCCATATGTAGCATTATTATTACATAAGTATAAGTATTCCTACGAATCAGCATCAGACACAAAAGCGCCAAATTCATGAGGTTTACTATAAGGCTTTACTTACTTCCTGATGCAGGAAACGTCTCGCCTGTTATAAGGTTGAACAGTCCTCATATGCTAAGTAGTTCAGAAAGAGTCCAATTGCCTCCAAACATAAAGAACCTCTTCAACTAAAAGTAGCCCGAATTTTTCCTTTGTGGGCCACATCCTAATTTCGACACTCCTGCGATTGAACATTTGGCCCGCAGGAGACTCCGTCAGCAGATCCTCTCAAATGAAGCTTCCCCACCCCATTCACTCACCGAAGCCCATTTATTGCTCTTTTTATTTCATTTCAAAGCACGGCTCATAAATGCCAACTGAAATTGGGTCCATTATTATATAGGTCACCGATGCTCGTCCTTTCACATTACCGAATACAATTCCCTCCCGCGTTTCCTTCAATTTCCAGCACAGATACTGCAGAGAAGTAAAAGGTCCGGATACTACGATCGTCATTTATCGTAATAGTTCCACTTATTACAGAGACATTTCGAGGGACATTTTTTCGCTTCGAAACGACGGTTTCTCTGGGGAGCCACATCCGTTTCTGCACGCAAAACTCTCTATTAAATCCCTTAGTTTTGGGAAGATTGGGTTCTGCGCTCAAGAAACTACGGGAAAGTTTTCGCGAAAAAGGAATACAAAGTGTGTGCAAGTTTCGGTAAGAGAGCGACGTCTTGCAAGTGCAAGAAGGCTCGAATGCGAGTAACTGTATACTTACCTCGCCACGCCCTTCCCCTCTTCTCGACCCCTTCTCCTCATTCTCGCATGCTACCGACAGGTTTTTTGCAATCCGCCAGCACTCCCCCTTCTTCCTTCCCTTGTCTTCTCGGAATACGAAGTTCACGTACTTTCCACATTGCTGGGGAATTTCGTGAGCTCGGATCTTGAAGAGATTCCCGCAACTGTTAACTCTTATGCAACGATCGCGACTAAGAAATGCGAGTTTTTGAAATGGGTACCGTCTGAATATTTTTCCATCGACCTTCTTCTATGAAGCATGCAAGAATACCCGAAACTTTACAAAAGGCTATCAAGATGCAAGACGAAGGAATCATTCGAAGGAGTATTCCCTTCAGATATGGAATAAAAGATTACGGTTGTTGCCATGTTACCTGATGATGGCGATCTTTCGCTGAAACCTGGTCGTGTCTGTATTGAAATTCTCTGCAAAAAGTACAGTCTCTTTTTCTCTAAACATGGAGTATTTCCGCAAAACATCGCCGATGTCTGTGATTTTTTTTTACCAACGGTCTTATTTTTCACTCATTGTTTTATCAGAAAAGTTGGTAGTCTAATTAGACAAGTTAGCGGAGGCCTTCTAAGAGAATACTAATTTAGCACAGAAGTAACTGTTTAAAATCTCGCTTCTACATAGTATCCGTTATTTTCTTAATATTATTACCATGGAATGAGCTTTAAGTAATAAAGACCATTACATATATTGAATCCCTTAATAGAACTTAAATGGTATAGCATTAGTAAAGGTTATCCCTAGCATGAGCAAGCTGACCTTTACAGGAAATCCAATTATTTTTTATTCTCCTAGCACGAATTTTTCACATTGCTCAAAAATTTATACCATTCATTTTACACGAAGGAAAACCTCTCATTATGATACTTAGGAAGCAATTATCTTCGCTTCATTATGCGATTACTTGGCGCAAAAACCTTACCGGTTTCCATGCATCATTTTTTTCTTGGCGTAAATTACACTCCCGCAGCACAGCAGCGGCCGAGAACGTCAGTTCGTCTCCATTACGGCGGGGGTTTCACAACTTTGAAGCGCACAAACAAAAGGATCTTCGGTTCTACTCGATCGAAATTACGCCTCCGAATAATGGGTAAAAATTTAGCGGAGGAGAGCGAAGGGCAGCTTGTTTTGATAAGTCAATCAAAGAGGCGGAAGGGGTAAGGGTACGAGGAAAGAGAGCGTTTAAATAAAGGGATCCAAACACCTGAGTGGTTCCTAAAAGGAATCGGGATAACAAAAGGCGTTGAGCCTCTCCCTCTTGAGAAATTTCAACCCGTGAAGAAATTGAGAGGTAAGAGACAGGATACGAAAGAGGTGGGGAAAGGAAATTAAAGGAGATGAAGGGCTTAAAGAGGGAGAAAATATTTGAATGTACGCCTCAGATATGACGAGATTCTGAATAAGGTTACCTACTGCTTCTCCACTTAATCCAAACTTTACTCAAATACATTCAGTGATATGCGTAATAATAATGAAAAAGAATAAAAAAGATTACACGTTTCGATAGAAAATCCTCGATGAAGGAAAATGAATTAGAAATATTTAGGATTCGTCCAGATAATCAGATAATAATAATAACATATAAGGATAATCTGGTAGTTTTATAACACAGTACTGATTCACGAAAACAGAATAATTCAAGAAATAAGAAAAATCAAAGAACGGACAAGACAGAAAATAAGGTGAAAACTTCATCGATGCGCATTACTTTACTAACACCATTCAATTTAAAACATTTAGACTGAAAAATCATAAAGCTCAATAAGAAAAGAGAGACATGGCTGTGCTAATACTTAATGGGTTAAAAAGCAATAGTAATGAATTAGGGAATAATTACCTCACAAAGCGCAACTACGGAGAACTCTTATCGCCGCTGGTTGGAATTTCCTTACGGTTAGTTTGCTTGTAAAACTACGGTGTTTTGGAACTTTATTAAACTCTGTCACGAAGCTCTCGCACTACTCTATATCTTACGGAGAAAGGAATAAATTGAAATGGTGAAGTGGGTAATAATATTAATAATCTTCTTAACAAGATTTTCTGGTCCAACTTTGATAGAAGCCTCCGAGATACAGAAGCATCATCTCAATGACAAAAAACTGCAACAATTCAGGAGTCTTAACCTAATTCTCGAGTTTTATCAATACATTTTTGGAAAGCTTTGGAATTTTTGGAAACATTTCTTTGTTTGCAATACTTAAGTATGATATGAATCAATGAATTCGCATTACAGTGTTGACTGTAACATTTTCATCATACTGTTGGTTACGATCCGTAAGTTCAGCCCTTTCAAGAGAAACTTCTGGACCCCTGCAACTATTACTTAATTTATTGACTTTTTCGGAAAAAAGCACGGTTAAACGTATCTTTTCAGGTAGTAATCCAGAATTACTTGTGTTGTTTGCACACGCGCACTCATTGAAAAGTGCACAGACCCCATGATACCCTCTCCTAACCTCTTCCGATGCTGAAATAGAAAATTTGTAATCTTCATTTTCGGGGAGATTTGAGATTTATGCATAAAACAGATTCCTCCTGCAAGACATGGAAGGAAAGTATTCCATATCTGAGAAAAAAAAGTTTTATCGATGAAGGGGCGTTTAGATGCAGCACTTCTAAAGCACTGCTGCTCTCTGTCCTTAACAGGAACCTCTAGTATTACAATCGTGTAGGAAAATCTAAGGTCACAAACGCTGAAGAAATATAGTCCCTGTCCGTGCGCAGCGAATCTTGATTTCCTCGTATTTCACAGGCGAAACGAGGAAGAAGATGAGCGAAGGAATACCAAATGCAGGTAAACGAGGAAGCGGAGACGAAACAATGTTAAACAGAGACTTGTAGAAATATGTGATCTACTTGCCATAAGGTTCTCTATTGCCATGATTGTATATACCATTGCCAGAAAATGATCAGTGATGAGTTGGGTTATAAAATACTATGGGTACAAATATATTAGTTGGGTAGGGGTCTCGTAGGTGCGTTGGGTAGTAACATTTGCTTTTCTAAGTAAACAAAGAATACAAGAGAAAACACAATACGATAAAATAGTTCTCTAGGGTAAGCAGATCACAAAATTGAATAAAATGGGATCCATGAATCAAACATTGGAAGAGTATAGTTTTTTAAAATATCCTCTCTAAATATCATAAATTAATTAACGGTAATAAATAAATTAATCAATGGAAACAATTAAGCAAAAGCGAAAAAGCGCTGTATCAATACGAATGGAGAAATAACGTACTAAAGAATAACCGAACCGATCGATAGCTGTGAAAGAATGGAAAGAATCCGACAAACGTCAGCATTCGGATGAATTGGAACCAATAAAACAGCGAATGATGATGAAATTCTTCGGAATAATCCGTCCATTGCAGAGTAATATAAAAAAGGAAGGAAATGAAGAGAGAAAGAAAAAGGGCAGAATAAGGAAGGCAAAGAGAGGAAGAGAAGCCGGTGCTCAACGCGGCGTGAATGAGTGGCCAACGAGAGAGAACACGGGTAAACGCCCTTAAGGGCGAGAGGGAGAGAGAGCACGAGAGAGTGTCAGGGGCACGAAGAAGGGTCTGAGGAGAGGTGGCATTGAAGGCCGCAAAAATAAAGGGCCCCTTTCTCTGCTCCTCTACTTCTCTCTTGGCGCTAATTACTCCGCCACCGACGTCACAGTGAGGAAAGTGCCAATGGGAGGCGAATCGGTCGTGTGAGGCACGCACCCTCCAACGCGTCTCTACAAACACTCGGGAAAATGATAAAAAAAAGGGACGATTGCTAAGGCTTTGTTCTCCGTTTCAGAACAGCCTATTTGTTGCGTCTTAGAGCAGGCTTTCGATGGTTTTGCGTAATCAATTACTTAACGGTGAGTTACCACCGAATTAACTTCATAGCGTCAAGAGAAAGTTTCTGTCGTCTAATTTTCCGTCTCTCGTAAGACAAATCTTGAGATTAAGACGTATAAAGTGGGGACAGATTAAAGCTTAGGTTCAATAGACGCTGTTGGTCTCCCTTTGTGAAAAGCGAAAAGTAAACAATGTGCATTTAGTCATCGTTTTAAGTGAACAAACTTAACGTTGTAGTAAAAGCTTTCTTGACGTATTTACAAATAAAATCGAAGAAATAAATCAAGCACTGATTGGGGAAAATTAGATAGAAAATGGATCACCTCAATCGAAGTGCTGGTTGGAAAAACCTCCATTACCATCGGAAGAATTGCTAGTCAGGAAATGAAAATAAAATTGGCTGAAACATTTAAGTAGGTACCTTATTCGAACTTCGCATAAATCTATTAATTATATACAGAATTGTTAATAATATATGACAATAATATTAACAATAGCTAAGAACCTCATAGTGATGATCACTGAATATCTAAATCTCTTAATGTTTGTTAAGGCGAGTAAACGTCAAAAGGTAATTACTGCAATAATAACTGCACCATGAAAAGTCGACCAAAGACAGCTACTGGCATATATATGTACTACAAACGATGCTTCGGTAGTAACCGCAAAAACCAAACGATTATTCCCGGGTCCTTACTTCAGAGACTCGCTGTAACAGTTCCACAAATAAGCCCTGGCCATGCCTTTGTTCCTCCGGTCTAGCGGTGAGGAGAACATACGAAGGCAATGAACAACGCGCGCATTTTTCAGCAGCGACATGACAAAAAAGACAAGGACGAAAGGTCGCCAAAAACGACTACAGTGATATGTCCGCCCATTTCGATCTCTCTGTCGTCGACACAATGGAGAGTTTGCGGCAACGGAGTATTGAGTTAGGAAAAGAGCGATCGCGCGACAGCTGCCCCTGGGGGGGCGCCCCGCAGACCGCCGACGGCCATAACCTCGGAAATAAAATTGGAAGATCGGGTGCGCCGGGCCAAAGGGGAGAGGCCGCGGTGGGCAGAGATACCTTTCATTACCCTTCGAGGCGAATTGAATAAAAGAAAGACAACCGCTCGCCAGGATTTAGTGGGTGTTGTCGCTCACGGACCCGTTGTGGGAGACACAGCGGGGAAAATTAGAAAAAAAATATTTAAAAAATCTTCCCCTGCCAGTCATTCTCTGCGACCCCGCGTCGCACGAAATCGTTACGGAGTTCTTTATTCGGGACGAAAATCTTTCTGTCACTTCTCCTGTCCTACGGTACACGTCAGCTACTTTGGAGTCGGTTGCTCCCGCTCCTTTATCGTGCCGCAAAATGGAACGGACAATGCGCATGTATCTTTTTCTTAATCTTTTTCTCTTTGAAAAACATTTCACCATCCTCCCAGAAGTTTCTTGAACATAGTTATTGGAATTTTTGGAGACATGAGGGAATAAGATCCGACAGAGAGGAGTGAAATGACAACAAATGGTAACCGTAAGGGTGAAAGTGGAGGAATGCAACGAAAATATAGTAAGGCGAAGAGAAAAAAAAATATTAAAGGGAGAAAATAAAATGGTTCATGCATTGCTGGAGCATATATTCAAAGTAATAAGGAAAACAGGAAGGGAAAAGAATAAATTAGCAGAAATTACAATAAAGTGTAGGGAGATTTTTTATTTTGAAGACGTATTTTCAGAATTTGAAGATGTAATTCAGAATTTTAAAAAAATGTTAAATGTATAACAAGTATATCAAAACGTTACTTTACTAATTTTAAGCTCCACGGGTAATTAATTCCAATTTTCACCAAAAGTTAATTTTACTCTAAAACAATACGATAACTTCCGGAATTCATATTCTTCTGCTTTAATCCTAAAATCTACTACAGGCACTATAAGTCAGACATGGCAATTTTAATACTGAAATTCTCGAGCGGGAGAGAAGATTCTTGAGTACAGTGTGCATTAATATCACTAAGGAACAAAAATTATACATCACTCTTTCGGATCCGAAACCAATCAGGAATTCTCTCAACCATTTTCAGATATCACGAATAGATTTTAAAACCGATAATTCTTTTTGAATTAATTATGCATTTAAACAGATTTAATAATTAAGTTTCTACGGTTCCTGGTAACAGCAGAGTTGCAGAGAAAGTTATATTCCTCTCATTTACATTCGCACAAGGACATTTAATCCCATATTCTCGCAGAAGGCTATCCCGTACCAACCAAGCATTATTTGTGATTTATGGCATAAATTGGATTTGGATTTCAAAAGACCGTCTTAATGGAATAAGAGCATCCTAAGTATCATCAAGGACGAAAAGAAAGCTCAATAGAGGCTTTGGAAGACTTCATTTATTCCAGGCTTAGCATTTTTCCAGGCACCCATAGTCCTCCGATCTCATTACCTTCACGCCACCATAAAATCCTCTTTTCCCAAATATTGTCCCTCGGTAAATCACCACTAAGGCAAAAAAATTAATGAGATTTGAAGCCCGCGCAATGTGATTTCTTATGCGCTGAGCCATTGTGCAAATCGGACTCCGGAGGTGTTTGTCGCCAATGTTTGCGCGAGTCTTTCACGGGAATCCCTTTGACGGATTTGTGGTTTCCTGGGACGAGAGTGCCTTTGGCATCTGTCGCCGAGGGTTTTGTGCCGAGACAGCTGGCAGCCTCGGAGGACCTCCGGTAACCACGGGAAGGATGTGAGGAGGACAAGAGTACGGTATCCGGGCGACGGGAGGCGATCACATTCCTCGGTGCGTCGAGGCCACCGCTGGCCCTCAGAAAAGAAAGAAAAGGGTGTGGAACGGAAATAGGAACAGACGAATGACGGACAGACGGCAAAAATCTCTTTCGGGTCTCTTATCGCGTTCTACATCGGAAAGTTCTGAAATAAATTATGATGATTGCGCCAAATCACGATATTTCGAAAGAATTGCCTTCTATCTCTTCATTGTCCAGATTTGGCAGTTTTAATCATCAGGTAACACGCCAAAACACTATTTTGACGATTCATCATCAAATTAGCACCGCGCGAAACAGATGACCCTGATCGACATTATTTTAGACGCGCTTTACGAGGTTGAATTTTATTACCGACAGCAGTTCGTTTTGAATAAATCGCTAAAAAGCGCTTTCGTATTACTCTGAAAGAAAAATTGTAAGGATTTGAAGCTCCTGACCGAATTTCTGCGAGTGTATTCTGCAATCTTTTGATCCTTTCGGTATTACCACTGACATATTCGCAGCCCATATGGAATGAGCCCCACCGAAAACCCCTTTTATCAATAAGGTTTCGCATTCTTCAGTGTTAATGAAAATAGCTTATGTCATTTCCGGCCGGAAAATGCAACATCCGGAATTCAAACTGCCCCATAAGGTTCCACGGTTTTTAGCTTCACCGATGGGCGACTAAAGGAACTTGCTGTGGTCGCAAAGCAAAGAACGGAAATTCTCGCAAAGATACGCAATGGAATTGTGTTACTGCCTGCAGATTACTCAGATAAGAAAATTTTATTCTTAAACGGATACAGGGCTATTTTTAAATGTAAAGGAAGTTGGGACGTTATCAAATATACAAATTAAAGATAATCTCCGAGAAAATTTTAAAACTTTGGAAGGGCTGAAAGGCCGAAGACGTCAAAGAAATGGAAATATAGTACGTATGCATAAGCATACATACGAAATACATTTACGTCACCTTGAGTACGATCGATTTCATTGAATTATATACGTAAATATTGTAGCACCTCGTTCTTGGATAGAAAACAGCGGATTGCATTCTCGATCAAATCACACGCATTTGAGTGTAGGAAGAGGGAGAAAGACCAGGTGCTCCTGAAGGATTGCTTTGGTTCCGCACCCGGTGGGTGTAGGAACCACGGGGATGGCGTGGGTGTCACGCCTTTTCGGAGAGAGAGAACAGCAGTGGCCCTTACCATATCCTACGCTCCCGTAGATTCACTCCGCTTCGGACCGTGAATCCTGTGCCCTTTCGCACATCTGTCCCGCCCTTCCCCTTCAACACTCCCTTTCGGACAACCCAAGGCCAATCACCCCTCAACCAAGATGGAAAATGGATGGATCCTCTCTCCGAATGCAATTCCAACACCCACACCTAAACGAGCAGTTCTACGCTCTTACATGGTTTAATGCTCGATTCGATATCAAGATCTTACTTCAACCAGGAAACGCTTGTTTCACCAATCAAGATAGCTTCAAAGTAAGCAATAATTAATTCTAGGATACCGATAGGAAATGCCGACAAAAACAGCTGTGAAGTTAACTTCTAATTCAGCCATTTCTAGTGAATTGGGCTGTGTTGCTTTGATTGTCACGACACATTTTCCTACCTGGCAGGGCTAGTCATTTGATCGAGAGGCATTATGTCTCCTTAACTGATTTGGAAGAGAGAGAAGGGAGTAGAGTTGGTAGAGAAGAAAAACCGTTAGAAACTAGATAATCGAATATATCCGGCTAAATGCGGCTGTTAAATCCAGATAGGTCTCCCTATAAATACACGTTCTCATACGTGAAAGAGAGAGGGCTTTAGAAACTCGAGGTTAATAATAGCTACAGTTTTAGTATGGCGGTTTAAGGTCGTACATCTCTCTATTCCATCTCCTTTCACTTTCCTGCGATCGCTGACTTCATAGCACCGTGATCCACACTTTCTCTAGAAAGAATTTCTCGCTGGATATAAAACGAGGTTTCCATATTTACATATCCGTCTTACTGTTTCTTTCAACATATTTTGGACCACAGGAGTTAATTTAATAGACTGCTTCGTCTCAGTCTCGAAATCAGTACGAGTCATCGCTTAAGGGGTCTCAGAGTTAAGCCAAAACTTCAGCCCGGAGGTAGTCGTAAGTATATGTTAGACGTTGATGCCAGAGCTTCGGAAAATTCGCGCTAAGATTCGGGTGGAGCGGAATAAAAAATTTTCCATCGCTCGAGGCGGGTTAATGTGGTTGTTCTGGGGAGGAAATAATCTTGGAAATTCCTTTCATTGTAGCAAGTAATCTAGTGAACCAATGGCGAAGTTTCAGTATTTTAGGCCATAGATCGAACAACCTATCGGAATAATACTTCCATTCGATTTTTGTTCACGAAATGAAGTTTGAAAATATAGCTTTGGTGTAATACTTCGTAAGTATCTATACATATTCGTTTGCGTAATACGCGAAGATATCTCCTGGACATGAGGAACGGGAAAGACTTAAATGGAAGAGACTCCGTCGCACGTGCATGTCGGATATCGCGACCGATCGCTTTTCTACGCGTCCAATTTACATCTGCTTTTCGAGCAAGTCTATGCACTGGGTACGGCTCACGGCCCGTTAGTTGAGAGTGCGCATTAAAATTGCTGCGTATCCCTTCTGCCTTCACCTGTGACTGATTCATTTTCCTTTTTTCTCTTCCCACCGAGTTCCGCAATACCAAGAGGTGCGGGGATCTTGTTGTGGGGTAATGTTCTTGCATCAATGCATGCATGCTTTAGTAATCTCGACCGTTATGGACAATGTCGCGCCGCAGCCTACCTCAATAATACATACCCCTCATATGCGATCAATCAGCCCCCGAACTTCTATCACCATTTCATGATAAATTTTCATCTGTTAAATTAAACGGATGCACTTGATTTCTTTTTTTCGGCGACTTCTACAGTTATATTGAAACTTTCAAACTTTCCTAGGCTACAGAAAAATTATATTTTAATAAAATTCTGAGTGAAATGTATACATCTCGCTCAGAATATACGAATAAATAGAAACACTAATATAAATAAGACACACATCGACCTGAATAAAGATACTTCGACCTGAAGACGCCTGCAGGATAGTCGGCAAAACTGTCGTCATGGAGAATCTACAACGCGGTGGGACCCGAAGAAAAAACATCCAGAATTCAATAATATAAATGAGATTTTTAGTAACCACAAAAAAATATGATAGTAAAAATGAAAATGTTTCGATAATTAAATCTTTTACAGTGTATTTCTATCCTCAATCCCTTTTACCTAAGGAATACAAAATATTTGTAAGTTTTGGATTTTCATTAAAATCATAGCATCCCTAACTTTGCGTTAGCTTACTTATGTAAATATATATATGTATATTATATTGTCTTCCATGAAAGTAATATAAGAGATAAGTTATCTTGAGAGCGAAGATTTCCATCTAGAAAGTTTCGCGATTCTTCGTGTCTCGCAAAGATCAAAAGCGACGAAGATCGTTGCAGAGACCGACACGCGAGTCCGATTTGGTAGCAAAGAAAAAAACAATTTCTAGCGCTTTGCCGAATGCATTTCTCGCAATTAATAATACCTCTAGCCCGCGACCTTCCTTTGCAACGGATCGATGGCGCGATTTTAGGTTCGGACGTCCATTGCCCTCTGCGGACTCAACAGAGGGGTCAGTCGCCACTCGGCACGAAACGCACGCCACCGGACAATGCGATTGGTATCCTCTTTCGTGAGTTTCCCGAAAAAAGGGGAACGGCGGGGGCGGTGGTTGGAGGCCTTGTGCACGCGATACACGGCGACTTTTGAGGAAAAAAGCGGCGGAGTGGAACGAGGAGGATAATTCGATATGGGGGTTGCTTCTATTTCAGAATTTCCCAATTCGCGAAGGATATTTTCCTGCGAAGATATTACGCTTTGAAATCCATGCATCGGAATTATTCGAAATGGGTAACTACAGACATGGAACCGCTCATCGTACGAGGACATCTACGCATTATTTTCGGATTAGCATCGAGATATTTCCGTTATCCCGCTTTTAGATCTTTTGAAAAATTGCTCATAAGCCGATTGAATATCCTCGCGTCGAAACGGATTCTGATTTACGCTCGCAATTCTCGCAAATGAAAGCTTTAACGATGGGAAGATCAGATGATGTCGAAACAAGAGACATGATAAGTAAAAATATTGGAGGGTCCAATTACACGCACTCAACTCCAAATTCATTGAAGGTCGTAAACTGTTCCTCAGCAAAAATCTGCATCACAGTATCCCAGCAGATGAAACAGCCGATTATTTCTTGTTTTATGCGATGCAAATTTATGGTTGCTACTAAAGGACTTATTTTCCGGATTCTTAAGCGGATTGTCAAAGCATTTTACTTCATCTAAAGGTCTCAACACAAGTTACTTAATTAGTTTCTTAATTCCACTAATTGAAAGGGCCCCGTCAGCACGTGCGCAGTAATATCAATCAAATGTGTCGCGGATGGTGATTTCGAAATGAGATTGCCTGGACAATGTAACTAACGCAGCTGGTCGGTGACTCTAAACCCGTTTAACATGCTGTTTTTCACGCTGTGTAATCCATGCATTCACTTCGTCACAAATATTCAGAGACCAGAAGGGATAATTAAGAAATGTGTAGTATACATATGAAATTGATTCAATTACTCAACATTTACAGACATGAGCATTAAAAATCTCCTCTATTAAAACTATTTTCGAAATGATTTTTTTAATTAGCGAAAAATAATATCGAATGTGATGCAGAATTTAATTTTAACTTTTGATAACTTGCTTTCTATGGAGCTAGCTATTTCTATTGATCCCATATTAGAGGAAAATGTTACATTCTTCCGATAGTATAAGCAAACGAATCGTAAAGGGAGACAGCAAACTATTTTACCAATGCGGTGAGCAAAATACATAGAATAACGCTTCAGACTATAAAAAATACCGTATAATAGCAGTAAAGGAAATCAGCAATGAGTGTGAGTTGAATTTCATTTCTCGAAAGGAATTTAAAAAAGAATTTATCCTGAAAATGTATTAGGGCAACAAATTGTCAAAGATCACTCATTCGGAACCCTGACTAACAATAAAGTATAGCATAAGGTCTATGACTGCAACAATTTTCATTTTACGGTTATATGCAAAGAAGGTATTAAAATAACATAAAATTAGAAACTCGAAGATTCCGAAGATAAAACGAGGAAGCAAGGAGTGCAAAAAGAGGACAAACTGAAGCTTTGACGAGAGTAATCCCAGTGGTATTACAGTGACTTTCCGGCGTTCAACTAGTATACTGAGGATAAACCGTTCTTCCGCCTTTTCGGGATTTCAAGCTGAATCTTACGCTCGGCAGCGCCAAAAATCTTAGTCCTTCCGAGAAAAAGTATTATTTTATAGGCAGTGACGTGACTCAAGCCCAGAATCTCTTTTTCCTCTGGTTAGTTTTGGATTTAAGATGCATCGACTTCCAAGCGCACATCACTCTAGGTGTAGTATTTTAGCCGACTGTTCAACATTTAAAATGCATTAAATGGAAAATGTGATTAGTGAAATAATTGAAAGCATTCTATTCTTTCAAGTCATCATTAGTTCTATCTAATCAACAGTCGATAATATGATATTTTAAGTAATCAGGTGTTTCCTTTTACTTTTATTAAATGAAAAAAGATTGAGTTTATCATGAAATATTAAAATTCGAGGAAATTTCAAGTTGAACCTGTTTTGACTATTTGAATATTATCTATAATAGATTCCTCAGTTGAATTAGAAATTACATTATAGGTAGACATACACGACATTTAAACACAGACGTTAGGAAGAAAGAGGGAATCGGTCAGAATAATATAGCAATCCCTAATGGTACTTGCATAAAATTAGCTTGAATCAATTTGCACAGCACTTGATAGAAAGTATGTATGGGTAAAAAAGTATAACTTCAAATATTAATGTACTTCTTGAAGACTTTCCAAGTCAGAAATAAAGCATTAAATCCCTCTTCTTCGTATCACTGAGATATTAGGTGTGGTCGTACAGCTCAGTGTGCTGAAGCGAAGCTGGAATCATCCTGGCAGTAAGAACTCGGAATGAATTCACCTGAACAATTCTGAGTCAATATTTGCTCAATTCACTCCATAGCTCCCATTGTTAATCCAACCGCTCGGTTGATTCCTTGAAATTCCTTGAAAAATGAATAGCTCCGTAGCAGGAGCACATAATTCAGGATTATGGGCCGAAGCTCGGAGGAAAAAACACACAGAGCCGCGCTCCCGAAATACGACTCTCCGCGAGCAGAAAAAAACCCGTAATTTAAATTAAGAAGAATTTCTTTTTACAATTCTCATACTCATGTAATTGAATCGATATCTTGGTGATAAAATGATAAATAGTTCGTGATAAATAACCTTTGGAGGTAAATTTTCATTTGCGTACTATCTTTCATTATCTCATGTATATTAGTATCAAAATAAAAGGAATGTTTCGAAGAAGAGTACGGAAAGTCTTAGTAATGGATAAAGGAATATAGTACTGGTAAACGAAAAAGTGAGAATAATATTCAAGCAGGATACTTCATCAAATTTAGCTCTAGCTTATTTATTTAATTCCGATTACTCAAATGCCTTCAACTAGAAATTTGAATCGGCTAGAAAGCATTTACAAAAGACCCCTAAATGATGTTTCCTTCTCAGAACGATGCTTTTGAAAACTTTTATAGACATTCAATTCTTCTCATCTTCGCTTAGGTAGTTCAACCGAGCAGTGTTTGTAACAAATTTGCGGAGAAACAAGCGAACAGAAATACGGATACAGGACAAAAGGAAAGGTGATCTCAACCACAGAATAGAAAATAAACTCAAAAGTGAGAGCGTGGCGCGAAATGAAAGGGAACGCGTAGGAAAATACGTCCCGCGATGTCGAACATCTCGCCTTTCCCAAAATTGTTTCATTGTGAAGATCGCTAAATGAATCGGCAATCTCTTCTCAAAGAATCGCTTTTCCTCGGAAAGTGCGACCCTGCGCCGCGCCCGTCTTTGCATCATCGTCTCCCGAAGGAACCTCAGCTGATCAAACATAATCGAATATCTCTCGGCTCCTCGTAATTGATGTTAAACGATATTTCGCGAGGGAGTTACGAAATCGGTGGCAAAAGTGAAGCCGGAGATGTCGCTCGTGAAAAGTGTCACCATGGAGACGAGAGGGGAATGGAAGCGAAAGTTTAGTGTCTTTTCACGAAAAGGCAAATAAGGAGGAGCGCTCAAGTGGATGGATGAGAGAACGGAGAGGAGATAAGGAGAGAGCGCAAATATATTATCGTCCTGTGACAGTGTTTGTTTGAAGGGAGGGGCCCTCCGTAGCGATGGAGCTCTTCCCGGATGACCTAAAGATAAGATTACGGCTCTTCACGCCGCCTACTCCCTCTTCATTTCGCCGGTCGCCTTTTATACATTCTCCCTAAGAGCGTTTCTGTTGCCTTTTGTATGTTTTTCTCCTTTTCTCTTCGATTTCGAAAAAATGAGGCAAATATGATGAAACTGAACCATCACCGGTAATTCCTTTAACGAAAAAAGCGTACTTTATCTGTAGGAATTTCAACGACAGCTAGTCTATAAAAATACAATACGTGTATAGGGAAATACTGCCTATGCACACTTTCACTCTCAAGTAATTTTCTCTAAGCCGATACTAAAGGATAAGACTGCCTGAATAAGATTTCCAGATAGTCTTGCTTGCTCCACTGATAACGAAATGAAATCTAAAGTTTACGATTAAAGTTAAAATCTATGAATTTGAAATTTTCTTAGATTCATACTGGTAGTTATAGCAATTTCTTAATACTATACTTTTTTATACTACAAGTTCGATTACGGCAAAAATATTGGGATCACCAAAGACATTCAAAGGCAAGTTCCTAAGGCGAGAGTTCGGCGATTTTTTTTATTTTTAAAATTAGTTATTGTTAATTCACTAGAATAAAACTATTATTCATTTAAAATATAATATTATTTGAGGTATATATTTATATTTATGAGGCAAATGAAAATAAGAAAAATTAAGGTAAGGAAATATTAAACGCTAAACATAGTTTGGGAATCATCTCTTCGCAGAATTAAAAAGAACTTGACACTAGTGGTATCATGAAGCAGAAGAATCATTCATTCAAAATTTAAAAGGAAGAAACCTAACTAAATTCATTAACTTTCCAGGATAATAGCACGTTAGCGATTCGAATAATAAAGATAAAAATTCAATCCAAATGATCTTGAGATTAAGCTTAAAGTCGAGTTTTTGTATCCATTCGTTTCATTGATAAATAATTAGAAGAAAGTAACAAAAAATAAATTATATAAAACAAGAAATGCCAACATTTTGAATCACTGNGAAATACGATATTATTCTATTGATCCCAACACATTTGGTTTAATAAAAATTTATCATTTTTGACTCGAAGAAATTTGCGATATATTTTAAAACAATATCAAAATAATCTGCTGAATTGCATCCGTAAGGGTGTCTCCAAGGATTTATAATACTGTAAAAACAATGAAAAATCTACCAGATTATAGATTTTAATTATGCTATGATTAATTCAGCCACCGTGGAAATCGCATCATTTTACTGCATTGCTACATGTGTTACACTTTAATGTATATTTTAATACATTGTATGTTGTGATGATATATGTCTTACTACGTGATTAGATAAAACAGACCTATATCAGCTGAGGACTTTGAGTATAGGATACGGATGGTACTGCTGTTTATGAAATGTATTACAATCAGATAATACAGGAATCAGTAAAAATTACATCCGCGACAGTTGATTACTTAGACGATATAATTTAGTGTTTTACTACAGCTTTGAATTGCTAATGAAACAATTCCCATCGATTTTAATTCAGTGTCAAGAGGCAATGAATGATCCTATAACTGAAAATTTGCGAAGTCAATACGCAAGAATTCACGAATACACGAACAGGCGCGAAATTTGGTTATTTAGATTTAGATTTTTTACCCTGCAAGCCGCCAGTGGCGTATGGCAGGGGGTGTACAAACACCTTACCTATCTACCCTATTAGATTCTTTGATTCTATTCGTAAAAAACGACCAGAAGTAACTATCCGTTTTAGCGATTATTTCCTTGTAACGCTTGGTCGTCGCCTCTCGAAGATCACGCTCTATTAACAAAAATTATGAAGCTATGCATGTGGAATAATATTACAAGAAAAATTTCAAATCACATTCTTGCAGAAATGATCGTCCTAAAATACGTTATGTCACTTTAAAATGATTAGAATTTGTATGTGAGAAACTCCGTCCAGTTAGTCATTCGATCTCATTTTCAATGAGCAGAAAAACATCAAAAATAAATAAAAAAGTGGCTTTTTCACAAAGTTCATTAGTAATACATCATATGTAGCTAAGTGGCCGTGATCCGAGTCCAACTCTAAATCGCGAATTTTCAATGTTCATGAATTATTCGCAAATAACCTTCCCTATCGAGGCTCCAGTAAAGGTAATTCAATTTCAATATTCGCAAGAGATTCGAGAGCGCGCCCGTCGAGAATGTGCTGAAATGAGGTGTATCAATCACGGACAATACTGACATAAATATAACGTATCACTAATAATTCTCGTACAAAAAATAAATTATATAAAACAAGAAATGCCAACATTTTGAATCACTGCCCTGTACTAACGAATCAAATCAAATTGAAAAATGAAATTGGGCACGGTTCACAAAAGGATACAGCAGTAGTCATCAGCGTAGATACGTAATATGAATTAAACATAGATGTACTGTCCAGTGTTAATTGCAAAGTCTTGCAAAGGATTGATTTCGAATCCCTCCTAAAGGTGTTTTCAGGATCGATATTACGAAGGGGAACTAATCTCTTGGAATCCGAAACTATTTAAAAGTCGTTAAAGAGTTCCCTTCCTCATTTATCTCGAAGACAAAACGAACTTTCTATCTTCCAACATTCCAAAACAGAGCAAACCAATTAGCGTCAAGATTAAGAAATTTGAAAAAAAAACTTCTGACATGCTAACGTACGGGTGACACGCTCAAGGAAATGTATTTTTAAGCGCCTACAACGTACTCGAGCTAAGAAACGTTTAGAAGCTAAGGTAACTCATCTCGAGTCCATTGTTCTCTTTAGGAAACCGTTAAGAGCCGAGAAATAACGAAGTTCGGGCATACTCAAATCCCAGGCTTTTAAAAGCGAAATTTGCAACATTCATCGCTTATCATTTTGCAAAGTTCCTTGTTTCTTGTCGGCAATATTGGGAATCCCTCGAGTAACTCCGTTGCGAAAGGGCCCTTAACCGACGGCGACGCTAAGTGGGCGAGCGAGAAAGGCCAAGTTTAGAAACATCGGTCGGGACGATGCGGGAGGACGATAACACCTCGCCTCTCCTTTTTCGAAGAATCGAAAAACGGAGAATAAATTTCCTTGGAAATTGGGCAGTTAAGGAATGCGACGAGGAGAGTATGAGGAAATAGCTGAAAAGTATAGTGAGGGAAAAATATGTGGGCGTATGCCATGGTGTGTCATAAGCGTGTGAAATACTGCACATAAGTTATAACATCCTTACTTTCACAACACGATCACCAACTGAAATTACTTGTAACTTAATACCTGAGACGTTATTTTCATCAATGTGCGATTCCACTACTTATAGAATCTGAGATTCGAAATGTCAATATTCCGATAAATATATTCCGCATATTAAGGAGAAACGGACATGAAAAAATTCTGACGGAACCGGGACTCGAACCCAGGTCTTCCAATAGCAGGTTGCTTGCTCTATCCATCTCCATACCAGAACATTTCTCCATGCCGTTTGGGAGGCAATTGCATACAAAGTCACCCTAACGACATAAAAAACGTTCTGGTGGGATAGCTCAATGGATAAAGCAACCTACCGGCAATTTGGTGACCCGGGATCGAGTCCCGATTCCGTCAGAATTTTTTTCATGTCCGTTTCTCCTTGGGACTAGTTATATGAATTCGCTATTTTCAGATACATTTTCAATTTAATGCCAAGTCACCTAAACCCTTTTTCTTGTGTGTTTTCTGCATATTAATTTCCTTGGATCATTTAAACACGAATCTTCCTAATTTAATTTCAATTCCGAATGCGTTTTTGCTTGAATGCTTAATTTTCGCAGATTTTGTCGCTTATTTGTTTACCGTGTCTTCACGTGAGTTCATAACGTAATTGACTCTCCTTGACTGTCTCTCCACAGTGGTACGAAACGTAAAATAAAGCACACCGCCCCAATTAAAGTACGTGATTATGAGATGTGTTTTAAAAGATGAAGAATGTCGTGAAGTTGAGAAAAACATTGGAGAGAGGAAATGAAGAGAGGGAAGACTGATGGAGAGACGAGGAAGTTAATGAGAAACAAAATGTAATGGGAGGGAAAGGAGAATTTTGACTGGGGCAGAAGGGGGATTAAGAAAAGCGTAGGCGCAAAATTTTGGGATGGAGAAAATGGAAAAAAGGACGAAGAAAACAAGCGCCATTCCCGATTTTATTTCATTTTCGGGCGGCCGCTTTATTTTTCGGGGATCATTAAATTCCCTCAGGAGCCAAGGGAGGAAAAAAACATTGGGTCAATCCACAGCGGAGTCATATTTTATTGCCGGGAGAGGAGAATCTCCTCCCACTTGCCCAAAAAAACCGTGCGAGCGATCTTCCTCCATTATGCAAATTTTTGTGTTCCCTCGCCACAAAAAGAACGAAAGGACGTAGCGGCCGAAAGGAGAGATATTTCCATTGCCATTCACTGAATAGTTTCTATCCAAAAGACCGTCGCACAGAGAGGTGGCGAATTCCAATAAAGAAAACGCCAAATGAAGGTTAACTCAGAAATGACGGTTCCTTTGTTTCGATAGCGAAGTTTATAGTAAAGCTTTGGAAGTAGCCGCTCCTGCTCCCAAGATATAGAACGCTGATGTCTATCGCGGAAGGAATTTTCTATCAATTCGATTCGGTTTGGTGTGCATTTGAGTAGAAACGTCAGTGGAACCGCTCTTTTGAAAAGAAAGTGGATTGCGAAAAATTAAAATATCGTATAATTGACTCTGAAAGTATGAGATGCATCAGAGACCACTTCTATTTACCTCTCAAGTGCGGCTTGAAACGCTCACGAGCAAGATTCCTCTGGAAACATCAGTATAGAATCTTAAGAGATTTCCTCATAGGATTTCTGCGGCCGATCGATTCATGCACATCCCCTGAAAGAGGACAAGGGTTCCTTTTTTTCCTCTTCCTAATTCTCGCTTTCTTTCCCGTCGAAGCAGTAGATGCTTAGATCCAGTAGAAGCAGTAGAGTGAAGGGCTGGTATTGGATCTGCGAAATCGAGGAACGAGCGATGACGGCGACACGATGATTGATGAAGGGACGCTCTTAAGTGGGACGGTCCTTCGATGGCCACCCTCCGAAGGAAAAATAAGATAGAATGGGGGAGCTTATTAAGAATTTCCTCTCAGCTGTACTCCCTCTTCCTATCAGAACCTCTTCCCATGCCCGCATTATCTCCCCGTAAGTGTTGTCTTAGATCTCACAAAGAAGCAAACACGAAGTGCTCGTTACTAAACCCTTAATTCCGCGAAGCCTAGGAGCGCCGGTGCGGGTTAAGTATTCCTCAAGGGAACAGAGAAGGGCGACGGTGAAGGACAAACGAATGATCTCCCAGAGGATCTTTCGATGCAAGAAAGCATTTCCTTGTCTTCAAATGAGTGCAGAGAGTGGCCAAGGGGCATCGCTCCTTGTTCTCGCAAAAGGGCATAGCTCTTAAACAGTGGCCTGCGATTACTGGAAGGTGGTGCATATGCAATTTTCCCATCAACATTGGCATCACATCTTTTATTTCAACATTTTACGGATAAATAGAAACTTCGAAGAGCTGTTCTATGTTACAAGCGGGACTGGTTAGTAAAAAAAATAAAAATCATTCACTTTCTTCAAATTTTCTATCGAAAAATTTCCATTAACCAAATCGAACAGCGACAAAATTATATTATTTATTACTTATGTAGCCTGATTGTTCCGATATTTTCGAGAGTTAAAAGTATCCACATAAATAGGCAGTTTAGCTAGTTACAGCTTATTAATTGTGGAGTTTCCGCGCTCAAGTTTTTAATAGTAATTTCAGACAGCTATTTAGTTTAAAATATCGTATATATGCAATTACATGTACGCTTTCATATCAACAAGAATTGAACGCAAGAATTCAGCCGGCGGGAATTAATTTCTCTCACTAACACCAAGGAGTGTATTAAGGCTCATCACGAATAAGATCCGTATTTCATCATAAAGAATAGAAATACTGAATATATTAAAAATGACGATCTATTGGGAAGATTTTCGATAGTTAGAACAACAAATCTTAAATTTCCTGCCCACTGTCCAGTGTCTCTGGAAATATGACGTCGGTATACAAAAAGCAAAGGTGTAAATGTGTCAGCATGTGAATTTCAATTCCCCCCCCCCCAGCTTTTTCGTAAAATCCTTTCCGTCTGACTCTATTCCAGGTATTTCCTGCCCGTTGGGAGATATTTTGGATTTGCTTTGCCAACAACTCTACGGAGAACGATTTCGTATAGCCATGGACAGGCGCTGCGTGCGACTAGTATTGTCCTCCGCGTCACATTGTCTCTCACTCTTAATTCTCCCCAGCAATCCCGAAGCATGTTCCGTGGATGCGTGGCGGAGGATTTGGTCCGCGCCAAGAAGCGATATTAGCTGAGGGAACGCTCAACCCGCAAAACCGACACTGCTGCTAACGAACATCTATGCATGTCGTGCAACACTCTCCGTGGAATCCATTCCGTGCACACAAAACCGCCACTCTCCGGAACATGAGGGAGACAATTTGGGAGTTGAGAGAGAGAGGTCCCGGGACGTGAAAGAGAATGCAATGCGACGGCCTCTCGCGAATGGGAGTGTCTCGAGTTGAAAGACGGAAGAATGAGATTTGGAACGGAGAGATAGGAAGGTTGAGATATTGGAACAGGATTAAGGCGTGAAGGGTATCCGCCCAGGATGGCCCAAGATTTGGGAAGAAGTCCCAAACATGTGTTCAACACACGTGATGAAATCTTAAAGAGGTGAATTGTAGATAACAATCGGCATGGATTAATAAGTAAATTGAAAATTCAATTACGAATTGTCAAAAGCGATTCGAATAATCAAAATCTGATAATCTTTATCATTTTGTTTGCTTTTCAGATGTGATTTAACCTGCCTTTTCCTTAAAACCTGGTTAACTATCAGTAGGTTTTTCACGTCCCACTTCTTGTGGGTCTTTCCTTGCTGTGGTTTATTTATCTTAAGTGCCAACTTAGGTTTTTAAACTCACAAAGTAGTCTTCTCATTTGCACTATTTTCGAGCTACCTCTTTCAAACTTCATATGACGAAGGGTTAGGTGCAAGAAGAGACTTGCTAGTCTCAATCTCACCCGAATAAACTCGCATTATTATAATTACAAATTCCACAGATATCTTTTCATTTCCCGGCTTAAAGGCTTCATGATGAGCCAAATAAGAATCTAACCATATCCCAAGTGGAAATAAAACATTTTCTTTACGATAAAAGCTACTTTGACCATTATATATTACTTTAAATATCCCTAATTATATTTCTGCTTGCTGCACTGAACTTCTATAACTATACTTGGCTCCTCTTCACTTCCCGCTCTCCAGAACCTAAGTAATGAATAATTCCAGAATAAAAGAAAATAAACCATTTGATTTCCATTTAAAGGAGAATGAAATATTCTAACTTTTTAGGAGGACTTACGAGGAACCAAACAACAATGTTGCTTCAATTCCTTTTCGTAGGGTTCCGAAATGGTTACGTATAACTTTAAGCAGCTCCAGTTTCTCGAAGGAGAAAAAGAGAACCGTGAATACGAAATTCTACGGAGTATGATGCTTAACAAAGCGCAATACAACTTTCTGCCATCTCCACGAGAAAACCTCTGCCGTTGGGGAAAAGTGCTACCGTGGAATTCTAAAATAAAAGCGAGTTACGCTTCACGCTCTGAGTGATTCCTCTCGGTGCACACGGCCCCACAGTTATGCACATTCCCTGAAGAGGACTTCCACAACCAAATTGCTGTTATTATCGCCCACCAATCCTCTCCTCTCATTTGAAAACAAAGCAGCATCAAAATAACCGTAAGAGGTATGGTGGGAGCTTGAGTCTCTCTTGAAAATAGCATTCGAGATTTCCTATTTCCTAGTCACACTCAAATAAATGAATGCCCTTGGTATTTAACGAATGTGTTTAACGAATTACTGTTATTATCGAACCGAAATTATCCTTCGGCAATTTAAGTTTAAAACAGGACGGTTAGGTTATTTACCCGTCAAGTTTTAAAATATAATTTGAGCACCCATACACATTTTTGAAGCGTAAACAATATGAATTAAGATTCAGAACCAAGGAATTTACTTCAGTGAAGTATTCCTCCTCATAGTAAAGGTTCTGAAGCAACGGAATCACATGATATTGAGGAACGAAATTAAAGCTACGTCGATGTTTTTTCAAGAAGCAAAATTCTCAAATAAAGAGGTTTCCCTGAAGATAAATTTACGGTGACCTTCTAACCAACTTATGTTCAACAATTTAACTACGGCCAAAGCCATTTCGGTGTTGGAACCCTTTTAACTAAACTCTCAAACTGACAGGCATTGTTCAACGAGAATAAACTCCCCCTCTTTCACGAAGAAGCCCTCGCGTCCTCCACGAAACGCCAGCTGAGCATCTGAGGAGAGAAATGAGTTTATTGGAGCGAGTAAGCGTCCGTAAAGATGCGCTGTTTAAGAAGGATACTTTAAAAAAGCGACGAGGAATGTGAAACGCAGGGCTGCTCAGCAGTAAAAAAAGCACTCCGATCGTTTATCACGCTTGAAGAGCGACCTTTTGGAAATAAGTGAAGGCCTCAGTAGGATCTCACTTTTTTCCTTACATATGGTTTTCCCACTCGTTTTTTTTTCCTGGCGGGACTCCCACACGCGCATGCGCCGTGAGAAGAAGACCGCTTCTTTCCTGCGAAAAATCCTTGAAACGACTCTTTTTGGGTCCCCCGGAATTTCCTTTCAATTCCTTCTCGTTTCCACCCGATTTTTAGGCGCGTTATCCGGATGATTTTTCTTCCGATGGAGGCCCTACTTTTCCAGACCGAGGTGGCGTTGATGACGGCTCTGGGCAATCTAGTCCCAAGTATGGATTGCGGTGGGTGGGTGGGAATGCACGGGAGAGTTAACGCTGTAGGTTTACCTACTTTTTCGGCAGAAACCATGTTTTCCGCGAACATTTAGAATGGCCGCCTACAAATGAGGCAAATGAATATGCATTCATTAGCCTCACTGCCGTATGTGGGTCTCGAGTGGTTCATCAACACGGTGATTAGAGGTTAGTACTTCTTTACGGCAAGAAATGTATGCATGTAAGTACCTCCAATGCTTGGAGGTTACGCTTCCAATTGGGAGGTAGGTTACTGTAGATTGGCATAGTGTTTCAAAAACAACTAACGCCATTTTTCTCCTTAAATCCAATAACTACTTAGGGAAGGAATTTTATTCCTCACTTGATCAATTTTATCAATGATAACATTCCAACTTGCTTAACAAGGGGATAAGGAAATTCCGCTCTTTCCACACAAAATAAACTATTACATCATCAACGCCATGGAAAATAAATTTAGAATTCCGTCAACATCAATCGTGTCAATAAATAAAAAAGCGGATAAGTTTCGTCAGTCACCCAGCACGCGACGATTTTTATCTCAAAAATTTCTGTATGTAGCGAGTAAAAGAGGTGTTCAATAACAAAAAATACGTCAAAAAAGGAGCACAACAAAGTGACATAATCACGAAGCGCTTACGAAATAAATTTTTTGTCCGACATAAGACCAAGGATCACGTCAGTGCGAACATCCGGGTTTCACACGCCCAAATTCTACCTATAAAAAAGTCTTCAAAAAACATCTCCGAGGCCTTTTTAGGACACCTCAATATCTCATGATAAACCATCGGAAACAGAGGAGCCGATTAAACGCCGAATGAAAACAACTCGCGAGTTCATAAAACGGAAATTAGGTCAACGCTTTATAGTAACCACCCACATTAATAAACGGCGACTAGAATCTTAGCTGGGCGCCGTCGAACGCGTCCATAATGTGGGAATCGGCGAAGGCATTTTTCGGACTCGGGCATTAGCCTAAATCCTGATCCCGCATCCGCCTGCGCTATGGGGCACATGTCACCCGAGGAGGGAAGGAGATGCATAAACCGAGGTAACGTAAGGGGATCGCGGAGCGGCCGCGGAACGGAGAGGAAGAAGGCCGTGCTCTCGGTGGCCTGCTAACCTCCTTCCGAAAAGAGCCGGGTTAACCCGTTCCGTCTTCCCGGGATCCGAGCGAGGCGGTGTCGGATGAGGCCCCAGCCTCACGATATTAAATGTCGAACGGGGTCGACGGCCTCTCAACCGCCATCTCTGCGGACGGGAGGCGGTTGAAGTACTTGCGTGTGTCATTCACTTTGTTCTCTTCGCTCCGGCGTTTCCGAAACAGCGTGTTGGTTCCACGCGGGGGTAATGACTCGCGTCGCCGGGGAAGACTCCGGTGGCGCGCGACGCTCTCTCCGAAGGACTAAGCTTCCATAAAACGAAGATGCGGGACGTTCAGCGACAAAGATTTTTTTTTAACTTGGCCGAAAGAGAGTTTCGCTTTTACATTATCATGTATACCGTGGTTTTTTGGCTTCAAGATTCGTTTCTTATAAAAATTAAGAAATAAAAGCGAAGATAATGGAAAGAATTGAAGTCGATGCTGAATCTACTCAGCCAGCGAATGAAATTTGCTTATCTTTGAATTCTATTTAATCAATTTGAATCACTGCTTTTCTTTCACCGAATTTGCAGAATACAACTTCAAATTTCCACAAATAAATTTGTGATAACCACTGGTAATAGCATGGGAGGAAATACACCTCTAATTAGACCATTTCTAACAACAATTTACCATGGAAACTTTATCGCATAGATTCCACTAAAGTAATTCCAGGTAGTTCAATCGAAAGGGTCAGGTGTTAAAATGACTTGTACGCATGATAAGTTAGATAAAGGTAGTAAATGCAAAAAAAGATATCGCGTATGGACTTCAATTGTATTTCCATATATTTTTTTTATTCAAGACATTCTCTTTTATTGATTACATTTAAAATTCTTCCCCCATTACAACAATCATAAATGATACAGATAATATGAAATTTAATAAATCGAAATTATTTCTTCCAAACAAGGGCCGAACAAATTCGGTAAGAGGGCCGCATGCGGACTGCGGGTTGAGTGTTCTTATTCCGCATAGTTCAACATTACACTATCTGAAACAGAATTAAATTCTCTCATGCGTAGGTCCCAGTATCATAAAAACGATTTGACTTGCCCGGACCGGGCTTTCATTTGAGGGGGTTTGCTCTGGATGGAGCATTCCTGCTTCCTAACTGCTTTACTCGAAATCCTGCCGTTGATAATATTGCCGTGTAAGCGCGAACGGCTTGGTTTCGCTCATTTCCTGTTTGCCGGCGTACTTACTGCCTTCAAATGACTACAGCGGATGTGCAATTTAAACTGGATTTTGGCCGCGCGATGTTTTTGTTCAGATTTTTTTACACGCGTCAAACGAATCTGTATTATCCATTAAAACTCCTTCACTATAACTGGCTGGTATACATGGTAAACTTATTCAGTGCGCCTGGTTTGCTGTTAGCTATTAGCATACTACGCTCGCGAATGAAGTATTGAAAAATGTGTAACAGTGGATAATAATTTAAAAACCAATAAATAAACCACCAAGTATATAACAACCTAATTAATATTTGGGTAGTCATTTGATGAAAAACGAATAAACTAAAGTGATTAAAACTTTATTTTTCCATCCATCTAAATCATTTTTGGATCGGCATTTGATGTAAGACGAAAAGGCGGAGCTGGAAGTCACAATACCGGAGATTAGAATCAGCCAACTTAGGCAGTCGACTTCTACAAATGCATTGCTAATTCAGAAGCGGTCCAATCCGATCAGGGGGATTCAAATCGCCGGAAGCTCTTCCCTCCTCACGCCCTCCCCTTGGAAATCATAATGCTCGGTCATTATGGCTAAGCTACGCTGCGAAGGGAAGCCCTTTAACTGCGAACAAAGGCTTCCTTCATCGGGAGCACCGTGGCATTGACGCCGCGCTCTTCTCCCGAACGGCCAAAGCTAATAACGCCCTCTCTCGCGGTCTCTCTCACACAAAGAGAATTGGGATGAGTAAACTCAAGCCCTTATTATATTCCTTACCCATTTCTTATGGAGGAATTCTTCCTCGCTCGGAGATGTTCCGGAATTCCGCGTGGGAGGAGGAAACACAAATAGACGGGAGTCGAAAATACAAAGGCACAAAGAAGAGAAGTATTAATTATCAAACTACATCCCATAATGCTCATGTTAATCTCTAAAGGAATGTCGACAGACTGTTAAGTGTGAACTGTTAACTCTGAGAATGAGTCCGTCACCGAGCGTAATGATTGAGCATAATCGATCATTGAGAAATTATTCAAACTATCTTGAAAGAGGCTACCCAAAAATGATTATTGATTTATTATCGCGCAGATATTATTTAACTCGCCAAAGAAAGTTCTTTCGAGTTCCAACGTGAAAAGAGCCCACGCTATTAAAACGATTTCCACAGAAAAAAATCTGAAATATAATCATTGTTATGATGCCTCGGTGATGTAAAGATGAGATATTTCAATTACGAATTCTCCGTTCTTTGATTACTAAATTCTGGATATGCCGTTACCATAGGTATTTCCAGATCTCTGACGAAAGTAAAATAACAAGAGAATTGACGAGTAAGAAAGGGTTAATTAGCTACCCGATATTCAATATGATATCACTCTGTTCCCTAGTGCTAGAGAAGTTAACCTTATTATACGAGAGTTGTAAAATCAGTGACGGAATGAAGGCAGATGGCCACAATGGTAGAAATTATAAATTGGTGAGTGAAACGCACTCTAATAATGAGCGGAACTTTTCACTTATCTTGCTTATCGGAAGAGTAACGAAAACGCTTCTCAGGAGTCAAACTTACATCTACATCTACATAGATACCCTGCAAGCCGCCTTACGGCGTGTGGCAGGGGGTGAAAACACCGGGTGAAAACTTACAATCATTTTAATAGTGTTGGTTTTAAAAATTAGCAGCTGAGGATACTTCTGATGAAGCACGTCGTATGAAGAGCAATACATTTGATTTTAAAAATGTTTTCATAACTATTTCTCCCATTTATTTTCATATATTTAAATTATAAAATAATTATAATATACCGATCGGAAGGTGACACATTTTACTATTTTACATTTCAAATTTTACTATTTACCGCGGGAAACGGATACTGAAAGTTGACAGTAGCAAGATTAGAAAAATAAGTGATACGTAAGAAGTAAAAAGGAAGCTTTTCACTAACTGCAATCGAAAAAACGCATTGATAAAACATAAGCTAAATTGAGGATACTTTTATTTCGGAGTGAAAAAACGTTCTACAAACTTTTTCTCTCAAAGAGCGCGAAATGAATCACGAATCGGTCAATTACACGCAGATTACTAAGCACAGTTGTGAGAGAGCTTACTGAAGGGACACCACTACATAATTAAATCTTTCGCCGCTCAAAAAACGACAGGAAACTTTTTATTGCGCTTTCGTCCGCGAAAGAATATTCCATTGTTCCTCCGTAATCGCGATGTGTAATTGAGGCGGGCGAGTGTCGTAACCGCGTTGCCTTAGCTTTCGCTGCTTTGCAGAATTGGATCTTCCCGCGAATGTAGCGCCGCTTTCGCTCCGCGCCCGAGGAAGCAAACAAGCTTTTCAGAGAGAGTAATTGGCTACGCGAAGTTGGGTAACAAAAGGGATGTGTATTTTGAAGGCAGACGGACGGCTGAGCATACCCTCGAGAATATATTCTCCATACTTAATTAACACGGTCTTGAGGGTTTCAGAAGGTCGAAAGCTGTGAAAAAAATACATCAAACAGGAAACGCTTCAAGGGCGTCCCTCACTACTAAGCGAATTCCGATCAATCGCGAAAAAAAAGATTTTGAGTATTTACATAACCTGTATAAACATTTTGCGACATTGGTAGGCTGTGGAGCAACCGTATCCTTCAAGAGGCTCGTTAAAATTATTTTATTCGTGTTGTACGACTCTGGTCACAAGTTTTACTGCATATAATTTCCGATAAAATAATTTTCATATTACCAGTAACACGAATTGAAATATAGGATATTGTCGTTGCAATTCATTCTATGAGTGGAATAATTTTTGTTGACCATCTTCGACATCCGTCAACAGGAAAAAGACGAAACTCAAATTAACTTAAAGCAAGGTGAATAACAAATATCTGCGGAACATCTCGACTGTTTCAATATCTTTTGCAATATAACTCAGGGACGTAACTTTGAATCATAACGCAGACAAGAATATTATATCCCAAGGTTTTTCTCTATTTAAAGGCTTTTTCGATGAAATTCGCATGAGTGGAAGGTCGATTGATGTCTGCAACGTTCTGTATCTCGATATTTTAAATTATATTGCTAAATGATTTTCTTCCCCTAGAGACCGTAGCACTTTCACGAAATACTACTTAACATTCGCTACTGAGCCAAAAAAAACATCTTTTCTTACGTTTCCGACAACAAGCCTTGCGAATGTTCCCTAGTCCAACCTTCTTGCGATCAAAGAAAACACACTTTTTGCGGCGAGACCAACAATTTAGAAGGATGTATGAAGATATCTAAGAAATCTACTCATTAAGGCTCCCATGTTTACAGCCAATCTATTCGAAACATCTTGAATTTGACTATGAATGGCTGATAAAGGCAAAGCATTATCATTATGAATCAGACGCCGCACCAAGTACTTCTTAGCTCGGTAATAAGCTTATAGGAGATAAACTCGCTTCAAGGATTTTCTTCGTGGCATCGATCTCTTTTTGTGAAATCATCCTTCGGAGATTTCTCCGCGCTGAAAAGCCGCAAATTTAATCTAACGAATCCATCGCAGGGAAGTTAATTCGTCCAAGGAGAGAGTAGCTATTTGGGTCTGAAAAGGACAAAGAGAAGCGATTTCTATGGCGAATGGTTTTAGTTTTTTTAATACGATTCCACCTCTGTCACTCGAGTTCGGAAACCTAGAAAATGCAATAGATTTGCAGTTCTTTCAGTGGATGCAGTCATTGAACCATTTTAAACACGTAATTTATGATGGAGGTAACTAGTTCCGAATAAATAGAAAATAGATTTCTGAATCAGCTTGTATGTTGAGATGTTAGGTCACAGATTTCATGAGAAAGTAGGGATTAGTGACAACGGCGGTACACCCTAGCGTAAAATTCTTCATATTTTTCCATGTTTCCCAAACATGAACACTGACCCTTACATACTTTTAATTGTAAAGAGATTGTAGTAACACAGATGTAAGTATGAAGAGAGAATTTTATTGAGACGATCATCAAATTTGCCTGATTAATTTTTTGAAAAATTTTGTATTTGTTAGAATTATAAGAATTCTGTAAAAATTATTTCGTTGAAATTCATGAATGTGTTTGGAAAAAAGTCCCATGTAGACCTTCCAGCACCTGTTACAAATTAAAATTAAAATTGGAGAGCCGATGTTGATACGAAGGAAGAAAACAGAAAACGAAAATTTATAATAATTTTCTCAATCGATGAATTAATTTGATAAGTTAATTTTCCCATCTTATGCTGGTGAAGAAAACATAAAATACAATGGCAAGTTCAAATAAAACAGTCACGACTTATGTAATTTAAAATTTTGTAAATACATAGAGACGAAGAGAATTAACTTTTTATACTTTTTTACTCGCTAAATCATTACATTAAATACGGTCTTGAATATTTCATCGATTACTGAGCTCTTCTCCATAGGTAATTAAAATTCACTATGTCGGCCAGAAATTTGCATTTGTAATTGGAGAAACCCGATTTCAAATTCACTTCCAATCCGCTGTCAGTTACTTTCGGAAAGACAATTTTCGAACTATTAAAACCTTCATAAAACTGTTAAAAAAACGTACCGTCCTTGGTTGTGATGAAGATGATATCACGAATTCAATCATTACAGGTAGAAAGTATATTCAATCTATCTTTGCTGGCCACGTTTGACATCTAATTGTGAGTATTCGGAGAGGAGAACTGCAAACATAATTTTGACCTTCATTGGTTTTCGTGCACCTAAAACTGAATTTTATCATCGATACACTCCCAATTCGAAATACTAGGTTAATTATATATGGATAAAAAGCAGGATTCTAATCATGTATCCCATTTCAATCCTTGCAACTTCATTTTTGTAGAAAGTTAGAAGATAGTTTACAGTTAGATGCACTGAAAAATCAACACCTAGTTTCAAATATCTTTCGTTACTTTCACGAAACGAGTCACACAATCTCAATCTAAATAATCCTAAACTCTCCTTCCTTACACGAACGGAACCGAAACTGTATACATCAATAGAGCCGAGGATGCCAGTAGAAAATACTGAAATAATCTTCAAAGACAGTGTTAAGGTGTTAAACAAAAGCAGACGACTTACCTCTACGCTTTGACAAATCGAGTTTCATCAAGAAGATTGAAATCTCCAAGGAAGGAAGTAAGAACAATAAAGAAATCGAGACTGGCGAAAGAACAAGCCACTAAGAACCGGTTTCCTCTTTAAAGTTTTAAATGCTCAGCTTCCCCGGCAAAATGCGCTCCGCCGAAGCGCAAAAGGGATAAAAGGGACAAAAATGCGCGAAGGACGTACTTCTCGAGTGCTGCCCCGGGGATCTGCTGCCTCCATTAAATCTCGTGGAAGGAAGTGCATGCCTCATAATCTTCATCCGCTGACACACTTCCAATCGAACGCTAAGACTAAGCGAGCGAACAACCGCAGCTCAAAGCGGAAAACCATTCGAAAATCCCTCAGAACGCATGAAACAGACTTCAGAGGAAAATAAAACAGCGGGAAAACCCTATAGACGGTGACGTTGTCACGAAGGAAAACAGAAATTCGTCAACTCTTTCCTGTCTCCCGTCGAAGAAAAAACTTTGAAAGCTTTCGAATGGCATAGGATGACTTTACGGTTGAATACGTTTTGAACCAAATACGTCAGAAAAGCAGCACCAAATGACGATAATTTGTTTAAATATAAATCGAGGAGGAAAACGCAACCTAGGTACGCGTTTGTAACGCTTAATCCAAAAATGTTCTCATTTTAGATTCCTTCGAGAGACTCTCCAATCGGAAACTTTCAGGTAGAATCAACAAAGAGTCGGGAGGGCACGAACTTGAAAAGCACCTCTGATGGAGGAAACGTCTAGTGTTGCGAAAAATTCCGAAGATACTTCTGAAAATATCCGATCTTCAAAGGAGATTCAACAAAGGATCTCTCACGCACGAATCGAACGAAAGGGCGCTTAAAAACAAAACCATAATCGATCGAGTGACGCGTTTACAATGTCAAAGACACGATAATTAGTCGCTCCGTTCCTTTTTCTTCCTTTAATTGACAAAGAAACGCTTTCTAGCGGAAAACAGAGAGGGAAAAAAAGGCATTTCGCGCAATGGCAGTCTCCGCTTGGAACGGCTCGAAATTTCACACGGTTGCCCGCGCCGCGGAAGAAAGGGCGGTGCAGACACGTAACATGGTTTGAAAGGAGCTCTCATCGCAGCAGAGGAGGCATTGAAGTCTTCTCAGGAGAGAAGAGGTCCGGAAAAGTAATCCAATGGAAAAATCGCCTTTGAGTCGTCATGGTGACGGACAGATAAGCGCGAATCTCACGCCGGTTTAATACGATACAGGACGGTTCTTCGGACAGAAACTTTTCCACAGAAGAGCTTTCCCGATCGGGAAGTAACGCGTGGTGGATTAATTCTCCGAACCCAACAACAGTTTTTCCGCTCTCGAGTCAAAAGACAATAAATAACACTTGACTTGGTAGTATTGATTAATGTATAAATACATTAATCTTTTGCTTTGTAAAATCCGGGTGCGAAAACGGTCTTGTTTTTGCTTTTTGCGACGCGTAAAGGTAACCTCGTATAATTTTAGTTTTCTCATATTATGTTACCATGTTTCTTCTACATCATTGACTTAGGCGGCGGAATGGTTAGCATGCCAGCCTACAGACGCCAAGGTCCCAGGTCCGAGTACCGAGGGATTTTTCTGGCTAGGGAATGGATGTTACATCTACATTCCTTTTTGGAGGGTTTTTCCTCCCGTCCTAGGGCGAATGCCAGGCAATCCTATTTTTTCATGTAATGTTCCCCCTCCAACGCTGCCACCTGGTCAGAAGGCCAAATTGCAGTGTAAATTTAAATAAATAAATAGCCTGCAAGCCGCCTTATGGCGTGTGGCAGGTAGTGTAAACACCAGGCGTTCGTGTTACCTGTTTAGCTTATCGTTGCCGTGTATCGTTCGAGGAAAGAATGAACCCCTAGAACTACTTTTCTTCGCATCTATTTCTCTTATATATAAGAGCTCAGTTATCATTTTGTTTCCCACTCTAATTGTTCAACGAATGGATATTTGTAGGGGAATTAAGAAATCAATAAATACTACTGAGAGAAAGTTTAGTTCAAAGGAGTCGACTATTTGGTGGCGCTTCTCGAAAATTCACAAATGACCGTATTAACGGATTATTTTTTTATCCCTTGATAATCTTTTGAAATGAAGTTTCAGAACTCCATAACTACATCGCCAAACATTTTCATCTCCCATCAAATAGCTTTGTTTTATTAGTAACCCTTCGTAGGCCACCAAGATGAAGACGTCGCCTGGGGAAGTGAGATATATTGCGCCAACTGAAGTAACGGGAATGTGTGTCGGAGATTCGCCCAGGGGTACAGAACCAAACTAGGGGACCGAACGAGGACGTGAGCTTCGAAAGAGATCGAAGGAGTCTGAGCGAAAGGCGCGAGGAAAAAAGAACAATCATCTCCGATGGCTTTGGCACCCGAGTTGCTCAAATCCGGGTCGCTGAGAACCAGTTGCGGAGGCGTAGGAGAAAGAGGGCGAGTAATCATCGAAGGGATGAGAGATGCTCTCCGGCGAGGACGTTCTCCGCGCACACCTACAGCCAGAGATGTAGAATAGCTTCCATTTCTCGCAACGGGAGCAGTGCTCTTTTCCTGAATCGGGGGCAGTGTCAAGTGCAAGTGAGAATCGTGGAAGCTGAGATTGCGCGAGTCTTAAAGATGCAAGGAACAAGAGGTGTAAAGACGGAGACAGGGAGATGAAATGTAAGGGTTCTTGTTGACTCGAGGGCGAAATTCCACGCAGTTTTTCGTGCGTGCAATCGACAGCATCTTCGATAGAAAACTTCAATACGGATCCACTGACTGTTTGGTAACTCGTTCATTTTTAGACGCGAGGATCCTTGCTATTCGGGGCGGTGGAATGGAGCCAATGCTCCGGAAAGTGATAGCCTCCGAAACAGGAATTCCTATCGACGTTAGGGCTCGGAAAACCTAGGTTTTCATTCCGCAGTGCTGTTGGAGGTCGTTTTTCGACTGAATCTAAAAAAATCTTCATCGTATCTGTAACAATATTTAAGTCATTTGGATAAAGATTGATTCATCGCTGTCTGAGTAAAAGGTAGTAATATGAATTCCCTTACTACAGGTCTTCATTGATGCTTAATACATTTTTCGAATAAATCAATTCTGCGTACAATTGTACGCTGGTCATGGCAGGGCCGGACTATAAATTTTCCAGGGAGGGGGCAATTTATGTTAATTTTTTAACCTTATTAAAATATCTCCAATTGTCTTGTAAAACTTATTAAAATATCTCCAATTGTCTTGTAAAACGTCTTTCTTTAGGTTGCAGTTAAGTGTATAATCATCTTAGAAAAACTTAACAATCAGATTTTAATTTTGCTTCTCGTTACATTCTAAGCGAATTGCTCGCACTACAAAATCATTAAGCAGAACCGACCGCCCCTTGTCTTCACCCTCCTGAACCGACCAACGGGTCAGTGGGGAATTAAGTTTCAACGTAACGCGGAAGGGTAGGTTGATTTCATTCTCTGGTGAACGTGAATAATTAAACGAACTTTGTAAACTAATAAGTATAAATCAAACATTTATGCTGCTGTATAAATATTTGATTTACAAAGAAATTAAATCAAATTTTGGAGGAGAGCAAGGAAAAAGGGGAGCAGAATATTCCGAAGGAACTTTAAGTTTACAGCTTTTCGATAATAATATGCCCCCTCATAATAAATTAAATTGACACACGAGAATCAGAGCACCTAATGGTAAAAGAAAGTAAAATATCGATCATAGACGTAAGGCTCAATAGAGTCCAATGGACTTTGATACTGAAATAAAAGCAACGATCTTTACACTCGGAGAGTGGTTACACCTTAAAAACAGATATCCTTTCCAATCTCAGCGGATTGGCCATTCCAGAATCGGTTCTTCCAGTTCATATTCGCGTGGATACAAACGCCCACAGCAATCTTGATAGTTGATCTGATAAGCCAACCTTTACCAAAGGCTCAAAGAGGCTCCGATGGTCCGCTCTTTCCCATTCCGCACGCAACCCCAAATAACCTCCAACCGTTACATCCCAATCTCAATTCGCGTAATTGACTTCCACTCACACGACCGCCTCACTCTGCAGTAAACCCTTGGCAAGGAGTGGGCCACTTAGAGGGAGCCACAGCCGCCGTGAAGCGCCAGAAAACGTCGGGCACACCACCTCCGAGTCATTATGAAGTTATGCATTATTGAGAGAAGACGGAGGAAATGGAGATGGTTGGACCTTCAGGGGAAGGATCTGCTACGGGCCATCGTTTCGCTGGAAAACCCATTTCTCGTTAATTGTACATGCAATAGTAAGGCGATGAGCATAAACACAGACCGGAAGAGTCTATCGATCTGGAAACAATCGATGCTTTGAAGCGAATAACTCCTTCCATTACGATGACTGCTTCCAGATGAAAGCCTATTCAGAAGGTGAGAGTGGAAATAATTATCGGCGATTTCCTCTTCTGAGTTGAAGCTCTTATAAACAAGTAACTAAAATACTGTCTTCTCTCGTCGCCAATTAATAATCCAACTGTGATAGTGAGATACAAAATTCATGAACATAAATCTCAGAATCAATGAGAAGACTGACGCCATACTTTATGAAAATATACTATCCACTTTTAGATGCACAAATGACATTGCGTTTCTTTCATGAAGCAACAAGAAATGATTTTCTGATTGAGAATGACATTAAAATTAATAGTTTCAGGCGTTACTACAAAGTGTGTTCTTTTCTTTGTTACGATACAAAGTGTGTTCTCTTCTCTGCTACCGAGAATGACATTGTTAGCAGAAGGTCGTGATACTGAATACTCTAGAAACTACGTTAATTATGGAGATAGTGATCCGAAATAATACATATAAATATAATTCGGGTCACTCAATATAAATTGATAATGAAAGACGTCCAATTAGTTATTATTTTGTTTGAACAGGATTCATCAAAATTCACCGATATTTCAAAAAAATGAGATAAAAAGGGAATTCATGATCAGCCCATTTCTGTACTAGAATTGCCGCTAAGAATTTGTGGATTTAATTGAAATAGTAACAACATACTATTGTGTTTTTACTATGACTCACGACTCCACAGTTTACGGGGTACACAAGGGGGTCCGAAGATTGCCTGTGATTGTCTCCTTAAAATAGTTTAAACCAATTCAACGAATAATTTTATGCAAGCGAGTTCTCCAAATTTATAGCTGAGCAGAAATGACAACTCATTTGCCGAATTTAAGATAAATGTAATATTACCTCTATTACAGAAATTAATACATTACGGGAAAGTCGGTCCACAATGATAAGGAAATAAAAATCGGTCCGTAAGAGCAATAAGGCTGGAAACGCAGGATTATTTAATCATGACATAGTAGTTCAAGATTTGGATCTTTCATGAAACCTCCCAAAGGTTATCTTATATTTTCATAACTCAAGATTTCATTTCTTCCGCCCTACTGCTTTTCAGCTGTGGGGCTTAATGCGATGGAAGTTTCAATTCGTTTGGTTTAGCAGTAATTGAGATTTAATTAAGCCGGCGAGCGTATAAGATTTCGAGGAAAATGGGACTAGATGGAAAGCGAACTACGGTGGAAGTGGACTCCGTCGAGATTTCCTGCTAATTATAGTTTTAAGCATAACTTTTCATTTTTGCGGCACATTCGGGTGATCATCCAGGTTAGCGGGCCTCTTATCGATACAAGAAATCGCAAAGGGTTTCCAAAGAATGGAAAGTCACCTTCACTGTGTGATCCCTTATCAACAGCTTATTCTCTGCCTAATATGTGTCAAGGTTGCAGCGCTAACTAGCGGCGGAAATTCATGTTTTATTTGGATAGAAAAAAATCATATTCCCGTTATAGTTTCCTCTTCTGTGGAGACTCAGTGTTCCCACGAGCACTAATAGAGTAGTCCAGCGATTCTAAGGAGACTGCGCTTCGGGTGATCCTCTATAGCTTCAGAAAAGTATATGCAGTGACCATAGTATATACCATAAGAACTGCAAAATCGTCTTTATCAAAGCTAAATTAAGATTGAAAGCAAACTGACAGATATTAACGTCACATCTCACACCTTCGAAAGAATGCAGAGAGGCGAAAATTAGAATTTGTTCTAATGACTCAAATATCTCATCTCTCAAGAAAATATTAACAATAACACCTTGTGGTGTTATGTTCATGATGCAAACTATTCCTTGTAGCTATATTTCTAATGAGAAATCTCTTAATGTATAGTATATTGAAAATTACTAAAAACGTTCTTTGATACTATAATAAGATGAAAACAAAATATATTATGCAACGAAAAATTTCCTCAGTAATAATTTGAGTACTTTTTATCTAATAACATTGAAAAGAAAGAAAGATATTCACCCAATATCCTTTGAGAAAAAGGAACGCATATGTATATTTTTCCAGATTTTTCATGTTTTCCCAAATTACCAAACTACAATTGTCAAATGGATAAATATGTTTTTACGTTGAAACTGAAATATACTTTAAAGCGTAAAATATTTCGAAATTTATTTTCTATTAAATTGTGCTAAGACGTTAATACCTTGTAGCCCTTTCCATATAAAAAAACTGGTTGATAATTTCTTTGCATTCGTCATTAAACAGCCAAAATTTGATTTGTAAATGCAAATTTAGAATACATTACAATATAATATATACTTGTAACTACTGATATGATTGGGCGATGCAACAGCCTGAGGTTGAAGAAGTTCCCTAGCGTCAGCAATGGGAAAGGAATTCAAGGACTCCCAATGCTTTCTCCTCATTCTGAAGTCATCTTATTCACGCTATTTCAAAACTGGAGCAATTTAAAATTTCGCTGATTTCTTCCACATTTTTTTCGCCACGATAATTCACTACTTGTTCGCATTGCCTTCCTCGGAATGAAAAATTGACCGCATCCTTCATTTGTCATCAAAACAAAGAGCAAAAAAACCCAAGAAATTTAAGGGCTGGTGTCAGAACTAGATAAATACAGTAAGAAAATCGACAACCTGCTTTGTCCATTACATAGCAAGTGACTCGTGCTTAGAAAGCACTCAGCAAGGACTAAATTAAAGGGTCTTCTGAAAATGTCGTCTAAGGGTCATGACTTGTAAAATATTGAATTAAAACCTTTCAGCTAAAAAAATCGTAAATCGTAAAATTCCGTGCCACTTGTATGAAGAACGTTTTGAGAAATAGTTGATCAATCTTGCTCATGAAACCGTGACGTATGAGTACGTCTTCTCTAATTTTTCCAGATGATTGCTCAGATATAAATAGGAACATAGGATGCCGAGGCTTAATGATGGATTAGTACGACTTTACGTGCCGTACTTATTTGAATCTCGTTTGCAACTCAGAAGCTCCTAACTTCGCCAGTAAACTGCCCTAGAACCAAATTCATATTACTTATACAGCATTCATATCCTACCTTCACTACAAAAAAGCTTAGGTTTTCAGTTGAAATTTCAGAAAGTGAGAAGTAATCCATCAGCGGAAATGTTTGGGAAACGCTGAGGTAGTGGAATGGTGGAGGTACACGTGAATCTACGTTTCCAACAAAGTCGAATCACGTAGTTAAGGGAATGAGGAGAGTATAAATAGCAAGAAGTGTCAATGTTGTTTAAAAGGGTTTTGTTGTGTAAAAATAGTTTTGTTTTGTAGTGTTTACATTTTTCGCGCCACGTAATGTGGTTGCTTATTTACTTTAATTTTCGTAACTATTGATTCATATCGATGTTCTTTACTCTCGCGTGGTCTTGGCGTGCATGGCGTGCCATGATAACAACGCTGTTTGACAAGAAGAGCGACGGAAGCCGCAAAAGAGCGATGGACGATCGCACTCTGAATATGGAACGGAATCGGAAGAAAAAATCACTGGAAATGGTATGACTTCCGATTAGGGCAGCGATGGAGAGGAGCACTTCTTTATACGTCTCCGCTTTCTGGGAATGGACTACGAGTGGTTCTACTCATTCCTCACGCTTGCCCTTCATTGTTCATCATTTTCGGGACGTAAGTACGCTTGTCCTCGACCTAGGTCACGTGGTCCACGGTCAATCACCTCCAATTCCTCCTCTCACTTAGTCATGAGACATGCTGCAAATGCTTCCTCTCGTTTATGACAGCTCTTGTTACGCAGGTCGTGAGCTTGTAACCTACATTACGTGCTTTCATTTCAGAATAAGCGTACTTTTGACGTCGAAATATCTCTCTAACACATACCACGCATTAAGTAATTCGTAAGCTGAATGTTGACAAAGGAGTTTAACTAAGCGTTTATTACATAGGATTTGCGTAAAAGATCGCAGAATTTTTAACGGTAATAACAAAAAAAAATTCAACACATTTATAATACATGGAAAACATTTTCAAACATTTTACTCTTAATACTTGACATCTTGTAATTTTGTAAGTTGCAAGGATCTATCGATACCTTTGATTTTTTATAATATTATAATCTGATAATATAACAGTCGAAATTTCACACAAGAACCTGCTCTTCGTCATCAAATAAGAAATAATAAAATTAATGGGACGTGAGAAATCACGATGGTATTTTAGGATTTGAAGATATTCTTAAAACAATGATTTTTTTCTTCGGATTCAATATTCAACACAATGAACTGGTTAGATGGTGAAACCGAAAGTACACATCCGGTCAGTCAGCGCATGAGAGACCAATTATTCCGATATGATATAACCAACAGCCCGAAAATCACTAAAAGACTATTTTTGAGAAACCAAAGAGAAACACGAGACTTTTCCTTTCCGTACTTAAAGGTGAAGTTCCACTCGAAAGTGTTCATATGCTTAAAAATTTCACAACTGACGATTTTATCAAGGATTCTTATTTCTCCGATGTCCTTCCATCAGCCGTGAAAAATTAAGAAATCAACTCCTGCGATAGAACTGACGTCAGAGGGAAATGAAAATCTCAGAATATCTTTTTAAGTTAAACCTGCTGCAGAATACATTTTTCGCATCTAGCTACAGAAGCTTTTTAATAATGTTTATGATTCGAACGGAAAAGTAAATCTGTTTTTGCTTTCCATAAAAATGTATGACAAAAAAAATATGGTAATCGATAGGGAAATGAAAGGGGAAAACAACGACGATAACAAGAATTACATAATTTATCCTAAGGCATTTCTTAAACTGGGTTCAATAACATAAAAAATATAGAATGTATACAGAAATATGCTAAAGTAGCGTCGCGTCACTATTTAGATTTTTAGATTTGTGTGGTTAAGAAAATAAGATATATGCGACCAGCAATCCAGCAGTAGTTTACAATTTGCAATTGAAATTTCTCAGGTTTTCGTCAAATCATATGACTTCCTTCCGAATATGCTACGTGAAACATTAAATAAGACAAAAAACAGGTTAAAAGGTTAACCTAATGGTATGCGCCTCGTACCTAGCAGTTACTTAGTATTCGTCACCACGTATGCATAGCTAGAAACGAGAGTGTCAAGGAATTTTCTTCGAGCTTTCTTCCTTTTCGTTCTTTACCATCAAAGTGTGGACAAAAGCAGATGAATGTGTAGAAAGGAGTTCTAAAACATACATTCGACCTAATTTCATTCGGGTTCTTAGACGTAATGAAAACTAAGTTTAACCTGCAACCCCCCTTGCTTCATACGCCTTTCATAATACTGTCCCAGAAAAACTGGAGAACAATGCAAGGGTTTAGTTCGTGCGAATTTCTAGCGAAAACGCGTGGGTAAGATTGAAAATGAAAACGTACGTACTGCCCCTCTCTTTTCATCTTGTTCCATATGGAAATTGGTTGCATAATTTGTCCTCGGGAGGGCGGCTCTTTTACAGTCTCAAACGCCTGAGCTACTGATTTAAACAGCTTACTTGTGAACTCCCGCGGCAGACATAAGGAGGCGATATCTCCAATGAAAACGTAAAGATTGCGGTAAAAGGTGACAATACTATTTGGGCAAATGCCTTTAAGGTGATGCAAATGTTCGGTGACCATGACGCTTTACTCAATAATCCTTTTTCAAACAAACTTAGCAGTTCTACATTGACACCAATCGTTCGACCGAAAAGGGGACATTCTCACCACGTAGAGAAAGACCTCGATTTTCCGCTAGAGCTTTATTTTGATTTGTTGATCGAATAACAATGCACTGAACCTGTCGGCTGGTTCGAAGAGAATGCGTATTTTTGCTTTCGGAAATATAAGAAGTTGAAATGAAAGACTTTTTGAAATGAATTTTATTTCTTATAGCCAAAAACGTCTTCAACGATAATTTAAAAAAAAATTTTTTGGTCTTTTTGCAAAATCTGAATCCCCTTTAGGGTATCAGTAATTGTTGCTGCTTCTCCTCTTCTGAAGTTACCCTTCCTTCTAATCTTTGAAAGTATGCAAAATATTTTCGGCGGTATCAGCGTATCGGAAAATCTCCTGCCCCCGAGGCGAATAATATAGCGGCCATCTATGGATTCAGTTAGGGACAAAATCCCCCCTGGAATGCGCCGGCTGAAGTAATAATAATAATAATGAGGCGACTTAACTCAAGTAGCACGTAATCACAAGTGGATCCCAATCTAGCACGCTTTCTTCGATGTAATTATTTTCACGAGGTTTCATACCTATTACCACATATTTAAAAACGGTACGATTCATTTACTATATTCCTCAAATTCGTAAAAAAACATTCTAATAGCTTTTCTATTAAAGTTCTGAACGTCCCTTGTTACACTGAGTAGGTAAGGTATCACTCCAAAAGTTACCTGTTTCCGGATTCCTTTTCTACAGAAGAATTTCAGAGTTTTACTAACCAAGTGATTTGGATAGCATCTAGATAGAATTATTCACTTTTAAGATAATTTAAAGAATAAGAAACTACTACACAAACAGAAAAAAGAAACGATCATCCCTGGAAAATGAGTTTAACTAAGCTACTTACATACATCATTGCCGGAATGATACGCAGAATCTCATCTTCCTCAGATGAAATGACTCATAGCCTAGGTGCCTCAAATGCCTAGCTGAGATACATTTATATCTGTTTCATTTACTTCTGATCTTCCTTGATGTTAGAAAACCTCCATCCACAATTTGCTAGAGAATAGAATGGCCAATCGCGCATCTCTAAGAGAGCACCGGAAGAGGATGTGCTCTAAACAGAACCTGTCCAAGGCGTCCCGCTTCTGGTTTCGTGGCCACTGCCAATAATAATGCTGTAATTACGGCCGAGCATAAATCTATGGCTCACGAAAACGGTGGCGACGGAATCTTCGGGGGAGGGGTGAGGAGGAGGGGCAGTGAGAGAGGAACTTAACGGCGATATAAAATCCGGGATGGCGGTTAATTGAGAGTTTTTTTTGCATCCTTTCGTCTCCTCCTCTTTCTACGATTATCTCGACCCACTTGTCGATACGGAAGAAGGGGATACTCAGAAGAAGCGTACCAGCTCGAGTGCAAACCTCTTTGACTGTTGTCCGTGTCGGAACCAAGGGCTGTCTGAATAAATGGCGATGACGAAGGCCATGGATTTAAGAATAACTTTTATCTTCCCTAGATAGAGAGACTTTCGATTAGTATTAATTTGGTACTCATGATGCGGAATGAACCTTGTAGTCTTCTACTACAATATTATATTACAATTATACATAAGGTATCTTGCTTTATTTTTATCTTTCCGATTAAGCTACTATATCCGATTTTACAGAATCGCAGAACCACCTCCCTTCCAAAATTTGTTCGCCGAGTTTCATCAGCGCCAGGCTTTAAACGGTAATATTACGATAGCATATCGTGGTCAAATCAAGACTTTTTCAGCACTATCATACATTACATGATTATATCACTCCTACAGTTACCTAACTATATTTTAGAATTTAAGTTGAGGACAAGTCCTTCAGGATATTACGACTCTTAATCCAAAGAATCCACCATCCTCAGCACCCGAAATTCGCATATTGCGATTTATAAATTAATGGTTGATTCCGCCGGGAATGAGTGAAATTCAGAACACCAAAAATTTCATAGAGACAACGTTAAGGGAATTTAAAACTTTGAACGTTCTGGAGAAAGCGCAGTGTACATTTTGCAGACAAGAAAGCGGACACATTTTTTTCCAGAAAAGTTAAAATGAAGAGAGTCGGAGAAAGGAAGTTCGTGGGACGGAAATCTAATCCCTACTCCATCCAATGACGCGTGGGAACCAGGTAAACGAAAAGAATTGCGAAATCGCGCAATGGAGGAAAGAAGGGTGAAGATGGAAAGCGCTCGTCTTCCCACGGTTACCTAATCAACAGTTGACATTCGTATGCAGTGTTATAAACTGTACGTCCTCATGAAGAAAGACTGGGCTCAGGTTCTACGCCTCATTTTTCAGAATGCTTTTTGACCCAGTTTCCGGTCGATCTAGGACCAAAGTGCATGTTGTCAATCGTAGGAAATGAATGCCCTTGGGCTCAAGACGAGATTTCTCGTTGCTCACGTCAGAGAAGAAACCCGTGATTACAAAGAGAATTTGGAATAATACCTTCGCCTCGTGTGTTCGTGCGTTTGTGTGCCACTTGGAGTCTCCTTCAATTACGGGGTTACGAGGGCATAATACTCCGAAAACAATCGAGGGTTTCATAGTTTGGCCACTTATAGATCTACCTCATTACTCGCAATTTTAACTTTTAATTTGAACGACGTTTCCCTGAGTTTCATTAGGACCCGATGAGATGAGATGAACCAAAATAAATACATTATTACTGATTCTAAAAGGAAAAATGTTTTGTATAAAATCGAATTCAGAATAGAAGTAGCCAGCCGCTGATGGTTCAGTTGGTTGTTATTGACAGTTTTTGGAATTTTTTCAATAACAACCTAATTTGAAGCCATTTTTCCACGCAGTTGTTGATATAAGGAACGAAAATCTGTTTCCAGATTCTTTCCACATTTAATAAATCATGGCAGTTGGGAGTGAGTTTAGCTGTCGGCAAATTTCCGGTAACGGTTCGAAGGTTTTTCAGAAAAGAAGCTGCCTCAAACATTGATCCTTAATGAAAAACTACGAATCAATACCGCAAATTACGTTTTCCAATCAAAGACCACCTTTAATTTACACGAATACTGCGTTTATTTAATTTCTTTTTCAATTGCTCTAAAATAAAATAGAAAACCTATTGAAACGAGACATGATGTTAGCAAGTGGAAATATTACAATCTTAAAGAAAATAAACAATCGTGGCAACTCTAACCATAAAAAGCCAATTTTATTCGATCATCACCCTCACCAGATGGAATTCCTCCATGTCTACTTTCTCTGGATATTAAGATATAAATAACATAAGTATTAATTACTATTATAACTGATTATTCACACAAAATAACAATGTCACGTGACATATGAAATAAATGAAAGACTTTTTGAAATGAATTTTATTTCTTATAGCCAAAAACGTCTTCAACGATAATTTAAAAAAAAATTTTTTGGTCTTTTTGCAAAATCTGAATCCCCTTTAGGGTATCAGTAATTGTTGCTGCTTCTCCTCTTCTGAAGTTACCCTTCCTTCTAATCTTTGAAAGTATGCAAAATATTTTCGGCGGTATCAGCGTATCGGAAAATCTCCTGCCCCCGAGGCGAATAATATAGCGGCCATCTATGGATTCAGTTAGGGACAAAATCCCCCCTGGAATGCGCCGGCTGAAGTAATAATAATAATAATGAGGCGACTTAACTCAAGTAGCACGTAATCACAAGTGGATCCCAATCTAGCACGCTTTCTTCGATGTAATTATTTTCACGAGGTTTCATACCTATTACCACATATTTAAAAACGGTACGATTCATTTACTATATTCCTCAAATTCGTAAAAAAACATTCTAATAGCTTTTCTATTAAAGTTCTGAACGTCCCTTGTTACACTGAGTAGGTAAGGTATCACTCCAAAAGTTACCTGTTTCCGGATTCCTTTTCTACAGAAGAATTTCAGAGTTTTACTAACCAAGTGATTTGGATAGCATCTAGATAGAATTATTCACTTTTAAGATAATTTGAAGAATAAGAAACTACTACACAAACAGAAAAAAGAAACGATAATCCCTGGAAAATGAGTTTAACTAAGCTACTTACATACATCATTGCCGGAATGATACGCANCACGTGACATATGAAATCAACCATTAATCCTTCATCGAGTTAAAGAATTGTGGATGACACATAAGACGGCTGAGCGCATAGAAGGGACTAATGGAATTGGATTCTAATGTAAGTCAATCGTCATTACACAGTTTCGGATTACATCTAATTCAATTCAAAGGAAGACAGCGATAGGAGGTATCAACGCAAACGAGAGTAATCGCGCTCGCAAATCTCTATCGCTGGTTCTAACTTCAAAACCGGAAGAGTGAGAACATTAAGGGAAAGTAGTTGCGTCATTTCCTTGAGATAAACACGCATATAAGTAAATTTGGAGACTTAGCTAACCTTGTGCTAACAATTCCTCAAACCATTTCCTTTCAAAACTTTAATTTTCCTCCATTTGTCGAAACCTCAAATGATCTTACCATGAACTTCTCCGTATCTGAATGCTTATGGTTCAATTTCCTCATCAATAGAGGGAAATGTGAAATTACATTTTAAAGTATAACGTAAACCTGAAATTCTGTGATTAACGTGAATACAAATTCAAACGGTTTTGTTTCCGAAAGGTATTAGGTACAGTTTACGACGGAAGCAACGAGTAAAAATGAAGACTCATCATGGAAAAGTGGCACAACGTGAAGGGCGGAAATGTTCAAAGACACGAAATCCACAAGATATCCACGTAATGTATACGTAACGTACCTATAGAATGAATTGTAATTAAAATGGCACCTTCAAAATTGACGAGAATACATTAGAGATGATTAAGGAATTGACAGAGAATACAAATAATTATCTATAAAATACTTTACAAGCGAAACTAATAATTTTAGTAAAATTTCAAGGTAGGAGGGATGGAGGACTTTAAAGATCTTAAAACTCATTCGACGGAATGACCGTTTTAGCTGTTTACGATACTCTCACTTACTAAGAAGCTTTTGTTGATCAAGGAAAACCGAAGGGACTTTAAACTGATGATGAACGAAACGAAAAATGGCAGAAAACAATATCTGCACGACTAAGGTAATTGACGATTCCCTAAATTTCTATAAAACACAAAACTTTTCCTGAAATTGCCAATTGAATTTTTCCTTTGCGCTTTTTAGAAATCGAAAAAAGTACGTCACTCTCGTAGAAATTTTGTATCTCTCGCGTCCTTCGCAAGGGTTTATTATTTGAAACCGAAGACACTAAAAGCACGGGTAAACATTTCCTTTTCAGATACGGGTTTCAAAAGAGGCGCAAATGAATACCTGAGGTCTTCTTGGAACGATTTTAAAGAACAGGAGGGGATAAAGTGAACAAAGGTACCAATCTCAAATCCTTGGAATCATCCTGTTACGATTTTTTCGTGGAATTCAGTTTCGATCAGCAACACTTGATCGAAATACACACGATTCCAGCCTAGAAAAGCGCGAAATTTTAGGCAAACTTGAAATGTATCTGATTACCTACATACATCGATCCTTTTTTCATGCTTACTGCAAACATTTCAACATTTTCCAACCTTTTAAATAACTTTAATTAATGAAAAAGAACGAATTCTTGATAAGTGGTCACGAAGGCTTTCCTGTACGCTTCAAACAGAAAAGGCTGATAAAAGAGATGAATGTTTGAAAGCGCAAAAATATGTTACCAAAGCCTTGAAAAACTTGCCACTTTAGTTCTAGATGTAGATGGTTCTCCATTTCAGGAGAATTAATTAAGTAAGGAATTACTTAAAACAGCTTGAAACGAATAGAAACCAATGAGAATTACTTCCAGTAATAGTGCGCAGCGATACATTTTTTCCTCTGCCTACCAGGTTGAAACCTCTCTAAACCAGTTCTGACATGCTTTCCTTCTTTAAACCCAAACAGCATTGAGCCAGGTATTGTTCGACCTAGTAAGTTCTTAAAATTTATCATAATATTTGCGAAACATCATAAAAATTAGGAATGATTAATATGCTACAGAGCCACCCGGCACGATATATGTAAAACGATGCTCCGTTAGTTATTAACTGGAGCTAGCGGCAGTGCTAATGCGTCGTGATGGAAGGGAGCCATATGGCAAGGAGCGTCTTGAGGGGACGGGGGCGAATGCCGGTTCTCGAGACTTCAACTCCCGAGGTCTATCCGTTACTCGCCCCGAAGTAAAAGAAGAAGGAGATTCCGACTTACCTTCTTCCAGGAGGAGTGGGAAACGGGAAACGCATCCCTCCAATTTGGGGTGGAGATCCTGGGGGCGGTGGGGGAGGCGGGGGCGGCATTAACTGCGATCCGTTCGGGGGCGGAGGTCCTCCGACAATCGGTATAAGCCGCGGGGGCGGAGCTGGTGGCATGGGCAATGTAGAATATGGGGGCGGTAGGTGCGAGTTCAGGAGGTCTGGGAGTAACCTCTCCCCGCCCATGACCCCACCGACGCCGCATGGTATGACGGTGTCGAGGCGCGTCTGCCAGTGGGAGTCCACGGAATGCATCATGGGCGGGGGCGGTGGAGGCGCCTGCTGCCCCACGGCGCTCCTCCTATGCCGCCTCTCCCGTCTTTCCCTCCTTCTCTGTTCCCTGTTCTCCGGGTGCGACTGTGCAGCACCACTGACATCTTCAACCCCGCGACCCACAGTTACTCCGCCCCCACCAGTCTCATCTGTCTGAGCCTCCGTGGATGTAAAAGTGCGGCCCTGATCCCCAATAGCTTCCTCGGTCTCCCTTTCGACACCAACTTCCGCCTCGGTCGATATTTGCACGTTGGACACATTGGAATTTCCCACGAGTACGCACCGCTGCGCCGCTGGCACCGGTACCCGGAGAGTCGCGGGTGCGGCGGCGCGGCAGTTCACCACGTTCACCACACCCACCACTGCACTCGCATCGCCGCTGTTGGCGGCTGACGTAGCACTTCCAGAGGTGTATCCGACACTCTGTTCACTTGCGCCCGCTGGCGCCTCTTCGTCCGGGGGCGCGACGACGCCTCCACCCCGGACGCCTTCCACCGCGACGCTCACCATTTCGGCGGCCGGCGTCCTTCCTCGCGACCGCCGAGGGCACCTTTCCCGTCCGTCGCAGCGAGAATGGGACTTGACGCGCCTCGTCTCCCTCCGTTCCTCCTGCACACACGTCCCCTCCCTCGACGAACACACGGTTCCCCACCGCGACGTACACTCGACTGCCGAGGCCTTACAGCGGCACCGCCCCCGCGGCGGACGAGACGATCCCAGCGCCTCACGTGGTCGGGCAAGGCAATACGGACACCAACTCTCCTCTCCTCCGAGGTCAGCGACCAAAGCGCTCTTTCTGTTCGCCTCCGCTCTGGACTCACCCCCTCCTCCCGCTCCCGCAGCATCAGTCCCCTCCCTCGCCCCCTCCGGTACCACCCCTCCGAAGTTGCAAAGCGCCCCGCTTTTACCGCCCGGCGGCAGAGGGAGTCGGCTCGGTTCGGAGTTAACAACAGCCACGCAACTTCCCTCTGGCGGCAGGCACTGGAAGCTGCGTGCCCTCCGAAGGGCGGCCTCCGTAGCCTCCTCGGCGGCTTTCTCTGCTGCCCTTCTCGCAGTTGCCACGTCTATGCTGAAACGGTTGTTGTTGCCGTTGGCGGAGGAACAGCAGAGGAACGAAGAAGATGATGAAGGCGATGTGGACAATGAGGATGCTGCTGAAGAAGATGCGGATGAACAAGAGGAGAAGGTTATTGGAAAGAAATCCGGAAGGTTGGGTGGGGGGCCATCAAGGGGCAAGGCAGTAGAAGCCTCATAAGGCGGAGGAGGTAACCATAAAGCGTAGTCATCAAGAGGATGCGGCAAGGGAGCATGGTAGTAAAAAGTGGACGTGGGAGTCATGGTCTGCATCCTGTAGCCATCTCCACTTAGAAGGGTTGGTCTCCTCCGGCGGCAGTCGTAAGGCTCCCAGAGGATTGAAGATAAGGCGTCCTGGCAACGAGGGCCAGAAGATCGGCGAGAAGGACGAGATGGACCCGGAGCGGAAGTACAAGGCGCCCGCGCTCCAGCATTGGAACTTCCTCCGGAGACCCCCGAGGGCCCCGCCCCCGTTGCTCCGCTTTCTGCAGTGACTTCCACACTCGGTGCTCCCCACGCGGCTATGGCGAGTGAAGTTTGCCCTCTTGAATCCTCCACGCGACGTCGTCTCAGCGCGGCGGATGGCGTCGTTCTCCGGCGGTGCGGAGATTCCGACGTCCGAGAAACGCCGTTCAGCGAGGGGACGCCTAAAACGACACCAGCTGCGATCCTGTTTCCCTCTGGTGATCTTTTCCGCTCTTCCCTTGAGCTAATTTCCTTCCCTTCTCGCTTCGACTCCCGACTAGACCCCGTAGCAGCCACAAGAGATTGATTCTGCTGATGCTCTTGCGGGAGGCTGCTGTTCTTATCGCCCTCCAAGTCTTTATCAAGTGGCTGCTTTCTAACCTCTCCCGCGCTTTCTCTCGATCGTTCTTTTCCCTCTAAATAGGCATCCTTTATTCTTTCGGCTCCCGCCGATATTTCACCATACGATTTTAACTGATTGTAAGGGTGAATTGCTTCGCCAATATCATTTCTGCCATCATTCTGTCCATCGGGAGCACCCGGCTCGAAAGCCGCGTTGGACACTCCTGGTACGGGATCCGAGGATCCCAATGGTGTTGAAGGTTCGCCGCCTGCCGCACCTTCTGCAGAAGCATCCTCCTCTTCGTCCTCCTCCTCTGGTGGCAAGAGGCCCACCATAGAAATCCGAGCGCCACTGCTAGCCATAGCGAAGGGTTAGCGATTCATGCCTGAAAATATTAATGTAACATTAACTTTAGTCTCATCTACAAAAAACTCCAGTTGATCCAACTACTAAAAATATTTCATTTGAAATTGACGAGGGATAAATACGCTGTTCGAGGGAACAATATCAGTTCTTCAGGTAGTTTATTTACAAAAGAGGTGGCCCTTCTTGGGCCCTATAGCATATTAGATAGATAGATAGATAGACTCTTTATTGGCGAGGTTAGGCCCATATGGGCCTCTCTTCCACCTAACCTCGTATGTCATTATAATAAGTACAGAATATAATTATAACTAAAAGAATGCGGCGTGGGAAAAAGCATTGCAACTGAAGGTTGCCAAAGAAAAAACCCACGTTGCATATTAGGACTATTCCGGTACGAATTGCATTCCAATTAACTCAACTTAAGATAAATATTTGACTGTTCGACGTTATGGGGAATCAATATTGATTTAGGCAGTACATCCCAAGTAAACCAGGAAAATATGGAATTAAGATATGTTCTCTTGTGGATTCTAAAAAATTTCACTTTTACAGGGAACTTAGAAGTATACGTTGGGAAGCAGCCGGAAGGCCCATTTCACGTAAGTAACAGTGCCAATACTATTATAAAAGATTGATTAGAACGGTTAGTAGCAGTGGTCGTAATATATTCGCCGATAATTGGTTTACAAGTTACGAGCTAGTTTTAGAAGTTCTTAAAATTAACCTTACATATTTAGAAACAGTGAAGAAAAATAAACGGCAGCTTCCATCAAGTTCAACATTCCCTCGCGGATGAGAAGCATTTACCACTGGTTTTGGCTTTGAAAAGTATTGCACATTATTATCATACATACCAATGCCAAAAAAATTGTAATTTTAATATCGTCTATGCATTATGATTCCACAATCGATGAAACAACGGGGAATGCGAAAAAACCAGAGATCGTGACATTCTACAATGCTACAAAACCTGGTGTTGATGTAGTAGATAAATTATGTGCATCGTACTCAATAGCAAGAAATACCAAAAGGAAACAGAACAACAACAACAGAAATTGATACCATACTGCTAAGCTTATTTAATTACTAAAAACTATCAATAATCCAATCCAAATATTGACTTCGTTACTGCAAAATCTTTGATCTTTTCCTTTTTTTTGTTTGTTTGCCTTCCGTTTCATTTCACCATGCACTTCAATCTCCGTATCCGAAAAAAACTATCATAAACACCATATTCAACAAACAAATATCTTTAAAAGAATACGTTCATTTCTTATGTTTTGCGGGATAATATATGGAATAGGAGGATACGGGAATGACATGGGGGAAGAATATGAAAAATATTGCAAGTTATAATAAGAATATAAGAAAAAATATGATTCAAACTGTAAATGAAAAAATTTTGCTAATTACTTATTTCCCTGCAACATGCACCATCTTTCTGGAAGATAATATCTACGGTTTTTCTCGCACAGACGAGTAAAAATGCAAACATTTGTGAAATATTCACTGCAAAAATATTCGATTCGATTAACTAAATAAAATATTAAAAGAATTAAGCATTATCGTTTTAAATTATAGAGGAATTGAAGATTGCTAACTCACCGATAGTTAACCATGGAACTTAACGTTCGCATTGAATAACAAAATCCGTTTCATCATTGATGGAAACACGCTCAGAACTAAAATCTTTTTCCTTGTGAGAGAATTACACAAATCCTCCGTGAGGAACCAAACTGAACTAACCACAGTAATACAGATTTTTAATTACAGCAATAATTCACATAACAGCACTCACAGAACTCAATTTTTCCGAAATCCTCGCTTCACGATCATCACTGATTTATTACTATCCTGTTAGAGTAGAATGATTAGATTGGTTATTCCAAGAGAATCACGCTTATATCTTCACCTTCGGAGCACTTTGACAGAAAACCAGACTGTGTTCTATGATGAGTAATAAAGGGTTATTCCTTACGAGTATCACAATCTTCGGGTTACAATTCTGCAACACATCGCGCACTTCACCGGAGATTCCAACGGCCGGTCTCGCGAGGTAGTGCCGTTCCCTCGCTGGTAATCACAATGGACCAACTCAACAGCCGAAGAAATCCATACCCTCCATCGTGGAATTCCCTCCAGATAGATGGGCTCAGAGGCAAAGATGGAATGAGTTGCCTCTCACGTGGCCGGCGAGCAACTAAAGAAGTCCCATGCCTTCGGAGCGGGAACAAAGGAGCGAAGGAGCACACACAACACGACCCCGAGGAGTGGGAGGCGAGGGTCGCTCTCTATGAGCGAGACCAGCTGCCCAGCTGATCCACAGACGAACCTAGACTCATAGACTAGGCCATAGATGTGGCAACAACCCCTGCGAACCATTCCATCGGCTGCATACTTCCTGTATTTTCGGATGCATTGTGACTAAGGCATTCAACGTCTCCAATAACTCACCCCCGCACCGATTTCGACGTGGAGTCCTTGTGTGGTGATGCACCTTCTGAGGAGGGAGCGGGTGTGACAAATGCCGAGGCTTCGAAACAGCCGTAGGATTCGGAGAGGGGAAAGGCAACGAGGTGCCTATTTTGAAAGGGAAGAGGGGAGGAAATGGGGAAAGGGAGGAATGAAGAGGGCTAAAATTGAGAAGGACGGCCCATTGGGAGGGTGAAGGGAGAAGTGCTCTAGGGTGGGTAAAGGAGGCGTGGCGAAGGGAAGAAGTGATGGGCGTAGAAAAGGGGAGAAATAAAGGAAGAGAAGGGAAATGAGAGAATTCTCCGAATGCTACTGAATAGTTTCCCCTTTTAGAGGAGAAGTGTGTCTTTTGTAGAATTATTCCTATGATATTTTTCTTTCTTTCCAACAACAATGAACCTCTGAGCGGCAAGGGAAGCACAAAAAATCGACATGAGGAAAACATTTTTTAAGTCAGTTATTCGAAGAAGTCTATGAGGTCCAGCCGAGTCTTTACGTAAAATAGGACGCCACCACCTGTGAGTGAGATGTCCCATTTGCTAGCATTTTTGATGAATCATGCCTTCGGAAACGCTACTCCCTCATCAACGACACAGGATAACTTGGGAGTGATCGGTCATCATGGAAGTCATGGATAGTTGGATGGGCCATTTCTGTCAAATATCAGCAATTGGGGTCATTGCAAACTATGATTTAAATATTGCTGATTATTCCATAAGTTTAAATCAATAAAAATTATCCTTGGTTGATCTTGTTATGACTCAGGTTCCCCTTAGCAAGATCATAAGCAGGTTTGGCTTGCTTTTATAGTTGCATCTCTGATTTAGGACAGAATTCATTCCGTGCTATCTCTCGCTACCGCAATTATCACATCAACCTTAAACACGATAGCATCGCCTCTTCACAAAGGGAGCATTCCTTGACAAGATAAGTGAGAGCCATTCGAAGGAACCGGTCTCAGGAGACAAAGGGAAAAGACATCGATTAATTTCTAAACCGCAAACGGAATTCAAACCAATTCCTATTCTGTATCGCTGCCCCTAAAACTCTGACAGAGCTCCACCCTGCGGCTGGATCAATTATCTCAGTGGTCCACTGTAATTTGATTCCGATCAACTACTACTGAAGAACCGCAACCCCATTCCAATGTCGCCTCGCAGGTGTCCGCAGGAGCCTTCGTCTCTTAACCGAATCCCTCGGGGACTTCTTGGGCGCCCTAACCTACGCCCACAAGGCTCACTTCGAACCCTTTTAGCCAGACATCCTCGCGTCAAACATCCCTCCTAATCTTATTTTTCACCCTCAGAGACCCTTCTCGTCTTCTGTCTTTGTTTTCTCTCTGCCCTCACGCATCCCTTTCCTCATCTCTTCCCTCCTCCATGCGGCTCTCCCGCTGACTCGCCACGGATTCTAAACTCCGAGGAGTCGATACGCGTCTCCAGCCTTTCCATCGTCCTCCATGAAGCCCCCATGAATCCAGGTGACCTTTTGACCTTTGAGGGTTTGATCCGTACTTTCTGATTCGATTGAGCGGAGATTGTACTAGATGCGTGACTGAGGAGTCTTGAGGGGATGAACGTAGAAAACTTTGAGAGGGGTGGAGATTAAGGGCGAGGATTGATGGGGGTGTCCCGTCTATTTGATAGTGACGTTTCTCTCCACAAGGAAAGGAGTTCCCTAACTGGGAGGGGAAACCACTATGTGGAGGGGATTCCCGCCGCAGTAAACGGAAACAAAAGTGAGGATATAAATGTCAAAACAGAATTTTTTCCCGCAGTCTACTGTCACTGAGTCATCGGAAATATTTATGCTCCTTCCGATTCTTCGTTGCTCTACGGAAGTCGAAGAAACAAGTAACGATCGTGGACTTTTAATTAATAAAATATATGCAGATAATACTCAATGGTGGTCTTCAAGATAAGGACAAGATATAAGTGAAATAAAGAAGTAAAAATTTAATACTTCTCCAAGGGGTAAAGCACTGCATGTAACATGACGCAAATTAAAATTGATGATTCATTCCTTTAAATCTTTTTTTATAAGATCGCCTCAACTACCTCAAGAATATTTTCGTGTTTCGTTCCCATCTTGTAAAATGCGAATGAGGGTATCAGTGTGAGTGTAGAATAGCAGACTTTGTTTGAAAGACCCATACAGTTAAGATCAATCATACATATCAATTGATAAATAGGCGGCTTCAAACGAACATGATTGAAAAAATGCTTGATCGACATATTCAAATAACACTTATCCTTATCTCATTAATCGATCCTGGCGATATTTGGTGGAACTTCTCCATGAACAGAAATTGCAATATGACTCCGTACATTTTCTGTGGACGGAGTCATATCGTATTTTCTTTGAACGTATCCTTATCTCGTTGCACAAGCCTACGTGTTGTTTCGAATCGTTCAATGAACACAAAATTCAATAGTTTTTCATGTATGCTTTTAAAATTATTTTGAAAACGCTGCTTCTAACATTTCACAATATAAATAAAATAAAGCAAGCTAAGATAATTTCCTCATTTTTATATCCCTACCGAATCAAGGACTTAAACACTACCAATCACACTTTTAAAAGCAGGATTATGGATGTCTAATTCATTGGTTTTCTCCCTTTTCTTCGGAGAACTAGGGGATACATCATAACTAGATTAATATACTTATAATGTTAAGCTTTTTCTATAGATATTGAATTGAGCAGTAATTTCAAGTGGAATTTTGTTTAGTTCAATTTTGTTTAAAAAAGATTTCAAATACATACCATGAAAAAAAATCAACTGATGAAATATTTTCTCTTGAATTTATAGTCTCACGATAGTATAGTATATATACGAGTATTATATCGTATCGTAGTATTCTATAAGCCAACTAAAGCTCGTCATATTGGATTTTTTCCTAGCCTGATTTGTAGGTATGCTAATATACTGAACTAAGCATCAGAAGCGACAATTTATTCACATTCGGCCCTAATATCGAAAATATATTTTACTACCAAACTTTGCAATTAGAACCTGTTTCCTTTGTACGATGAACCATCGTCCTTTCAATCCCTTCCAATGAACCCTCGAAAATTCCTTCCGCAGTCTTTTCAATCTCGGAAATTCGGCGGCGGATCTTTCCGACCCGGATGAAAAGCGTCTGGTATAGCTCTTTTTCACTCCGAAAATCCTCTGTCTCCATAGCAACCGGCGCCGCCTAATCAAGAGAAAAAATATATCGGTTCCGGATTTCGCCGAGTATTATATAATAAACACGCTGAGAGGAACAAGGAGGAGAAAAAAGAATCGGAAGTTTGGCGGACTCGTATTAATTGGGCGAGAGACCGCAGCCGGAGCAGTGATTCGATACGGCTACAGAAAGAGGAGAGAAAGGAAAAGCAAGGGAAGTAAAATAGATGAAGTGGGCAGAAAGAGAAAGACAAGGATATATAACACGACACTTGTTCAAACCTTCTTGTACTCGTTCAAACAAGACACTTGTGAATCCTAGTTTACAATCAACTTCAAGTAACTCCGACTATGTTAACAAGGAAGCTGTATCCTGAAAAACGACTGAAATAAAAGTGAACATTCCGATTCAGAGTAAGATAAGAGCGGACTAAATTTAGACAAGAGGGAAGAAGATGTGAGTGAAAAGGTAAATGGAGGGAAGAGCAGCAATAAAATGAGCGAGGGCGATACCCATCTTCAGGCGAAGCAGTTAAAGTCCGCTATTAAAAGCTTAGTTAATAAGACAAAGCCGACAGCGGTGCTGAATGGTCTACGTATATTCGGAATTAGGTAGCAATAGATAAATTGCCGTTGCCTGGAGGAGTAAAATCACATTTATCCATTAACAGGAGAAAAATCAACGTAACTCGTCGCAACTTCTTGGAGAGCTTGAATCAAATAAGTTATTAAACTTTGTAGTACCCTCTAGGAATTGTTTCGGTAACTATTATCGCAGGAAGCCCACCGACAAGACGTTTTTTTTTAATTCGTCCTCCTTCCTACCAAAACAGTCTTCCTTTCCTCTGCATTTGAATACACTAAATTTTGCAGTACCTGATAAGCAATTGATATTTGAGTGACGATTCTTACAAGTGAAACTAGTAGCCTAAATAAATCTCAGGAAGAAACCACGAAGTTTGCTAACTGATTTACTTAAGAAGCAATTCAAAAGAAATGCGGAAAAGTTTAACAGAGTAATCAAACGGGTAAGTTTAACTAATTAACTATTCCGGTTCCTTACATAAATATTAGAATTAGATCAACATGGAAAAACCTCCAACAGGGAGCTAGCAGCAGATTTTATCTAACAGTGAGGCCACATAGCTGACTCTTGCCATGAGATAGAGGAAAGCTGGAAAGAAGGAGAGAGAGAGAGGGATTAGAGAGGGGAGGCAGAAAGGACGAGAGGCTAATTGGAAGCAGCAGGGCGAGGAATTTTTTTAAGCAGAACGCAGGGAATGCATCGGGGATCAGAAGGGAAATGGGAAAGAGGAGGTCAGCTGTAGAGGATCTCCAAGCCGTAGAGGGTGTGAGAGTAGAGGAGGTAATGGAGGAGCGAGTAGGTCCCTAAAAAAGGGTTATAGGGACTAAATGAAGGGAGTTGGCAAGGGAGAAGGGGTTTAGAGTTAATTGTAGGTGGCGGGCGAGACGCCTTTTTTATGCGTAGGGCCGCGAGGGAATCTGGGCGCCTAGGATAGCCGCAGAGGTGGGTGGGGTGCAAGGGAGGCCCTACTTTCCCTCCGCCGTATTCCCGCTCCACAATGCCCATTTCTATAACCTTTATCCGACCTTGTCGTGATATTTCTCTGGTCGTCGCGAAGCGATTGCCCCTTCTGGCCCTGTTCGCGTCCCTCTTGCTAAAGCGTTTGGGATGTAAGTTAGTTCTATGGGCGGAGGATGGGTAAGGAGAGGTGCGGTTGCTATAGAGGCTCGAGAGAAGAACAGTCGCTCAAGGGAATTACCGGGAGAAGGGATAATTCGCAGGAGGGGAAATTACTAGTCAGACAGGATTCTGGTAATGAGGATAAATAGAGAATGATTTGAGATGATTACGCGTTAATCACACCCCAGATACAAGAGTCAATAGAGAAACGAATGTACAATATATGTAAATTTTCTTGTTTTCAGAGCAGCTAACTCTTATGGCCTTAATTCATTTGAAGACGGTAATTTTGTTCTTGAAGCGCCAAATAAACCTATTAACAAATTTCAATCATCAGGAGTTCATTCTTTCATCAGTTACTAAGGAAATAGATGCTGCCATTGGCATTTAATTCCTTATTATGGAATTCGGATCGCCATAAATAGGATTAAAGTAACGATATTTCCGAATTCCAAGTTCGTCGAAGAAGAGCTATTTAGAGCAATGCGACCATGCGCAATGATGTCTCTCTATGAAGAAAGCCTGTTTCTATGAGCCGCCTACATTTCATAGGTTTTGCAACCAACGACATTCAAACTAAATATACAGATTTCACAAACAATAGGTATTATAGAAGACAACAGACAATGAACTCATTACAAAACGAGTACTGCGACGCAAGAAAAATATGTCGGTCAAAGAACTGAATGTCACCAGTACGCAAAAACTACCCATATTGGAGCACACAAAACTCCTTCCCCGCATGTTCACCAAAATTTTAGCTTTCTATTCTGAAGCGAGTAAACCTAAATTTTCCGGGTCAAATCATATCCCCCATTACAAGGCATCAGATGCGGTCTTCCATAAATGACCCTCCAGTACATTTACAAGGAGAACTGACGTCCCGTTTGATCGTACAGGACGTCGATTGATAACAAATTAAAGCGACGAGCCGCATAAAGAAAGGGGAATCTAGCATGACCAAACGCAATAATCGGCAGCTAAGTCCTTTGCGGAACCTGTCCAGAAGGCAAGAAACGCGTAAACAAGGAGGTCGAGTGGTAGAAGAAGTTAATTGGCAACGGATAAGGGATTCGAATGACCGACACCCCCACGGCACAAGAGGATTTTCTTCCTTCGGGGTATAGGGATAAAGGAAGGTTATAGGGATGGGAAGGAAGGGACGAGGGTTAGGGAACATGGGTGGTATGAGTGGGGAGAAATAATTGCTGGAGGGCGTGGGAGGGAAGGGCAAGGAAGTGAGGGTGGGCGTCCCAGGATCGCGACTGAATGGCCCTGAAGGGAAGGGCGTCCTTTGGTCTGGGGCCAGGTCACTCCCTAGGAAGAAGGGACCTGGTCGATGACAGTGCAAGAACAAACAAGAAATGGCTGCCACCCACTCCAATTTTCCCCCATTCGAAGTGGGTTAACATTCTTGGGCCAGCACCGATCGTCCCATGTAATAAATGGATTTTCCGAAACCTTAAAAGGCGCAAGGTCATTCTTTACTCCCACTATTGTTACGTCATCGAGCGACGTCAGAGAGGATGAAAAATTAAAACGCCCTCGTTAATGCGTTAACGTCTACATAAAAATGCGATGAGCCGGCTCGAGCGTTAGTCACCATTCCTTCGGTCTTAGATTGATTGCCAAGATTTGTATGAGTTACGACCGTGGTATAAATGTGAAAGGGAGTCACATTATTTTTCTTAATGCATTAATTATGCTAAAAAGCTTGAGCTAATCCTAATTCAGCCATATTTGGGGTGTATTGAGTGATAGATCGTTTTCGTAGCGTTGAGTTCTTTTAGCTTTCATTGTTTAATAAAATATCCTTCAGCGTAGATTACCGAAGAAAAGGTATGGTTTTCTTTTTAATCAAGTAAACTGTTTCATCTTAAACGGCAATATAAACTCCAGTATGAAATCCTTAAAAGAGGCAAGCATTCATCCGAGATGAAGATTTATTGCCCTTTACCATCTCAATCAAAATCGATGTAGAAGTAGAATTTTAATATTTAACTTTCATTTTTTTATTTATTATGATTTTTGCTTAATAATAGTCAATCGAAGAAACAATCCATCTTAGAAATTTTACTCATCGATCGATAGTACATACAAAAATGTCGAAGACTAACTTGGTAATCTTCTTCCTAAACCTCTTCATGGCAAATGTTTCAGGTAGACTGATTAATTAACAAAATATAAAAGTTTGAAAGAAAACGATAATATGGAATAATTTCCGTGAATGATTCAATATTTTAATTTATAATTCTTCTCTGATAATGACGAAAAATAATACTACAGATTCAGAACTATTAATGAAGGAAAAACATTAATGAAGTGATCTTTCTATTGTTGTTACCAAATAGAAAAACAACCCTTCATGAGTTAGAAACTGGGATAAAGGATCGATTCGACTCCTATGTAAGACAAAAAAATGTCAAATTGTTTCCAGAACGCAAAGAAAGTTTCTTTAACCCTTATCTTTTGCTGGAAGAAAATTATTCTAAAATTTTATAGTTGCAAATATTGAAATCTTGTTGGAACTTCGGGAGGTGAATAAATCCTTAAGGCTTTTATAAATGAGATGCAATTTCATGCACATGAAAATATTTACTACCAACTAGAACTTTGTTTCAATTTAAGGTATAAATTCTATACATCTTGTAGTACATTCCTCCATAATTTATGATCAAGACGAACATTAGAGAACTCTTAATTCTAAAACCTGCATAGCTTTAAAGCTGAGCAATTACTCAGCGACGAAGCATCGAGAGAAAGCAGAGTAACGAGGCCCTTAAATATTAATTATCTATATATTCTGCGAGTTCTTTAAATACGAGTGATTTTTAAACTGTAGCGACGCGACGAGAGCTAGCTTGAGCTCATCTAAAAATGCGTATTTCAGGAAAAAAGCGAGATATAAAAGAGTGGCCTCTCGGAGGGGAAAATGAAAGCGCGATGTGACTGAAGGCAGAGTAATGGTCGGCGATATTTTTTCTCAGACACGGTTGGCTTCACTTTCAGATCGGATTCAGAGAGAGAGATAGAATGAAAAATTGGGAATGAGTGATTGATGGCATGACGTGGATGATGATTGCCGAGCGAGGGGGATGGAAATGGAGAGGCGAGGAGAATTCGAATGAACGGACGATGGATGGATATCGCACGCAGTCGCCGGGATTTTTCCGACTGCGGTGTTATTATTTATCAGTTCGCTCGAAAATTTCGCTAAATGAAGGCACGAGGGTTTTTACTACGCTCGTTACAGGAGAGAACGAAATACCATCCGATACTGTCCCACGTCGTCCCTGACAAGAGCAGAATTTCTTTTTATTTGGGAAAATTAAATATATCATTTTGCAGCGCTATGATACAATCCGGAGTTGATTTAACGAAAAAAGAAGTTAAAGGAATTTTTACCGTATTTGAAACGAATGTCAAGTAAGATAAATAAAGAACATAGCACAGGCAAATCGATGAATCTTTGACGGCCTCTTTTACATGAAATGAGTTTTTTCATTGCCGCAAATGTGCAGTAATCAACACGGAGGTACATACTCCGCTATTGGTAATGCCATTAATGTCGATGGGCTATCATTCTCATTCATTCCGTGTGAGAATTAACCCGTACTTCCACTTAACTCTTTCCCCTCTCTCTTTTACTCATTTATATTTAGGGGTTTCCAAGATTAAAGTGTTTGCATATTATAATCAGCGGTCTTCTTAATACTAACTCGACACTTTCAACGGCAACGGAACAATGGATAGCTTCCATTCGTCAGATGCAAAGGCTTCTCGGATGTTCTGTGTTAGGAATCTCACATCCTGAGGGATACCAACGAATTAATTTATTTCCATCACAGTTCGTAAATGTTCTACGTTTTTCCTCTAAACAGAATCAAATATGCATTTTACTTTATTTATTTATTTTCATCTTCACTGCAATTTGGCCTTTTAGCCAGGTAGCAGTGCTGGAGGGGAGCATAACATATTAAACATAGGATTGCCTGGAATTTGCCCAAGGACGGTAGGGAAAACCCTCCAAAAACCTCCCGTAGGCAATACATTACATAAGACACAGTACATACATAAGACACATACAATTAAGTACATACACAGTTAGAGCTACATAAAGCTATGTATATTTAGATTTAGCTTATCATAGAAGGTTAAACTTAGATAATGACACGGAAAAAATTATAATAATACAATAAAAGGATAATATTGTTAGTGAATAAGCTAGCTTACATGGTAGATAGTCCATATAGTCATGTACATAATATTAAGTTATAATTCAAGAGGCTAATTCTACACACTATAATGTTACATAAAATTAAATTACAGCTTTAAACTATGGAAGATTAATGATTAAAAATAGATTTAAGCTTATTTTTAAAAATTTTTACATTTTTCGGCATTGGAATGAGAACTTCTCCAGCTAAAGCGTTCCATTCTCTAATACCCCTATTAACGAATGAGTATTTCGCGATATCTGTTTTCTGTTCGCGTTCTTTGATTTTTAATTCATGATTGCCTCGTCCTATATAGCTAGGGAGCTTAAACCTGGATTTCAGTTCGTCCCACCCCTCCGCGGAATTCCATGCTTTGTACATCCCGGCTAATCTAAATATTTTCCGTCTCGACTCTAAATCATAAAAAAAATCTAGAGTAAGCAATGAATAATATCGTCGTAATCAGAGCCGTCTTTAGGATCCACAAGGCAATGGGCAGGAGTGTTGCTGTGAGGACTTATTTCTCATTTAATTTCAATTTTTTCAAGTTTGTTTTAGTATAATTTTTCTAGCACGTAGGAAAAAACTGTAAAGCCTGTTTTAAACGTTCCCGCCATCTCGCTTAATACGCGGTTATCTCCCGGTCCCTATCACACGAAGCACATGGTAAAAACACCTCTGACGTTCCGCTAAGCGCTTATGAGGCAGATTTTCCCCATCTCCAGATTCACTGCAAACCACTTCAGCCGATCGTTCGCCTCATTTTAAGGACCAAAAACTGTTCCATCTGTTACGCCATCTTCCTCTTTTTCTTCGCCTTGTCTCTAAAGCAAATCATTTCGACTATCTTGTTTGGAATGAATAATTTTGTGAGAAGAAAAGGATTAGCTAAATATAAACATTCGTTCGAAAAGCTGATCATTCGTAAGAAAATCGATGAGAAGGCAATCAGTACTACACAACATTAGCTCGCAGACTCTCCAGATATCTAAGCTTCAACTTTAGCAAATGCAGCAAATTATATAAGATTTATTTTTGCTTTAAGGTGTTTACGGTGTGAGTTTTCGTTTCCTTTAACCTCAATTAAGAAGTAATAAACATCATTCCCTTCTGTTTTTCAATTTAAAATAAATAAAAAATAGTTATATCCCAGTTATAACGCGGTTTCCCTCGGCCCCATGAAAAAGCGTTTTAACCGTGTTTTACTTAAGTGTAAAAACTATTTATTATGCTTAAGATATAATAGAAAAGTAGTGAGACCATGGCATTTCAAAGAGTTATTTCCTTGTTTAAATTCACGTAAAACAGTCGACAATTTTTGATCTATCAATCTTATCAACTTCCTTGTATTTGATTGACAAAATACACAAACCTGTCAGAATTGGGAAATAATCGATCAAAAGTAAATTTTTATTTCTTTAGAATTCGAAAATGATCTTTCAGCCGGAGCCACTGTTACTGGCATCTTCAGAATTATTACACGAATTATTTTTGTGTTTGGATATATTTCTTTTAAAATTATTTAAAGTGCAGGTTCCACTAAAAATTTTCAAAGACTCTGACACCCAGAGGCGCAAAACCCATAGCGACTGGACCCCCCACCAACCCAGCCATAAGATTCCTCTGAAGGTAATCATCACAATATAATGAGAGGCAACAACCATATTTGAGTAAGCCTTGGGAAAGTAAATCAATGAAAGTTGAGAAGCGTTGTTAAAGTATTCGTTATTAAGTTTTTAAAACCACAATATCATACAATAATACCCAAAACTAGAAGAGGCTTCCTAGAAATTTTAATTACAACAGACGACGATACGCTCAGTCCTTTAGGAAGAGTATTTAAAATAAGTGTGAAAGTACCTGAGGCTCAGAAAAGGCTAGGGAAAAATTCAGACGCCGAAACCCTTCAAAAATTTTAAGAAGAAGAAAAAAGGGATGTCGACGGCGAAGGGATAGACGAGATGGAAAAGGAGAAGGCAAAGAAAAAATCGAGTGAAAGGAATCGAATAACCAAGGAATTGACAGGGTGGGAAAAGAGAAAGTAAGATAGCTACGAGTGAAAGTTAGGTTAGGAAGAAAACGAGCGAAGAAGTGGATTTAGGAAAGGGTAAGAAATAAAGGATGAAGAGAGGATCGTAAGAATAGGATCGAGAGGGAGGAGTACACAAGGCGTTGATAGGGGTGTGAGCGTGGAAGGGGTATTAGGGAGCGGGAGAAATGGGAAATTGTGTGAACTGCGAAGAATTGGACGAGATGTGATTCGGATTCGGGATCTGTAGCCACGCTATGTGACCGGAATAACATCCATCCACCTCTTTCGTTCCTCCAACTAAAGGTTTGTGTTTTTCGACGCCACCCGAAACGCGCCTGGTTACGTGGGTATCATAATCTCCTTGTTCTAGTTGGAACTAAATTTGGTCAGTCAGAAAATGCTCTTTTTTAATCTCGTCCCTAAAAAGCTCGGGCGAGCAAAACTTAATTATTTACCGGTTTTAATATTTATCCGCCATAAATGCGGTAGTGACCCCAGAGACAGGCCGATGATGCAATACCTCGCTCTCCGCACTGGTCACCTGCTTTATAACAAGCTTTGTAGTAAAATTGCAAGTAATCCCGCTGAAAACCAATTACCAATTTAAAAGTGTTACTTTGCGGGAGCTACGATAGACAATTCTCTGTATGGATCGCGTACGTCCATGTTTAGCAACCTTTCCTTTCTTTCGTTTGCTTTCGTAAATGTGGTTATACAATTTAAGACAATTTCTTTATGAACTTATCTCCAATTAACTTTTATAATGCCATTATGTCGCAATAATTGTAGCAGGTGTATTGTGCTCGTTGAAAAACTTTACAATACGATTTCAATTTAAGCTTTTTTTCAGATTCAAATCAAATTGATTCGACGATATTTCTGTTGATTCAAGGTAAATTGCTAGTACTTAATACTAAGTCATCAACGGGCGTACGACTCCCTCTAGATCCGTCAAAATCATGGTAATCTAAGATGAAAATCTTTATTACTTTAGAGGTGCAGTTTATTTTATATTAGTTACAACTAGATACAGGGGCGCATGCAGAGTTTTTGCTTTGGGGCTGAAATTAAGTATTGTAACCAATAATCTCCTATTTACAGAGTAAGCGAATTAATTTATTCTCATCATAAGAAAGTACTGCCTGTAACGAAATTTTTAGAGCCACTAAATATTTATTGATAAGACCCTTGAGAAACCAGTTTTGAATAAATACTTTGAATAGAAAAATAGAAAGTTTGAGAGGTGCTTAAGTCTGTCAGCCACCCCCTGGGTGCGCCTGACAATATATATGAAAGGAGATTTTTAAGGATAGCTGGGGTTTCAATAATCCTAACAAAATGTGACGTAGAAATCCCCTTTTCATAAAAAATTTCATGGTATAAACTCACATGAACTTCGTTTGGCGGTAAAGTTAGTAGCCTGCGGTAAATGCGGACCTTCACTGAAATGCATTCATAAACATCTTATCCCAATATTAAATTTCACGTTGGGTCAGCGGCCATTTGAGCCTGACTTACTTGCACTCCGCAGCAATTTTATATTAATACTTAATTAATCGACGGACGGTAGGATAAATGCCGTATCTCATTTCCAATTCATCGTATCTTTACCAACATCCTTCTATGGAACCCCCTAAAAGCATTTTGATTTCCTTTCGGACCCAACAAGCATTGTAAAAGTCAATGCCCTCAGCTGGGTTTCTGTGGAAGACCGTCCGTCCACTCGCAGCCCGATTACCTCGGACGGCAACTGGCGTTATTAATGAGGAACGGTTAGTGCGATCCCGTCCAAAGACTACTGCAGGATTAAAAGCATGGCACCGGCTCACAGAAGCGGGCCTTCTTTTCGTCGAGCGAGACGGAGGGGAAAACCCCACTCCCCTCATAATGTCCCGATCTCTCTCTTGCAGTTCGAATTAAGCTTAAATATTTATCCTCTTTCCTCTCGGAGACATTCCATTCAGAGGAGAGTAAATATTTAAAGCCAACTCGTGCCGAAGGAGGGCATTAATGGACACCTTCGACCTCCATAACGAGGAAAGGCCTCCTTCGATCCGAATCGAGTCGTTAGAATTGCAAACGTTAAACACACATTAATTTCGGATGGTTGATATTCGCCATGTGTTTGGCTGCTGAATATACATTTTCTTTGCCGTCGTCATTCCGGATTTTCAGATCGTAGCGCTGAAGCTTTGAAAAGATCTTAACGGGGAACCGAAGCCTACGCAAATTCTAGAGATGATACAAAATTTATGGCGAAAATAGAGAAGGATTTGAATTTTTAAAAGTGTTTAAAAATTTCTAGAATATGCAAGTCAGAGTTAATTACCTCGAAGTATCCGAGTGGTTTAGTTGTGATTAATAATCAATGAGTGCCAGCACTTGAGTTTCTATGTAAATTCCCTCACAAATTGGGTCGAAGTCTTTTGAAAATCAGTGAAATTAGTACTACTAAAGTTTACCATTTATATTTAGATAAATTTAATATTCAATATCCATCATTCCTAAAGTACTCTCGTTAATCAACTATCTTTTTCATCTATTTCTACTATTTCAGCCATTTGACTTTTAAAGAAATTACACGAAACCAAAATTTAGTAATTTAATGTGAATAAGATGGGAAGGTTGAATTTTATAAAAGATTCTAAAAATCAGGAATTTCTTTACTCAAGGAAAATGCTAACAGCGAAAATTGCGCATAAAAGGGCAAACTGAATGATATTGGGAATCCCAATGAGTACAATCGCATAAAAAAACCAAATTACTTTTAAGAAAACAGCAATGTATGATTCACTAATATTGAAATGATATGCTCCTGCGTTTCTACTGCAAATGGAACGACTATGCCGTTTTTAGCTGCCAATTTATCAAATGTAAACATTTTCTATTTGAAATTTTAAGATAATGCTAACCTGTCCGTAGTCATGGGTATTCTACTAAATATTTTCTTAAGTATTTCTGCTGAGGTGAATTTTGTAAATAATCTCCGTTTGCTGTGAATGCGTGTACTCAATAAGCATGACGCTTCAGTTTTGCCTCAACACACCGCCTCCAAGTAGCAAAATAACGAAAAGGGGTTGGAAAGGGGCCGCAGCTGTGTCTACTAACACTGTTCATCCAACCATACTGTTAAAGCTTCGATAATAACTTGGTCCGGAATGGAGAAGGCCTACTCCAACATGCACCTGGGTTAGCGCGGTGTTTTATGGCCCTAACTCCCAATATGATGAGTTATCCCAACAAACAACCCTCATTCTACAAAAGCAGGATTACCCTCAGCCGTCAGGATCAACGCATGAAGACAGACTGCTGAGAATTCCAAGTCATTCAATATACACTGCAATCTCTAGCCCATCCTTCCCTTTATAATTCAGTCTATTAATTTTAATCGCTGTTATTTATTATGAGAGGGTGGTTTTCAAGGGAGGAATACTGCAATTCAATGGCTCAGAAGGATCATCGACATCAAAAACTGAAAGCTCTGAAATTTTCGATATCCTAAGATTGATGTATCGGCAACTTCGGAAGACCGCCGAAAAAAAAATTAAATGAACTTCATTTTAAAATTTGTGATGATAATTTAGTAGAAAGCTTAATGTTTAAATTTATTTTATCTGGAAAAGTTTAGATTTCACAATTATAAAGTTGAGGAATTTTGGCTCAAGGATAGCCAAGTAGGCAACACGTTCGACTTCGGTGAAAGGAGTCCCGGGTTCGATTCTCGGTGGGGCTCTACGTGCGAAATCACCTAAGCTTTTGAAGCGCCTTTAACAATACTACCACTACTGCTACTGCGATATTTAAACTCAAAAATTAGATAAAAATAACCTTGGCAGGATGCTAAATGAAGAGAGGAATCAGATTCCAAAAATGTATATAATGATAAAAATATTTCGTTAAAAATGAGGAAGAAAGACAAATCTTGTTATAATTATAACATAACAACTTTAAATCAGTATAGTTGATGAAATTTTGAGAAGTAAAATGAAACCAAATATCGAATGTTTGCATAAACTAATGCAATACGCTTCTATATTTTATAGAAGAGGTCTGTTGAATATAATTCTGTAGATATCACCAGAGATAAGATGTACTAAATGATGTTCATACGGTACACTGTAGATAGTGATCGACTATTAAATAAACAAAAATGATGAATTACTAGAAAGTAGTGGAGAAGCATAGAAGATAGATGAGAAAGACTGGACGATAAAAAAATATAAACGAAATAAACAAGAACTGAAACAATACTATCAAATGCTGAAAAGAAAGAAATCGATAAAATTGCAAATCTTTTTACTTGACTAATATTTAGAAGAGGCGCACTGGGAAATACACTTTGGTTCATAAAATACTTGAAGTACTGAAATCAATTCGGCCAATTTTATATTATTTTCACTCATATATAATTCTAAAATGATAAAGATAAATTAGATAAAAACAATATAATTTATTCATTGGGTTCCCCCAATAACGTGAGAGTGCCTTATGCGATTGAATTTAATTTAATAGACAATATAGAAATCATTTAGCAGCAGTATTGTTAAAAGTGCTTGGGCAACGAAGATCATTTCGCACATATGGGCTTCCACCCGGAATTGAACCTGGGACCGCTTTCGTCATAGGTAAGTAGGGAAACCCTCTTGGCTATCCGGGAGCCCCAGTTATCATTAAATAGCTGCAGCCATTGCTTGATCATCAAATTTGTTTAGAACAAATCACTTACTAAAAACATTGGTTTGCAATTAATATCCTTCAGTTTCAAAAATCATTTCTCATTCCCTACAATATTTCACTATCAATCTAAAGGGTATTTTATTCAGGAAAACTAATATTTAGGACAATGATATTTCTCGTGAAATTGAGATTGGCGTTTACATGGTAATAATGCGTCCTTGCATGGAATGCAGCACGTTATCCTTACATAAATTTTCATTAGAAGACATTATCGCCCATTCTAAAAGGCTATGCATAAATTGAGAGTACAATCGAAGCGTTGATTGTAGCCAATGATCGATTCTATCCCATAGATATGGTTAAGCCGCACTACGGCGGGGAGATGGGATAAAAGGATTTAAGAACATGGCACAAACACGACTGCTAAATATCCATCCAAACTCATGAGATAAAAGTCTTAAGTACTCTGAAAGCCTCTATTAAAGCGCTGATTTAAGTCGGAAATTACGAAGACAAGCAAGCCCATGACCTTCTGATGATTCAATATATTTTGCCGAATTACATTATAAATCTTTCCCCTCTGAAAGGTTTTCGTTAAGGATTTCTGTATAAGCGAAAGTGGATGATCGTAAAATAAAAGAGAGATGATAATTTAAATAATAATCAATAAATTTAAAAATATTAAAGCATACAAAGCTTTCGTATAACTAGTAGTGGTGTGAAAATTTGACGACGCTGCTTTTGCTTCAATAAAGTAATTTACAGCTATAAAATTCACAGGTAATCGTAACGTTTTGTAAGTGTAACATGACGTAGTATATTGTAAGTAAACAACAGTCGAAACATATTTTTACTTTCCGCTGCATAATAGTATGTATATAATGAGAATTCAACTCTTTTAAGGTTATATCCTACTATCATTGTTTTGTTATTATACAATATATAATGATTCAACATATATAGCTATTTAAAAGTACCATAAAAAACAATAAAGCGAATAAAGCCATAGTGAAACAATGAGGCAAACATATACACTAAAACACTTGTCAATAACTATAAATATAGTTATAAATAAATACATATACATTTTTTTCAGTTTTCTCATATTATATTCTCATTTCCGCCAAAAATCAAACTTTTGCTTAGAATTCTTATGATTGGAAAACTAATGCTAATCTTGCTTCGAAGAACCATGTTTGGGCTCTTATACGGATTCCATGTTTGGGCTCTGATCGAAGAAGATGCCAGACGGGTCTTTGCTGCGTGAAGGATATTAAGCCACGATGCCGAATCCAATCGCAAAAATGCGGCCGCATGACGGAGGCATTCAAATCGTGGAACGCTCGAGATAACTCTAAATGTCTGTAACTTTCAATTAAAGACTCTATCATCCCTCTGACGGTGAAGTCCGACTCGCAAGAGGGCCAAACGAGATGGAATTTCCCTTCGTTCGAGCGTAAGAGAGATACGCGGAATCTCTTCCACAAATGGAAGTCTTTTTCAGGAGCGAAAAAAGTAGGGAAAACTTTCCAGCCTCGTCTGCGAGATATTTGCACACCGTTTTCTCCTCTCCTTTTCCCGTTTGCTTTCTCTCCCTCCGCCACCCAAGGCACCTCGACTCTCTTTCTTTGGCTTGACCCTCTTCTTACCCTGTCAATATCCTTCCCTACAGCTGCCGCCCCCTGCTGATCCAGCTGAAGCCCCTTACCCCCCTTTTCACGCTCCATCCAAAATCCTGCTCCTCTTTCCACAAAACTCGCCGCCCCCGCCGCATTCAATCATCCAGCTAGTAAAGAGAGAGATGGTGGTGGATGGTTTGTTGGAGTGTTCAGAGGACAGCGGGTCTTTTTTTTGTGGGGAATGTGCTGCGTGGAGGATGTCGGGGAGAGACCGTTGAGGAGTTCCAGGAGACCTCTCTGTCACTGTGGACAAGTGAGTATTCGGAAGAAAGAATGGAGAGGACGAAATAAAAGGACGGTGTTCCCAGAGCGCTGGAGGAGGAGTGAATTTGACATTTTTCGGCGGAAAGAAAGATATAGGCTTAAAACATATGTGGAAGGGGGATTGTCCTACTATAACAAGTGATCCGGAATAACTGCAGCGGACCACACACCTATTTTTCTTCTCTCCGGATCCCCAGTTGGAATGGTCCTGAATTCGAGACCCTTTTTCTCTGGAGAGGGTATCTTTTTCGCTCAGAGGATTCATCCTAAATTCAAAAGGCTGGTTTTGCAGGGACGCGGTCACGGGAGGATAAAATTCGTTTTCAAAGGATACTCTCGACCTTAACTTGGACGAATAAAGGAAAGTGGATTGAAAGCGTCGAATATCCTTTCCGTCTAATAAGATGAAAAAAGAGATTCTTGTAGCCAAGGTGCACTCGGAGGAATATTTTAAATTTACCTTCTAAAAAGGCATCAAGAGAAATATTTCCGTAATACTTTTGCTCCTCACGAAACGTAAAAGGACAACGAGCCGTACGGCTGTATGATGAATGCAACGGCTGCTATTTACGGTTTGGATTTCTCTTTCAATCAGTAAATTTGAAAATGTCTTGGAGGCAAGCATTCTCAGAAGTGTGTACTGTTTTTTTTTGTTGATTGAGGAGAGATGAATGATCCGTCCTTCTCTCACAAAACCGGACATGCCTGAGGCATTTTCTTTTTGTTGAAATAAAAGTTACCATAATTACTATTGATGTTTCCAAAGGCACCTTACTTATCTTCATTTTTTTGGTCACATAAAAGCGGCATTTTCATCAAAATTTAAATACGTCTAGTATTAAGAAATAGTGTTCACTAAAGATATACGCTTATGATTCATAACCTAAAAGGAAGACTTAAACTGCCGAAAGCTCCAAAATTGTGTTCATTTGCAGGATTATGTAAAAACAGTCTGACACCCTTGAACAAATTCAATGAAAAGAACAGAAACAAATTTACCAGCCTTATCTCCTGCCACCGGTAAAGGAAGAAAAACTGACCCATTGCCCAAACAAGTGGCTATACTATTTCTATTTGTTCTTCGTGGCCGAAATTTGAAGTAAACAGAATGAGAGGGTGGGGGTCATGCATAGGAGGGGGAGGTAGCCGAGGGTTAGGGATGGGCGTTTCCAAGGCAAACAACCTAAGGAAGACCCTCTGCGACCTTTTACACCACCGCGCACATATACACAGAGGAGAAAGAATCCCGCATCACGTGTCTCACACTTGTGCACGACGAACAAGAGGATCTCTTGAGGGACTCCTTCCCTAAGGGTCTTCGGTCACAATGGTTACCCCAAGAACCCAAAGCGGCAGAACTAATAGGAAAGGGACTCGGATTTCGGAGAAATTGTGGAAATGGCGAAATGGTTGCCATCAATAGGAAACCACGGACGCAAATTAGGGAGGGACAGTAAATCACGGGAAGAAAAGACACGAATTCATTTATCCTGTCCTTCGACTAAATTAAAAAAGGATGGCTCTATGGAATTGCGGCCATACGGAAAGTATTCTTTCTAAGATTGCTTGAGAACCAGAAGCATGGCGAGTTGATCTGGACGCTAGAAATTTTCGGAGATGCAAAGGACACTCCGCATCGAGCATAAAATAATCAATCAAAAAATAAATGCCTGTCGAGACCCTTGCTGCCAGTGTTTGAATTTCAAAGAGAGAAAGGTAGAGATCAGGAAGTTTTTGACATCTGTTTTAGAGTCTGGAAATGTGATCAGATAAACGCGATTGATGAATGTACATCGTCCATTACGAATATAAATATGAAGTGCTTCGACTTTGCTAGAAGATTTATAAAAATATGAAAAGCAAGCAGCAGAGATTTCCTTTTCTAATAAATATTTCGGCAATGAATTCCATTATCTAACCCAGCAGGGGCGAATCCAGTATTCCCGCTTGTGGCTGAACTTAAGTATTGTAACCAATAATCACCTATTCACGTTGTAATTCGAGCTAGTTGATTCTCATCATAAAATATTAAAGCCCATGAAAAATGTTTTATTGCCCAAATATTAATTGATAAGACCACTGAGAATTCGGTTCTGAATATATACTTGTAGAAACTTTTGGGGGAAGCTTAAACCCGTCAGCCGCCCCCTGGGTGCGGACCCGAAACCAAGCAAGTATCCATATTTAATCCAAACGAAGGACGAAAGGAAAGTATAAAAAACTGTAACAATGGTAATTGAAAAAAATGAGAATTTCTAAATTCAAGGAACTTGATTAGCTGCGTGAATACTCAGTAATTTCCCTCGGGAAAAGTGTCGCGGGGTGAGAGGCAAACTAAATTTGGTTTCAACGGAACGCGTTAAGAAGTGATTAGAATGTTGAACTGACACGAAAACTTGATCATAGTTATCTTCTTTCGACCAAAAAAATTATGGTAAAGTGAAACAAAACTACAAAGAGATAAATTTAGAAAGCAATGATAAAATTTTATTTCGTTAAATGTCCATCCAGAGATCAGTGTATAAATTTACAGATATAACACACCTGTAAAAGTAAGTTTACCACCTGGCTTTTCACCTTTCTGTAGTCACGATATATGTAAAGAATAGAGTTCTTCTAATCAAGGGAAGGAGTAAATCTTACAGGAATTATTGTATGATCGTGGCTGAAGTGCCAATAAGCACTTGTTATCTTACTGAAAATGTTAGCAGAATAATGGTATCGTAAAAAAGATCTCGTAGTTTCCCGTTGTTTCTGCTGTAGGAAGGTTTCTTGGGTTTTCAACTGGGTAATGTCTGCGGATATATCCAACCTTTCGGCCACTCTCTTTGTGGCCATCTTCAGGGATAAGTGCCGAGCAATTGTTTTGGTCCTACATATATAGGGGGATATATAATTTTTTGAACAAAAAATGATGGCCACAGAAAGAGTGGCCGAAACGTCGGACTTATCCAAAGACATTACCCGGTTAAAAACCCGAAAAATCTTCCTACAATGATATCGTACATAGTAAACCTATTCTGGTTATTTTGCGTCAAATAATAATCGCGTGTTAATCAATACCACCGTAACTTACAATATCACCTATTATTCATTTAATGTGACTGTGTTCACTTTTGCATGCGCACATCTTCATGAGTATTAGCGTATGTTTATGAATTTTAAGTTCCAAGCATAAATCCTGTAAAAGCGCTTAAAAATAGTTTCAACATCGCTCTCATTCCTACTTATTTTCCCTTTTTCTTATGTTCTTAAAGTTTTTTATCCATTATGTGTACCCATTACTTTCTAACCATAGACTTTAACCATCTTTGGTTATAATGTTTCTGTTCCGTTCTGTTTTTACTACCATTATGATATTCATTTTTATAAGACGATTTTGCATTAACAATCGTGAAATATGAAATTCGCCATCATAGCGAATGTGATGAACAAAAGTGGTTTATTTAAAATGATTAGCCTTTAAAAATCTATCGTGTTGTGCGTCAAAGAGGGAATTAAATTGAAAATTTATCTAAAATAGTGGCGTAATTCATATAACTAGATATTAGCACCATATTACGGTAGGCCATGAAATTGCTATGCAACGATTTTTCTCAATATCTAAGTTGACATCAACACCATCTTATACGCAGATATTATACCCCAAATTTCACCTAAACGTATTTTTTAATTCGAGGTACGGTAAAGGATTCAAAATCGTACGTGCATCTTTTGAATCAAATCGGCATGTTATGTGAAGTCTAGTGCTTTGAAGCAAAATATTACGGCTTCTGAATGCAGATACGCATATGTAGGTAGTCAACTGAATTTTATCTAATTAGCACGACTCATTTTCCTCCATAGCGTAACGATTATGAAGACATATAAGTCCTTCATGACCTTCTTCCCGTATTAAATTAAATGGATTCGTTCAAAGTCTTCTGTCCTCGAGCCCGATTTCTTTCCCTTGTGAATGCGCTTTTCCCTCTGCCGAGAGCGCGGTTAAATACCTCTTCGCCTCAATGACGCGAAACACGATCGACCACAATTTGCGATCGACCTGGGCTTCTGCCTTTAATGCGCAAACACATATGAGAAGGTGGAGTGGGGAGGAGAGCTCGGTCGCCCAGGATTTGGCCCTCTAATGCCCAAAACCCGCATTTGGTTGGCGTTATCGTCCTCCGCCTAACACTGGGATCGTCTGCCTTCTTGACATCTATTAGCATCCTTCTCAAAATTTATATAAAGGGAAGAGCAGCAGAGCATGCCACTAGGAAGACCACTACATGGTATATGGAAAAAAGAGCTGCAAAATTGTGTTTTTTTGGTGAATCTAATCATTAAATTAAAAGTATGTTTTATTAACAATTATGACATTTTACAATTATTTATTTGATTTTATTTTATCAACAATGATGATATTTTATTATTATTATTTATTTNCTTGCGACCGTGCGATTCTGAGAAAAGATCACTTCACATTTAAAATTCGAATGTCATTTCCCTTCCAAGAGCATCCATCGAAGTAATCGATAACCACAAGTAGCGATATTTCGCTCTATTACGGTGATTTAGTGCTAATTGAAAACTTCATTGCTTCCCTAAAATGACAGACGCAGAAAATTTAATGCAAAATGTACGTGAAATATCGGTGGATAATAGAGTATAAAAGAGCTATCTAAATTATTCCGAATTTGGATTGTTTTCACAAATTTTCTTTCCATTTCATATATGAATTATGGTCCACGGCGGGAAATTTTGAAATATAAATAAATTTTTTTTATCAGTAAAAATATTTGATAATGTTAACGAGATTCAGAAGCGATTAATTAATATTACTTCACGAATACTCAAGTATTATCGAATCCATCGAGGGACAGAGTAGAATTTCCTCGTCCATGCGGAACAAAAAACGATTTACCACCGTAGAAATGTGTAAGCGTATTGCAAGGTAAATGCAGGATTATGAGCAACTGACTTGCAATCTATATGAACAAGGATTAATTGCATTTAATACCTGATACTGCGGCTTGCTTATTGCGTTAATTAGTATTTGTGGGTACGATGTGATCGTCCTTCGCTATGCCACCCAAATCCTGTTCAAAAGACACCATAGATACAGCTCAGCGAGGATACGAACACTGGACTTAAAAGGGATTGTAATACAGAGGAAAGCGAATGGCGTCAGCGTGGAAGAACAAGGGATTAAGCAGAAAAGAGGTGCCGAAAGAGGAAAGTGAAATTTAAAAAATGAAAAATAGTGGAAAGATGCAAAATTAGGAGAGGGTGAGGATACCAAGACATTTCGGTTGTGCCACTTTCCGATGAAGTCGCCGTTGAAAGAGAATCAAAATTGAAGAGATTCTCGTTTCAGATTTCTAAAACTTAAATGGTAACACTGCTTCCTTAAAGATAGGGATGCGATTGAATGGAGACTAGAAATACAAACATCTGTTGAAACCAACCGCCGTCATCTATTTCATTTGGTGTCCGAAAAAACTTTATATGCCTAAGTTTTATTAATATTAATGTTAATTTACAATTAAAATTAAAGCATTCTAATAAATATAATGACTGAATTCTAATGATGAAGTAGGCAGATAAGTTTATCATCGCTTTGGTAGCTTAATTCTTGAAAATTTTGAGTAAAGAGTTATTTTGTAGTTCGGAAAAATGATCGAAGAAGATACTAAAATGAAAGTAAAAGTTTCAATAAAACGAGAAGGATAAAGGGGAAGATAACGTTACTACTATAAATCAAATCACATTTCTTAGAGTTCGAATGATACTTGAAAATAGGGTAGGGCAAGGAATACAATTGTTTGGTCCTACTATCGGTGGCCTCTTAAAAGCACATTTCTTGTTTCAGTTATATATGATTCATAATTGCATGTATTTCTTGAGTTTTTCTTCCTCATAAAATAGTAATTCTCTTTTTATGTTGTCAGATAGTTAGTGTAAACATATCAAGTTTTCCAGAAGAAAGTCTCAAATATTTCATAATTACTCCCTAAATGACGAAAACATTAACGTCGTTTCCGATTGAAAATATCTAGGTATTAGGCTGACTGAAAATCTTAAATGGGGAAAACACATCGAGGACATTGTTGCGAAGGCTTATAGGAATCTCCATTTCGTAATGAGGAACCTAAAACGAAGTGGGAAGGGTGTCAAGGAAAGAGCGTACAAATCCCTGGTCAGGCCGATAGTAGAATATGGAACGAATGTTTGGGATCCCCACGAAACAGGTCTTACTAAAAAGCTCGAAGGCGTGCAAAGAAAGGCGGCTAGGTACGTAGTCGGCAATCACAGGAAAACCGAAAGTGTAAGTGAAATGATAGCTAATATGAAATGGGAATCATTAGAATCGAGAAGGAAGTCTTCTAGATTAGCCGGAATATATAAGGCATGTAATTCTGAAGAGGATTGGGTTGAACTGCGTACTAGGTTTAAAACTCCGAGTTATGTTGGACGCGGAAATCATAGTTTAAAAATCAAGGAACGCGAGCAGAAAACAGATATAGCGAAATATTCATTCGTTAATAGAGGTATTAGAGAATGAAATTCTTTACCTGGAGAAGTTCTCATTCCAATGCCGAAAAATGTTAAAGCGTTCATAAAAAGGATACAATCGAGATGTATGTAGATTTCTTGTATGATCTCCTGTCATGGTATTCCATGCAACATTGTACATGCGACTGTATCGATAAATACCATGTATCTTACTTTAGTTACTTCTATTTCTACTTAATGTATAATATTATTTCTATTCTTGATGAACTTGTTTAATTTTATATGATGTAATTTGTTTCATGTATTTTTATACTCAATAAGTATAATTATTATATGTTATGTACATTTTTCAAATACTGCCTACGGGAGGTTTTTGGAGGGTTTTCCCTCCCGTCTTGGGCAAATGCCAGGCAGTTTTCAAATTATCATGTTATACTTCCCTCCAGCGTTGCCACCTGGCCAAATGGCCAAATTGCAATGCAGATCTTAATAAATAAATATACCGTTCCATATGAGCCTAATGTGGAAATTTCAGGATTGTATAATCGTGGAGAAATGTTCTCCCTGGTAGGAGGACGGTTATTTTTTTGTGACTCTTAATAGAGGTACTTTTGGAACAAAGTCACAAAAATGAGAACGATACCGGTAACTGATCGAAATAATTTAAAAACGTAAGAAGTGAATCATTGGATCAATATCAAAGACATACTGAAATATCTAGATTGAAAGGAAATGCGCTTAATAGAGACTGTGACTATAAGTAATTAGTAACTGAAATATTGAAATCAATGGAAACTATTCAAACATTTATGTAATAAATAAGTGAAACATGCGGTGATTTTCCGAATGTAAATATAAAGTTATTTTTTATAAATTTGCCCCCACAGCCACAAAATTTAAATGTAGCTGTGGGGGCCATATTTAACCAACTTCCTTATAACCTACATGGCATAGAAAAGCCAGGAGAAGCAAAAAGAAAAATTAAGAACTGGTTACTGGAAAATTCCCTTGAATTACAGTAGAAATTTTTTATATGTAACTGTGTAATTATTAACTACATTATTACATGTAACACATTAACTACATTATATCATGTAATTTCTAACATTGTAAATATTGTAATGTGGTAATTTACATAATGTGTAATATTGTAAATAATGTAATATATAATTTTGTTAACTTTAGCAACTTTAACACTTTAAAAATAATAACTTTGCAACACTTTGTATAAAATTTGGCACCTTCTCATGAGCCTTATTTGGCTAAGGAGGACCTTGCTGTTAAACTTCGTGACTTGTGTAACTACTATATCTCTAATATTTTTTCTAATTATTTTTTGTGAATAGCTAATTGTGTGCAATAATAAATTGGAATTAGTATTATTAAAAATATCTTTTAAATTGAGACATTGTGGTAATTTTAGGAAACGAGAGTAAAATGATGATACTTAAAAAAAGGTTTAAACAGCTTATACAGTTGTTTACTGTTCTATTCTAGGGGAAAAGTTATTTAGAAGAGAGATTTAAAAAGGAAAGCCGCAGTAAGAGGTATTTTTATGGTAGAATGCGAAGATAAGCATTCAAAGTTAAATTCCATCGAATAAATAGGATATTCGCTCGGCCATATTAGTATTCGAATGTAAACATGCATTTCACGAATAGAGAGACGTAAGTAAACGAGATAAGGGTTTGGCGTGTTCTGGATAAAGATTTTCGGTCAGTGGTGAAAGCAGAAATACTAAGGATGATTAAAGAGAGGAAAAAGACACCAGGAAGAGGCAGAAAAGTTGATCGCTGTAGGAAATGGAAAAGGAGCGGATTGATTCAGAAATGAGAACATCACTCTGAGAAGCTGATGGTAAGAGGAATTGGGGGAAAATTGGCAAAAGGAAAGACGGAAGCAATTAGAGATAAAAATATCGAGAGATGTGAATTTAGGATAGAGTACTCGGGTGGTAAAATCTCGAATATGAATGCGAAGACACATCGATGATGAATGGAGAGTACTGATGACGGTTCAAATAGATTCGTTTCCCTAATTGACTAACGCTCCAATTTTAATAACACCAGCATTGATGATTGAAGTCATTAAAAAAAAGTGTTCGTAGAACGACGTAAAATCACTTGAGATTTACTGAAGCTTGCGGATGAGGGAAAGAGATTACATTACCAACTTAATAAGGAAACTCGAGCGTACGTTCCAGCGATTCGGTACCATTGATATACCGATGATGCTTTTTGAAAGTTATAACGGAAAATGTGTTATCGAAAGAAGATTAGCTTGTTACGCAGCCCCTTGGGAAGAAATCCAAACTGATAAAACATTTCTGTCAATCGAATGCAAAAATGGAAATATCTCGGTTCCTATGTAATTGGGGCCAAAGAAATTGAAAACCCATGCAGAAAATGTTGTTTCCTCAGCCTCGAGACTTCCCCTTAAATGAACGAAAAATTCGGGCGACTATCGAATTATTAGAGCACTCTTTTGGATAACTTTTGGGCGGAAGGCGGAGGCCTCGTGGAAAATAAGTTAGTGAAGAACGGACATCGGCGGTGGATTGAGGCCGGATTATCCTTCCGGAGCCGACGCTCCCTTTCTTCGGGATTATCGACCTCTTTCATTATCACCAATTCAGCCTTTCATCGCATTTTGGAATTCTCATCTCTTTCATCGCCATCTGCTTCGCTTCCTCTACGCCGATAACGAACAAACTCTTTTCAACTTGCCGCACGCTCGAAAATAAAGTTTCCACTTTTTCTCCGGGATTTTTTCACTCCTTCCTCTTTTTGCGACCTTTTTAACATCTTCGCTTTTTTTTCTTTTTCCTTCCAAAATCTGCCTTGCGCCCGGATTTTTCTTTACTTTTAAAAATAACTTTGTCAAGCGAGGATTAAGTGATAGAATATGTAAATCATTGATGAATATCCCGGAAAAGATTCATAATAAAGTTTGGACATAAAAATGGTAAATTATATTAAAAAAATAAATTTCGGTACATTTTTACGTTCAGCTATCGTCGAAGAAAACGACTATTTAATTTATACCATTGTTTTTTCTATCCTAATTCATTTATCCCTCGCAAAACCACCAGAAATTTCATATTAACGTTTCTCCCCTAATAGTTTCTTTAACTTATTCTACAATGACTTTCTCTCTCTCTTCCTACTTCCCTGATTCTAACATTTCTTTTAATTTGCCACTCTTTCTCTCAGGTTATCTTCACTTCCCACTCCTTTCTTACGCCTAACTCACCATCTCTACCTGAATCATATTCTTCAGTCCAGATCTAAAAATATTAAGTACGTTAAATTCTTTCAATTATATTCGTTATCCTCTTTAACCCATTTCGAATGAAAGAGAAGTAGAAAGAGAATGCGATGGATCGTGAAATGGAAGGTGCCACTACCGGAGTTAATTGGCAGATGTCCATAAATATACAAAAAGGAAAACAAGTTTCAATCTAATATAAAAAAGGAAGTTGGACTTTAGAAGGGAAAAGGGACGATCTCGTTATCTTAAGGCATGTCGTATGAAGAAGAACATTTTTCTTTTGAAGCGGATATTTTAAAATGTTATTTCGTTTGGCAATCTTGTAGCTTATTTCATTCCTGTCAATTGCTGATGGCAAAGGTTGAGATATCCTTTTTACCTCACACTGAGCTGTTTACTCCCTTCTCTGAATTTGTACTGTACATTTTTGCTGCATTTTACATTCTAACCTGTTTCTGTAAATGAACCACCGATGAAAACTAAGGCTCTAGTACTTTATGAAAATTATGTTAAATTTCTCCTCCATTTCCAGCTTTCAAAACGTCCTCTTCCTTCCATGGGAGTATTTTCTTACACCTATCCTCCCACAGTTTTACACTATAAGTAAAGTTTTTAAACTTCTATATCTCTCTTTCTCACATCACCCATTCTTTTACCATATCTATTACCTTCACTTTTCACCTAATCCTCTCGCCCGCGTTTTCCTCCATAAACACTTACTTCCGGTCTTGCCTCGTACGAATCCATTTCCTCATAGACTTTTTCTAATTCCCTTTCACCGGATTCTTCTACGGTACCAATTATCCAACATTTCATTCGATTTTATATCTTCACTTCCCTTCGCAGAAATGTCCGAACTGATGACTGCCCTTTCCTAATCTCATCGCCTTTTTCCTCCACCAACTTTCTCCACTCGCACTTTCTAAAAATCCCCGCACGCCGAACCTTCGGTAACTTGCAGGGATAACAACGTTAGCCTTCGTCCTGGAGAAATATAAAAAAGAGAATCTTTGGTACTTGGCTTCAATTTACGGAGCCAGACTTCTCTCATCGATCAAACCGACTGTGCCATGAACAAAAAAGCTCATTGATAAACTCCTATTCAAATCTCCGATGATTCCTTCGCCCTTCTCATTCCATTCCCTAAGACGAAAGATCAAATACTGAACGACGGAAATCGATTTGAATTTCGTAGGTGCACATCACTCCATTCGTTCGCGAGGGCTTTTCACGGTCCTTTTGGTCTGCCTAATATGGTTACATGCGCATCGGAGCCTCTCCGGAAAATCCACTGTAATCATTCAAGCACTTCCCCCGCCTTATTTCTCTCCTATGTTGCAAAAGAGAGTCAACCCCGCCCTAAAAACTATCCCTTCCTAAGAATCCTCCCCTACCTCCCTTGGGGCTATGCCTCCCAATCCCCCGCTTTCCTTTAATTCCAAAGCCACCCCCTCGATCCAAAAGGGGAAGGAGATGGAACGGGGTGTGGAGCGTCGGGGGTGGGGTAAAGGGGATTGGGGGTGGAAGGGGGATAGGGAGGGGACATGAGAAAGCCAGTGTCGGGGGGTTGTAAAAGAGCGAGGGGTGCGAGGAATGAAAAAGATTTGGATGGGGAAGAGATCTGCTCCTGAAGGGAATTTCGTGGAGGAGAATTTCTCGGGCGTTATGAGGATTTAATAACCATTGAATGGAGTCGGGAATCGATGGAGCAGACCTGGAAGGGAGAATGCCCAAATGGACGCGGAATTCCTGAGATTACTCAAAACATTTAATGGAGAAGTCGTGGGTATTTCTGTGACCTGAGGCAATTAAGCACGCCAGCTCTCTTTGTATTCACTTGCGTTCAATAGCGTAATCATATTCTTATCCTTGTATATTAGCCTGTGGAGAGATATGTCTCATTTAACTCTCCAATCAGGTTAGTTGAAGCTGAAAATATAGAGCTCTGAGTTGATGTAAATTGAAGTTCGAACACAGAAAAAATCTGCTTACATTAGCAATATAACTTGAGGACGTTGTTAAAATTATGTACAAATGCCTGTCACGGTGATATATACTCAGATAGACTAGGCCAACGTAACTAGGTGAGCCAGCTACCGAACACCAGAGATAGGAAAGAGGCGTGGTCAAAATCTTTCTCCAAAACGTATTACTTTAACATAAATTGTTTATAGGTTGAACGAAAAAGAAACTATCAAAGCGTTTTGTAAGGCCTGAAAGGCTAAGTTTCTCAAATAAGTTGTTTCGTAAAAAGTTAGCATTTTATAATCATAATTCGCGTTACTTCAATATTACACTATCTCGCATTGCAATTATTATAAATATGTCCGCGTCTGTTGCATAAAATTAAAAATTGAAATTTTTTAATTCAATCCAAATCGAATAAAATAAAATTTTCCTGATAGTTATATGAACGTTTATATTTACCCAATGTAGTAAGTAATTAATGAAATTTGTTGTGTTGTTTCAATCAGTTTATCCTGCATTATATACTATCATATAGAGAAGGATCTTGTTTGTTTCTACACCCTTGCGACCGTGCGATTCTGAGAAAAGATCACTTCACATTTAAAATTCGAATGTCATTTCCCTTCCAAGAGCATCCATCGAAGTAATCGATAACCACAAGTAGCGATATTTCGCTCTATTACGGTGATTTAGTGCTAATTGAAAACTTCATTGCTTCCCTAAAATGACTGAAAAACGTTGAGAATAGATAATACGGAAATACATGAGATAAAAACAAGAGGAAAGACAACTTCTTTCTGTCCTAATATAGCATTAATTCACGATGCTGTTATGAGAGATATCAACGACCTAGGTCATTCATTAAACATTTCTATTCACCTAGGTATAAAATAAACTACTTCAAATACAGAGGAGAGTCTTGGAAGGCAGTTCCGCCCTATATAATAAAATTGTTTAGACCTAAAAATCTTCGCATCTAGCTGGAAAGTAATTAATTGAACCCTTGTAATTCTCCGATTTTCACTGCATCAACCTGGCATTCACTAACAAGATTGATGATGCGGTTCCCATAAAAACACCTAGGCCTAAAAATCTCTCTTACGCCTTCGGAGGAATTTTGATCGCTTATTAATGGGTAAAATCTCCTTGATAAGTAGCAAAAACATATGCCTCCCACAGAAGGTCGCCTCAGCACGCATGCAATAACTTTCCAGGGGGCAGAAAAATGCGCTTTCAAGGTAAAGCATGGGGTGTTGGAGAAGAAAAATAAAAAAAGGAATGGCAGAGGAGGGTTCCTTTTTAAGAACTTTCCGGAAGTTAAACTGGACCCGGGGAAGTATGAAAGGCCACTAAAGAACAGAAGGAATAAAGGAGAGAGACAAATGGTAGGAGAGAAGATAAAGGAAAAAGAATGAAGGTTGGAGTGGAAGAAATGGTGATCAGAGCAAAACTTAACTCGTACGCATGAAAAATATGATCATTGATTGAAGACAATGAAGGAACGGAGAGAGAATATAGAAATGGAAAGAAGGCGACAATTCTTCTAGAGCTGAAGAATGTGGAAGATGGAGTTCTAGGAGAAGGGAAGATGCAGAGAGTTCTCTTTTGGAAGAAGAAGAAGAAGCAAGGAGGCACGCCGATGAGAAATTACTCGCCCTTTTCCCCTCTTTGGAAATCGCACTCCAGCGCTCATTAATTAATCCAACTGCGTCCAAGGGGAGGCCATAAATTTTCACCCTTCCCTCTCCTTCTCTTTTCCCACCCACTGCTCTTTCTTTCTCTCTCCTGAGAATCTCAACTCCATCCCAAGGCCCGTTCTTCTCTCACACCTTTCTACCACTATGAACAATCCTCCTACACCAATTCCCGAATTTTTAAGTCCTTTAATTCCTTCGTCCACACGTTGTGGGTCAAGTTAATCCGAGCATGAGGCATACGATTGGAAATGAGGTGGGTGTGATGTTTTAAGCTATGCCACTCCCTAAAAGAGCTCCAGTTGCAGAGAGAAGAGGACCCAAATCATTACATTATTTCCATGACCATCGCTTTCATGAAGCATCTTCGTTCTCTAAATCGAGCTCAATCTAACATTTATTATGATATATGTGTAATTGGCACCATTAATACCAATTAATGGGGTATTAGATGTTAAAATTTATTCCTTCTATCATAGCTGTTTAAAGTTTCGCTACCGTATAATCTTACTGCCTCCAGTACATGCAACAATAATGAAAGCATTAAACTCACAGTACACAGAGAGAAATATAACGAATTTTTAAAAATCTGTAAGGAAACTATGACAATATGTTATTTCTACTTCATATCTACTCGGGGGTTTGCTCTCATAGTTTCTCATCCATAATAAATAAACATATTCTTTATATAAATTATTTTGTAGGTCATTACTTGCATAAACTAAACTAACTGTATTCCTTAATTATGGTTCCTTCCAATAATCCTCAAAGCTAATCTTAATTTTGATATAAGTAATTCTAAGCTTGCTAATCTTCCCATTACCCAAGAATTTAGAGCATATGGTATTCCAAAACTCTAGCAAAAACAACCTCAACAGGTATTACATTGCTAATATTCCGCGTGCTCTCAGTACTGGTTCGGTGTGAAAAATATTGGAAATCTAAAATTTTCAACACGACTAAGCAAACCATAATTTTTCTAAGATCAAAATTTTCTTCCTAAAGCGATTCATAATTTTATCCTCGATTTAGATTCCTTTATCTATACTACATTGTGTATGATTCGTTCCATCCAAACCGCGACAACAACTTCCACAAAGAAGAAGCGCGAGCGAACGCCCGAACCACCGATTCCATCGGTAACAGAATTCGCTCTTGGGTAAACAAAATAATAACGGGAGACCCCTTTCCGCCGATATATAAACCGTTGGCAAGCATCGCACGCTATTCATTAATTTGCATCATCCTCTTCTCCCGTTTTTCTTGTTTTTCCTTCCCTGGCATCCGCCTTCTCCCGCAGCGTCCGAAACCTTCCCACGGCGCCGTTCCTTCTCGAGGCGCCGCACCCCACTCCCGCTCCTCCAACCGCTCCCTCTCCTCTTCCCGTGACGGCATCCCACTATTTCTCCGCTCGCTTTCTCCGTAATTTCTCTGCCCGATTATTTCGTCTTCCCGCCGACACTCCCCCATCTCCAACGCACATAATATGCTTCGCTTCAGCTCTTTAACGTTCGTGAATGTTTTTACCTCTTTTTATTGGGGCCCGTGACGTTTCCTCCTTTTTTTAACAGAAGAAGAAGTTCTAAAGAGTTTTAAATTAAGTGTCCGAGAGAGGAGCGCATTGATTTAGATTGCCCGAACGAATGAGTTAGCCCATCTCCAATTAATGGTGCGTTTTTTGATCCATTATGTAAATCAGAGGAATAAAAGTCTGAAACTCGGAACTTTTTTTATAGGGGTCGCTTCTTTCGAGTTGATTCTGGAGAGGATGGATTTCTTCCTTTAAGAAAATTAGTTCTCGAAGGCATGTTAATATAATCTATTGAATAGCATTAAATACGACCTTTAATTGAATTCTGGCTTAAAATTTTTAAAATTTTCGCTGTGATCGTGGAAATAACTCGGCGGTTTGCTCAAAAGTTGATAATTCAATTCCTAGATTTATTCAGGCTGAAGAAACGCTAGGCAGAGGTTCATTCAAGTATTTCATTGGGAAAATTAATTAGATACACGTGAAATATAATAGGGATTGTTTTGAGATTCACTCTCACAAATGAAAACTATCAATATCTGTACAGGATTTTATCTTGAAGATGTTTGAGTCGTTTGAATTGAAACAGCATAAATAGGTTTATCAAAAGTTACACAAAAGGTTCATTAAAAGAAAATTCAGTAAACCAGTCTTTCAAATTCACATGTACTTTTAAAGATACCTATTTTATTCAACTTAATTTCTCGATATTCCAAAACTTTTATCAATGATTATTTCAGTTACAAAATTAAATATGGGAGGTATACTTGGGTTATTTTCAAATCTGTAAACTTTTATTATTTTTCCCAAGGAAAAACGGACATGAAAAAGTCTGACGAGGACTACTGACCCCGGGGAGTCCCGGGTTCTCATCCCGGTCATTATTGATGGCCCGGTTATCATCGATTTTTCAAAATCAATGATAACCGGGCGTAAAGTCAACGCATTCATAAAAGATAGCTGAATTTGAATGGGAGCCAATAAATAAAGGATGCCTGGAAAAATTTTCTTAAAACAGGTTCGAAAATTCAAAATATTAATTTTAATGACAACTTTCATAACGTTGGTAAATATTTAAGGATGGAATAACTCATATGTCATAAAATAAGCTGTATCACAAATGCAAGGTATAAATATTTCAACGAAAGCATTAGCAAGAGAGAGCAAGAGATTAGCTCTTTCGATCTTTATTCGGCGTTTCCCCAATCTTATTTTCAGAAGCAATGAGGCTAGGTATATGAGCAATTAATAGTAATAATAATACGTCTTAACATAAGGACTAAATTTAAGAGAGAATTTTCTGTCGAATATTATTAATTATTCTAATAAGCAAACTAGAAAGAGATGGAAACAGTTTTATGAGTCAAAATCTCCGCCGAATTTCAACCTCTCCTGCGAAACCTCCCCCTTCTCCAGAACTAGGTAAGCACTCGTTCTTTCGATGTGATTCATTCCTTACCCGGTGATTCATTTTCCACTCTTTGGTGAAATGAAAAAAAGAAGCTACGACTGCTAACCGACAACGAACGCGTCCCCTGTTTATAAAACCACTCCAAGGCTATAAATAAATTTTAAACGTTTAACGCTTTCTCTTGGCTGCGTACGTTACACTAAATATTGCCAAGCTAACACGGAAGGCAAAATAAAATGAAATTTTAGATTCATAGCCGAAGAAACATTCCTCGAATGATAGATAGTGATAGATTTTCTTGTGTAAAAAGTGAGTGAAAACATGCGGCATATATTACGTTTGTCTCCTTTGTTTCCTTAAAGAAGATCAGATGAAAAGATTTGCAGCAACAATTTAAAAATAAATTCCATACGTAGAAATACGCTTTACTTGCTAAGAAAAAGCCAGGAAAGAATTTGGTAGGAGATTATTTTACTTAGTATATTAGAAGAAAACGATAGGTAGGAAGCGTGGTAATATATATTCACGGATCAATTTCAGAATGATTCCCAAAATGGTTATTTTAGAGGTATGAAAGTATAAAACTATACAGTCTTTAGTTTTACCGTATTCAACTTCTGCTTTGCAAGCATTAATTCACACCATTTTTTATAAAATTTCTATCAAAATAACGGCATGAGCCGTTACATCATGGATGTGATGAACAAATAAAATTACATCCACTTATACATTATAAAGTGTTTATATGAAAATAAAGATATTAACCATAAAAAAAAGATGAAATAAAAGAGCCTGATGAAAATTATGTTCTTGACAGCGAAATTACATATGTATTGGGCATAAAAAATTAATTATGCTATTGAAAATTGCAAAATAAAGTTATTTCGAATTAACTTGGAAATTATTCCATTGTACATACATACCTATAATTCACCCAGACTATCGTATCCCGCTATCCTGTTAAGGAAAAAAGGAACGAATTGTTAGAGCTTAGTATTGGAAATTTTCAACATTATGAAAATCACCTATGTAAGTGAAACATCATTCCTAGTCAATTTTCATGAATTCTAATCCGTTACTTTGGCATTAATTTAATTTCATGTTTTCTGTATGAGGTACATGTAAGAATTTGTGAAAATTTTACTTAAATTCGACCAAAACTTAACTTTAATTCATATTGAAGTTAATATAAAAATCTATATTCTGAATAATCCCTGAAATTGAAGAGCATTTCAACATTTTAACAACATTCATTGGTACTAAAATCAGATTATCTATGCGATAAGAAATGTCCAATAACTGCTTGATTCAAAACAAGAATTTAAGCATAGAGAATTGTAAAGTAGCATAAATAAGTAAGTTAACTTAACGGAATAATAAATGATAAATAAGGCGTGCGAAATTCTCTAACAAAAAACGTCAATAAAAAACGTTCCAAGGTCATTCCTGAAACTCAGAGTCAACAAAAACCGATAAAAGGGCAAATCCCGTCATTCGGCCCGCTCTTCCAATCATATTAATTCAGCGTACATACGGGAAAATCTTTTGAAGACAGGTGTGACGCATGGGTACGTGATCAACTCAAAGAGTGATCCGAACGAAAAATATCATTACGGCAGCGTGGCGACCGCTCGCGAAAAGTTTAGCGGGGATTGAAATGACGATCGCAGCGCGAAGTGAGAGATATGACCCAGATCTTACTCTTCGAACAATTCCCTCCCTACCTCTCATCACATCACCTCCCCTCCTACATCGTGACTGAAACGAAGGTCCCTTTAAACATCCTTCTTTTATGTAGCAAACCATGAACTCGTTGCCGACTGAATATGAAACACTGACGACTGAAAAACTTGACGCGAAAAAAAAGTCATTGACATGTCCGATCCATGAGTTTTTCTCCATTCACAAAGTTTCTAACTTCCATTTATTTCGTCTCATACTCGCTTTTCCAATTAAAAGCCATATTCATTTCTTGTCGCTCTTTAAAATGCCTTTAAGAAATACCTAAAAAAAGAGGAAGGAGAAATGAAGGTTTTTCTTTATTGTATTAGCAAAACCCACAAGATATTCAACTGTATACATTATCGTCGCTTACCTTGCGACTGATAATTTGGAAGAAGGAATAAATGATAGTCTATTTTTTATTTCCCTATCTCACTTCTTTCAATACTAATATATACATCTACCATCTTACCCTGAAAATCTTATAATGGCGTGAGGTATGAGGTGTAAACACCAAGGTCAACCTTCCCTATTTAATATATCGGTGGTTATTAATGCAGAAAATGTTTATATCTGCGATTTGGTTTCGCACTCATCTCTCTTGTCACAAGATTATCGTCGGATCGGCTGAAGTAGCGGAGAGGTAGTTTCATTTTCCATTACTAGTAATACGCTTTTCCTGAGTTAATATCATGAACAAAAATCTGTATTCCATGATCCTGCTAAGCAAGACTGTCTTAGTAAATCTGCTACTGGATGATTCATATCTTATTCTTATGAAGGAGGTGAATTTCCATATTTTACACATAGCTTTCATCTCTATAGTTCACTAGTGGAAGAACAATAGGTGCTCAAGTGTACACAAGATTTCCATAACCTTCAGGAAATTAATCGACGAAGTAGAATTGAGGGAGGAAGCCAAGCGGAAAGGAGCATTCCTTTTAATTAGTTTCAGTCAGAACTCGTTCCTCTGTTGATGTAATTCGACTTAAATTTCGCCGTAGTATTAATTAATGCGCAGGGACGAAGGCGATTTCCTGCGACGAAATGAGAATCAGCGGCGAAGAGAGATACTTCTGAATCACTCTTAGTAATACGCGAACTATCGTAGCGAGACGAGGGGGAGAATCTTCGTGTGAAACGGGAAGTTTTCCGATTGGGATCCCCTCTCAAATTCAAAATGACTATCTTGCGAAGGCATTGTGATAGAAACAAATCCTTGATCTCATCTCGTTCTCTCGGAATAAGCGAAGCGTATCTTTGACGATGTTCGACGGGCGCCTTCCCTTCCTCCCTTTATATCGAGCTACAAAAGAGTGTGCTACATCAAAAAGAATCCTCCCCTCACTCTTGGGCTTTGGGAAAATCCCGATGCGCCTCGTTCCATCTTCTCCCCATTTAAGTTCCGCGAACACCTCCTTTCCTTGCGCTGCCATCCATCTCGCACCATTCGCCATCCTTTGCCACCTGAAAACAGACTCCGTACTGCCATCGCAAACCGATTGATCTGGTTCCTCCTGAAGCGCCCATCTCAAAGTAAAGCGAACAATTCCCATACTCCTCCGCTCCGTGGGAAACCGATCTGCTCTTTTCATAGCCAGCGGCAAATAACGTTACGCGTCGAAGCGATGGAAAGCATTCTCAGCGGAATCGAATCCAAAGAAAGTCCAAAAATCGAATCCCTAAAAAGACTTCCGTCGTAAAAATAATTGTAATTCATCAATTCTGATTAAGTGAATTGTTACTATACATACGTTGTTCATAGCGATAATTTAGGGTATCAATCGCAAAATTCTAGCTAAGGTAGAAATAAACGCAGCGATGAAAAATTGCTGAATTTTTGCTGCGTTGTTTATAATTAAAGGTCCTAGCTGTAGATACTTGATTTCTATTTAGGTTTCAGTATTTACTTTTAATTAAGAACAAGCATCAATAGTATAAGATATCAATACTGGAGTTAAAAGTAATATTATGCGTATCTACTTAAATCAGAATGTATTTTATTCGATACTTTATCTCTTGAAGCTGTAAAACGAGAAAGAAATACGTCACCTATTTGAATTTCATAAAACTCGTACTCTCGAAATTCTCTCCAGCTTTTAAGGCCCATGAGGTTCTCAAAATTAGCTGCGTACAAAACATTGCTAGTTTTAACGTAATATCAGCAAGATATTTTCTTATGCTGAAAAATTTGCTTAAAAAATTCCTTATAAAATCTTTGAACGTAAGGATGTATTTAGATGTAAGAAATGTTTTATACTGATCAAATAGTTAATTCAATGGTTGTTACTGCGAAATGGGGACTGAATTCGAGGTTCAACCCAAGTGATCAATTATACTGATAACCCTGCCACACGCCGAAAGGCGGCTTGCAGGGTATTTATGTAGATGTAGCTACTTCCAAGTTTTTTATAAAATATATTTCAGCGTAAATCACTACTCCTCTCTAACGTAAACCACTACCCCCTTTTACGTAAATAAAATATTATAAATATTAACGGTATATTGTAAATATTAACTATATACTATACTACTATATACTATATTTACCGTCAAATGAGGGAGCAAGGAAAAGACTTCACCGGCTCATAGAGTCCGGTGATGATGTCTCTATGAGTCCAAACCGTGGTCGTTTACCAAAAATATTGAGGTTTTTAAAAGCTTATCATTTTACAAATTTAAATTTAAACTCATATAATTCATTTACACAAAAAATTCTATAGTTGTATTAATAGTTGTAGTTCTAACTATTTTTATTACTCCAATGAATAGAAAACAAAGACATGCATTTTTATTCCGACCCTTTCCATCCATCACAAATCCAATCCAAGTAAAGGTTAAGGGAAAAGTTCATAATCCGTTTTATTAATTATGTGAGTTATGTTTTGTAATTAATCCAAAATAACCTTAAAATTTCCTTACCAATTATAATTACCGAAATTATTCAATTGATACCTATCTATAAGTAGATAGTAGGAAGGGAATAAAGATGTCTAAAACAAGCGGTTACAAACAATTCTCGATTTAACTGTCTCTATCTTGCCAACTTCTTGTTGGATTCTATTAAAAATCAGACAATAGTTCCTTGAAGTTACTTGCAGTATAGAACTAATAATATTAAATACATAACAGAATAGGAAAATGGTGTATTAAGGGCCCAATAAAAATGTAAAACAACAGTTATACTATATTGCCCATAATGAAAATAATAAACACAGAATTTGTCTAGAATATAAAGCTACTTTGTAGCGATACAATCAAACCTACGGCAATTATTCCTTTGAAGTTGTAAACTATGAGTAAACGGCACTCTGCCATATCGTCATATCTTTTTAAGTAGATAAATAAATTCAAAGTAGCTTCAAATCGATCGAGGCTCAGACGTTTTAGAATTTGCCAAATGAACGACATTTTTCGGAGTAAAATATATTGCTAAAAAAGATGTTTTTGCATTTGTAACTGAATAAAAATAAAACATTTAAGACCCACCATTCCGTCCAGCGAACGTAAAATCGGAGGAGTCCCAAGTCACAAAATATTTACGTGGAAGAGGGACCTCGAAGTAAGGAAATTTTCAGAAAAGAATTTCGCCTTCCGGAAGAATAATGAAAGAAGCCAGGGCTTTCGCTACGAATATCCAAAACACGACACAAAAATTCGGGTAAAGTATACATTCGAATCAGTTTCCAAAACATTTCTCAACTTCTTGGCAATTTCGCCAACCCTTAAGAGGAGCTTCGGAACAACGAGAGGTTTTTGAGAAAAAAAGGCATTATAAAAAATACGTTCCGAAATAGCAATATTAAATATTAAAGCCTAAAGGGTGGGGTAGGCGGAAAATCCGAGATGAAAAACCGTTTTTTTCCCTCCTTTAGGGGGAAAGAGAAAACTTGCCGCAGATGGCTATGAGCGTCCCTCTAGACGACTCAAAACGGGAGACAACGGAAAGGCGGTCGTGGAAAAAATAAAGAGTGAAATGATGCGCATGATGAGAGAGTTATGGAGGAAGCAATTTGCATGGGGACAAATGAGGTTGAAATGCGACGGAGGGAAAATGAGGAAAGGGAGGTAAAGAATAAACAGAGGAAAGAGGAGATTGAGGGGAAGACCGCGAGATGGCGGAGCGGTGATTGATGGGTGGCGTAGGGGGATCAAGGAAGGGAGGGGCAGAAAATTGAAAATGCCGTACGGTTTCAAAAGAGATATTTTATTCAGAGGCGAATCAAGGCGCATGTTTCGGAAGTTGAGATGAAGGGAGACCGAGAAGTGAGATAGGCAACAAGAGAAGAAAGGAGACAGATGTAAAGGCGAAGAAGGGGATGCATAAAGGAAGGAAATGTGTGGAGTGGGGAAAGAATGAACAAGGAAGAAAAAAGTAGAGATTCAGAGGGTCATGCGGAAGAAACTGGAAAAGATGAATGGAATGAGGAAGTCAAATAGGCAGAAACATAGTGTATGTGAAGGAGAAAATTGAGATGTAATGTACTGAATTTATCTTCCTGTAAGACTTAGAATATCATACAAAAATGGCAGGAGGGATTGTGTGTTTACCGATTTTTTTTTAAGTTGAACAATCCCACTACTTTGATGTCACTTAAGATGTACTAATGTCAAGAAAGAAAATTATTACCGCCTCTAAAATAAGAGATATATTTCAGTTATTAGAACCTGAACAATATTTGAAAACCCGAATGGCCGTACATGCCAAGTAGAAGATAGCTAGGACTGAGTGGGCTGGACGAGTTAAAATTCTAGAAAATCCAGGAGAATGGTGGAATAAATTGAAAGGAGAATGTAGCAGAGAAGAAAAAATCATAAAAGGAACGTCTGGATAAGTAACTGCTTCAAAAATATTTTGCGAGAAGAAAAAGGGAAGGGTAGAGGAAGACTGGAAGATGAAATGGGAAAGACAGTTTGACAAAACGCCTTAAAGAGCCTCGGAAGAGATTGAATAAAAGCAAAAGGAACAGAAGGCAGAAAAACGAATAGGAAGAATGGTGCAGGAGGAGAAATACCAGAATATTGGCAGATGTACACGGCGGTTAAAGCAAGATGCATCTAATGTAATAACGGAAGTGGTTATAAGGCTCCTGTCAACATCTTTACAGTAAGAGAAAGAACGGACCTCTACGAACTACTACACTTTGAGTGGAATTGCCGTTTTACGGAAAGAGTTCGAATTAACACCCACTCCTTGATCGTGTAGATTAATTCCGAAGTAGAGGATATGCAAAGCTTATGAAAAAAACGCATGAATTCCATCTCAGCCGTAAAAAGATATTATAGTAATTTCCAGTTAAACAATCGAACTCCACATAGAAAAACGGAAGAATAAATAATAATTACTTTGCGAAATGATCGAGACGAATATTTTCATAGTTATCCCAAGCATTCTTAAAATGAAATTGTTAACTGTTTTGAAAATTCATAGGTATTGAGACTGAAAAGAAGATAAGAAATAACACGAATGAGGAAGTATTTGTTTGCGGAAAAAGAAAAATCAAGTTCATTTTTATTTCTTACGGAAGATATTTACATCGTATATCTTAAAGTTATAAAAACATAAATATACGTAAATACGACGGTGATTATTATAGTAAATATCCAACTAGGCACGCCTAGAATCTTAGGAAACAGCAGCATTAAAGGATATCAGAGGTCCTAAAAAAATTCACATCGTTATTCATTAAAATGCTAATGTTTTAAATCGTCAATCACGGGGGAAAGAGAGACGAGGAAGACGTGAGAAAATAAGCCATTAAAAGAAAAGATAGGAAAGAGAAGTTGGATAGAGAAAGGAAAAGAATGAGAAGGAAGGAAGTGAGAAGATATGAAGGAATGGTGGCAATTGGTAGGAGGAAAGGAGTGGACTGAGGGAAGAAAAGGGAAACATTAGATTGATAACGCGAGGGAGAAGTGGACAGAACGAGGATGCGAAGAAAAAACGTCCCTCTCTCCATTTTTCCGCCGCTGTTTGTCTCCATTAAGTGGGTGTCTATTTCACCGAGCTCCTCTCCGAACTGGAAAAAGTAAATTGCACTAAAGGGATTGCATTACAGATTTTATTTTTGAAGCGAGCTAAACGCATTCCATCGATTCACTCCTGGAAGTTATCGTTCCAGACACGCAGCAATATGTCCAGAGTGCTTCCAAGCTCTCCTAAATTTTATCGACCCTGAGGCTAGGGTCTCATTACTTATGCAAATTAGAACAATTTTATCACATTTATTCGTTATTTTTCTATTTATTACATAACGGATTTATTAATGATTAAGCGGAACTTGAAGTTCCTTGAACAATTGTCTGGAAGACTCTTCTACTACATTACCTAAAACTTATAGCAAGAAATTTAACTTTTTGTTTCATACATAACATATTCCCTTCATTTAAGAGAGAAATCCTTTCAATATTCAACGACTTCTTTTTAAGTATATGAAAGCATGTTTTTCAGTTTAGCTTTTATCTCAGATTAGATTTTTTACTTATGCTCATAAAAAAATTAGCTGCTTTATCGATAGAGCCCATGGCAATGGATTCTAAAAATATAAATTAAGATTACGCCTTCGTTGTCTTTCATATGAAATTATTCAAGCTTGATGACTCTGGAATTGTAATATTTATTAGGCTTAAAATGAGCAGAGGTTAAAGAAGAGTTTGGTTATATCAGCTTCATATGAGCCTACAAAATAATTTTTCAGAAAGGTGAATCCTTTAACGAACGCGTGAGACCTCTCCCAAACGCTTCGTCCAGAAAACGGTCGGATTAGAAATTATATTTTCTCAGTAATCACTCCTGAATAAATGAATACCTTCAAAGCAATGAAAGATTATCAAAAGGATGCAAGATCCGCAAACACCGTATCCTTAAAAAATCAATGGGCGGAACGTTAAGAGAATAAACGATAAAATCGATATTCTAATGAAAAATGTCCCGTTCTGTGATGAATAGCAGCTTACGAAGTAATTTCGGGTAAAGCCAAGAGTTTTGAACTCAGTCTTTGTGGTGGTTTGGAAACACTTGAGGGCTGTTGTAACACGGCGCGAATCAGCGATGCTACGTAAAAACTTTGGTAATTCCCTTTCCATATGCTGGAGGTCTGTGCAAGAGGGAGGTGGATTAGGTGAACGGAAGTCGTATAATAAGAGCTTAGAGTAGAGAAAGAAGGGAGGATTTTTGGGGAAAGGAAGGAAGAGCGGAGGAGGCTTGGGGAGCGAAGTGAGGGAAGAGAAAAACTTGTCGTTCCCAAGCCCCGAGTTACGCGGGCAACATCGCGCGAGCTTTTCCATCTAATGATTCACTTGTACTGATGAAACTTTTACAGCTCGAGGAGGACCAATCGTACGCAAATGAGGTTCTTACGCTGGTAATGCTGGCAACTTCGTCTGAGCAACTGGAGACGAGTTTTACACCCGAGAGGGTGTCATATGCGGCGTATTTCTTGTTCCATTTAAACTATGATGAACATTAACTTTTTTTCTTTGAATAAAGTTTCACCTAGTTGTTATGCATAAGAAAGAATATAAAGATACTGTAGATAATTCTAGATTAGCAATACTCTGCAATTTAAAATCGTTTTCTTACATTCCTAAATCTTTTGTTAGTTTTGTCTTTCCACGAAGTACGGCCGAATATGATAGAATGTATTCCTAAATCTTTTGTTATATGCTTATGAGCATATTTTCAAATATGACTGTATAGTGAATACTTCCTTCCCCATGTCAAAAGTAAATTTTGAACATAATAAATCAACGTTTATGAAAGGGATGATTTTTGGAGTGAAAAAATTTCTCAGAATGTTTCTTCAGAAAGTGCCGTATGAGAATGCTGATTTCAGCGAGATTGGGATACCGGCACTTCATAAAAGCATTTCCAAGTGAAATCTTGCAATAAGTATTTTTAGCTGTAAAATCTAAAAAATCTTTAACAATTGTCTAAATATATTTTGTAATTGAAAAATGCTACTACTTTTATCCATAAGATGAGACTGATTTATTAGACGGGTTTGTTCTGAAAATTATGTTAAGGCATTTTTTTAAATCTTATCTTGAGGATACTTTTTCTCTGAAAGCAAACACCTAACGAACGAAGTGAACGGTATTAAGTTTTGCGACACTGCAGTCTCATCCTAAGAACTACTCCGTAAGCTTTCAGGTAATGAGCTGTTTAAGCTACAAGTACTCTCGATATCGCGTCTTTTCGCTTCTTCTAGTGAAACTCCACGGTTCTTAAAGTTTTTTCTTTGCTTCCTATAATGCCAGAAAGATGCCTAGGCAAACAATTACTCCTCTCATAGTCTAATAGGGCAGGTTAATAATACTGGTTATGGCATGAGATCGCTGTGAGCCTTCCATACAACAAACAAGCGAGAGCCGTCTCCTGGACAAGAAAAGCTAATCTGTCTACAAAGAAGGCGCTCGCCTAAACATACAAACTAAGCGAAGAATCTACCCCATTTTTGTTTTCATAGTACTGAGGCCGAAGACCTAAACAGAGGGAGACGATGGTTCGAAGAGGAAGTTTAGGGTGAAAGGAGAGAGAGAAAAGGGATGCCTATTAAACCATCCCTTGAACGCAGTCTCACCCTTGACCCCTTTCTCTTTGGCCCCTCTTTGCAGCCTCTGCAAATCGTAACTCAGCTCTTGCTCTCTCCTCACTCAAAACAACTCCGTTCATTGTCCGCCTCTTCATTCCACCTCATCCCTCCACCATAGACTTCCGCTCCCCGATGGGATCCTACCTAATTTAGACGTGTGTGTTGAGACGGGCAATATGCGGCCCTGTAACTAGTGCTGCCTCCGACGGGTGTGGGCGGAAGCCCGCGGTTCCTAAACAAGTCGATGGTCTGGAATGTTACTTATGGCGCCGGTAACGTCCTGAGTGGACTCTTTAGGCTGCATAGAGAAAGAACTTGCGTATCGCAAGTTCCGCAATCACTTACCCAGATTCTCCCGTTTTATTGGAGGAAAAGCAAGAAATGAATTCGTACGATCACAGTGTTAATGTCATAAAGTTAAAGGAATAACAAGTGTGAAAAATAGCGACATGACTGGGACTCGAACCCAGGTCTCCCAACAACCATGGTAGTTCATGGTTAAAATACCTGCCCGGAAAGTGGGAGACCTGGGTTCGAGTCCCAGTCATGTCGCTATTTTTCACACTTGTTAATCCTTTGGGATCAGCCGCAGGACTTTATCCTGCAAAGTATTATTAAACCTTTCCTTAATCCTCGTCATAAATTTATATAAATTTCTATGAAAAAAACTTCAATAAATTTTGATAGCACCAAGTGAAATTTGGTGGAACGTCGTACTTTAGGTAACAAATTACACTAAGAAATATGTACTTATACACAAGCAAGGTGACATAAACGCCGAAATATGAAATCTTCATTGGAGATAAAATTTCATTCGACGTCAACATATTAGGAATAACGATGGAATATGGCCAGGAATTTTCCGAAGAATAGCAATACTTTTATTCATAAAAATGTTAAAAAATGATGGTTTAAGTTACCAATACAATTCTAATGTACCTAAAATTTCAACTTCAAACCAAGAGGGAGATAACATCCTCTAGTTTTGTTTCTATTTCACGAATTTTATTTATCCTAGATCTGCTTACGATAATCTCCCAAAAACCGAGCTATGCTATGCGTTTCAGTGCAATCACATTTAAATCTATTGACCTTTGCTCCGGGGTCGGGGTATAAGATCATAATCAGATGCTCTTTCCCCATATGCTTCCTTCATCCTGCACCCCAGTTGCTCTTTTACGGGATCTTTATGGCTCATCTTTCTCCAGCCATTTTTCGTCAATAAATAAGGATTGCGATAGAAAATAACGCTGGAGTTTCGGACACCAAGTGTCGTATGAATGATGAAACCTCTTTTTCGAAAGATAAGCTCGAATACACACTCTTTATTGGCCTCAGGAATCACGGTCACTTGTCAGAGATGAAATATGCTTAGGGTTTATCCATCGCAGTAGGAAATCGCTCTCATGAGAAAATAAAAGGGAAATGGACGCGAGAGAAATGAGCGAAGAAAGCTGGAGGGTGTGTGCGTGCTTGGAAGGCCACCAGCATCGCAACGAAGAATGCCCAAGACGACCAAGAGGGTATCTTATCTCCCCAAACACCCCTTCTGCGGCCGGAAGGGAGAAGAGACGCTTCTGTGGGTGGAAGATTGAGAGCAAGTGAAGATGGGGATACGACTACAGTATGGAGTCGCCTGCATCGTTCGTGCGCCCCGTTTCACGTCTCAACACAGTTAACCTCTCAAGGAAATGAATTGATGATCATACGTTCTCATTCCAAAGAGACTATTAGAATGCGGCACCACTCATAAACATGATTAGCATTTCAATTTAGAATGTTTAACTGACTATATGTATATACTCTGCAGATTATATTTAAAAAATTCATCTGGAAGAGAAACTAAGAAGGTTCAAGATAACCTTCGAAAAAGAGGAGAAATATGATAGGTGTTATTGAAATTTAGAATATGAATAATATAAGAAACTGATGTTTACTTCCTTAAGAAAGTTAGCTATGAAGATAAAAAATTAATATTTTCATAGCTTAACTTCATATTATCCATATTCATGGGATAAATTTTGCTCATTAGTACCTATTATTAATGTGAAAAACATTGAATCATCCGGGCTTCCGAATAGCTAAGCGGGCAGCGCGTCCGTCTTTGGTGAAAGCGATCCCGAGTTCGATTCCCGGTGGAAGCCCATATGTGCGAAATTACCTTAGTTGACGTAGCGGTTTTAACAATACTACTACTATTACTTTACAACATCAAATCATCCACAGTGATAATTCCTAAGGAGTACAAGTTTTAGTCTTGCGATTACTTTACTGAATTACTTATTTCAAGAAAAACGGGACCTACATCATGTGCATTGTATATCTCAAAATGAAACCTCCCTCTTTTTGAATTTCCGCTTAAAAGTCCACTAATTTGAGACGCGGAAGCATTTTAGCGGTTGTGGTGTATTGAAATCGATTGCTTTCCGCAATTGTCAAAGGAATTGACATTTTTTTTCGCCACACTCATTATTGCCCTCTGCATTCTACTGACTTGACTTGACTTGTTGTTTATTTATGCTGAGTGTCTTATCTGAACACATCGCCAGGACGACTTCAATAAATTTTCTTAGGAGTACTGTAATTAGTTTACTTCCAATATTTTTGATATTTTAAATCCTAAGCTGACTAATCGGCTTATAGAAAATAGGATCCTTCCTTGAAATCGTTGTCCGTCAGGAGGCAAGCCGGACGTGTTGTACCCTTAACGTAGCTCCGTCTGGGGAAAAGGGCCTGAGATTAAATGTCTGAGGGTAAGAGCGGGAGTTAGTTAAAAGGGGGCGGAGAAGGGTATGAGTTAAAAGGGGAAACGTCTGGAGGGGATGTTCCAAAACCCATCTTAAACTCCTTTTCCCCATGAAAACTCCCTTTTCCGAAACACGCCACCACCCGGTACATACGCTTCTCACCGTAAATACCTCTCCAGCAGTGCCGCTTTCCGAGACCATTATAGACGTGATGAGAATAAGTTCTGCGTGGATTTCTAGCCTTACGCTGTGGTATTTCGGCCTCTGAGGACCCCATTTTACTCATCGATTCAGGACCCCCTGGTCCTTTTTTATGCTGAGAATATTTTTTTCCATCCATGCTGTCTTTTTTTCCGTCCCTTGAAGACCTTCCCTGTCGCAGTCTTCTCTTTCCTCCCACGCACCATCTCCGAAACGAATTCCACGCCCGAGACAGAGCCCATCAAGTCTCGAATGCTGTTTCACTTGTCCCATTTGAACGGAAGCATAAAACGGCGCCCTCTGTTTTTTATGCGAGAGGGCTGGGTTGGGTCCATTCTGCAGTCATGGCAACATCCGACTCGGTGCAGATCTCACCGCCTTTTAAAGATTTTGAACCAAAGAAGAGAAAATACCCTCCAAACTAGGCTTATTGCAGTGGAAATTCTGATGACGACAATTGTTATTTCTTTATAAATTCGTGTTGGTGATTTATATTCATTAAACAGATCTACTTAGAAAGTGCTGAGTATCTAGTAGTAGTAGTATCGTTAAAAGTGCTTCGACAGCTAAGAACATTTCGCACGTGAGCCCCCACCGGGAATCGAACCCGGGACCGCTTTCACCAAAGTCGAACGTGTTGCTCTCTTGGCTATCTGGGAGCCCCTGAGTATCTATCTTTGGCCTTACGTAAAAATATTGCTGAGTACTTAGTACACCTGCGGTCTTAAATTACTTCAAATATGACCGAGTTACTTACTTTATCTACATCTACATCTACATAAATACCCTGCAAGCCGCCTTACGGCGTGTGGCAGGGGGTGAAAACACCGGCGTTCGGATAGCTTACTACTAACTATTTCGGATGCTAAAATTTACTGGCATAAATTATGCGTGTGGAAAATTTCTGAGAGCAATATTTTATTCTTGTTGAACACCATTTTTAAGCCTTTCCGTAAATAGTTTAAAAACATTTGTTCTCGGGAGTTCTCTTTACCTGTTTTGAGGCTTATGATATAGCTGCAACAAACAGGAATATTTCGTCGTCTATTTTTAAAATAAGGTGAAGGTGCGAAAGATTTTTAGATACTAAATGGGATTATGTAATCAATCTAGATGAGATTATCAATTAGAGTTATAATTGTCACGAAACGGCTTGAAAATAATATTTGGCAAATTTGATTAATGATATTACGCAGTTTGAGCATATGATAAATTATGCAAACGTACTAAACAGTAATAATTCTTAAAATACTAGCTTTCAATAGTCAAATCAAAAAGCGAAAAATGTGAAAATTTAAAAGACTTTATTAGCAATTATTACACTATTAATGCCAAAAAGCCGAATGAATTCAAGGTATTATTAAGTTAAATTATACAAATCCCCTTTACTTCTCATAAGAGTATCATGGTTCTTAAGTTATATACCCATGTACATTTTTGAAACGCTTCCGGAGATGCCCGTTAAAATACACTGGGGAAAGCATTAAAGGAAAGTTTCAAACATGGTCCCGCCTTTGATACCACGGATTACTTTTTTTAACGGACAAGGATTTTAATGATTCCCCTAATATCCGTGAATGTCGGGGAATTTTACTGCTCAACATGTTACGATCCACGTTCAGGCACCTGAGCGGTATTTCCGAGAAAACGTTACATTACGTAGGAGTAAGAAAACTTAATACCCCCCGGAACTCGGGAGAGGAGAACACATTTTTATCTGTTAGGAAAATCAGCAGTTGATTACAGTCCTTTTTTTGCTCGGCACAAATAAACCGCCAGCGTTACGTGAGGATTGCTTTTTCGAAAAAAAGAAAAGAAATCCCAGAGGGGGGAAGAGGGCTTTTGTGAGTGCCGACAACCCCCTCTTCATCCCCACAGCATCCCCTGTTGCCGCCCCCGAAATCCTTTTTTGCGCACCTTTGCATCTTCTCCATCAATCCCCCACACCCCTTCCGACGTCCTCATCCCACACAGCCCCTTGCACCCTTTCTTCGTATCGCGCGAAGCGACAGAAAAAAAAGTTCTTTTTATTTCACGACCACCCTCCAAACGCAACTCCGCCGACCAAACCCTTGCGCGCATCTCTAAACACGGGAACCCTTAGAACACCTCCAATAGCGACTCTCCCCTTTGGTATCTCTGAGGCGCCTCTCCGCTTTTCTCTCTCTCCGCTCGCCAAAAACCAACTCCGCTGTAATCACATTGCGACTCACTCTGTTATCCTCCTTTCAGCTCTCATTTTTCTTGCCACCCTCGCATCGATTCCTCCCCTTCTCCATTTACTCCTTATCTTTACTCCTCTCAGTACCTCATTCATCCCTCCACATCCTCGCCTTTGACTTCCCAGCTCAGCCCCTCTCCCTTTCCATTCGCTTTCGTTTTTCTCTTCTTCGCAATCCAACGGTAATCTCCGCGCATTATCTTTGCGCTTTTTCATTTCGGGCTTGTTTTGATGACAGGATCATTGTACACAGGATTATTTGTAATTTTGCGTATCTTTAAAACACATGATCACATACTTTTGTGTTCTTCCGCCATACAAGATTTTGAAAAATTTATTCACACCCCACTATTATCGTAGATCTTTGTAAGCGGTGGCTGATTATTCTTTATTATTTAAGTTGTAACATTAACACCTATTCACGAAATGTTGACAAGTACCTCCTTCCTCGTCTATACTTGAAACGTTATACTCAACCTTTCAGCTGTTATGCATATCTTTCACCATTATTATTTCGTACCTCTACTGCAATGGATGCCATGAGACTTGTAGGCGCAAGAGCTTGAAGATAAAGATTATACAACTTAAAAGTTTAACACAGCTTTCTATAGAACACAAAAAGAAAGAGAGGGTGTGAATTTTCATTTTATCATTCAAAATAGAAAGCACTTAAAATTGGCATAGAATGTTGCGGTTAAAAGGTTAAACGACAAAGCTTCCTTTCCTTATTTATTTCATTATCACGACGTCCCTCTTGTCCATCATTCCTATTAGAATTCACTCATATCCTCCACATCAATTTCGTCTTTGCTTTCTCATTTTTATCCTCTCTTCCTTATTATACTTTTCCCATCCTTTCGCTATCCACCATCATCTTTCACTCACTTTTTTCTCTGCCATCTGAATTCACTCTTTTCCTTCCATTACCCTTCCATATTGTCAGCAGCTCTCTTTCTTTTCGTTACCCTTTTCCCCTCTCCTTTCACCTATCTTCAGCTCCTATCACTCTGCTCTATCTCTTACATATCATTTCTCCTTCCGCCTTTCCTCCATTCATTCATATTCCTATCTGTGCCACTCCTCTCTCTGAAGTTCCCCCCCTCCATGATCCACATCGCACACCCCTATTCTTTTCATATCTTCCCCTATCTCTCCTCTTCCCTCCATCCTTCCGCTCTTTGCAGCAAACCCACAGCCTGCCCCGGACTTCCGCACAACACATACACATGCATTCTACATCGACCTCTCTCTCTTCCTAACCCTCATGTGTTTTATCCATGCTTCTCGCTACGAGGGCGTTACCCGGGAAACCCACTGCCGTCAAGGCGGATTACTTTCTGGGAGGACGGGATAGACTATGCATTTTCGCTTGTCATTAAAAAAGGGTTTCTCCCGCCCCTCTCTCGGGCGATGTTTTAATGGATGGCTAGTTTCCATGTGTATGGAACAAGGGAAGGGAAGATGGAGTAGCTTCGGATCAAGTTTATTATGTTTCTCAATCCAATAATAAAATGAGAGGAAAAAATAACCTGCCATACGAACGTGGAATGAGCCAATAAGATCTTTATGGATGCTTTCCGGCGAGATTAAGATATCCTTCGAAAAGTGTATTTTCGGACGCAGTTAAATTTCTTATGTTAGAAAGCAAAAAAAATCAAAGATATCCTTGATATAAATTTAAATTTCGCTCAAAAATACTGTAGTTAATTGCATCATTAAGTCATAAATATTTAGTTATTTGGAGTATATTACTGAAATAGGCATTTTAAATACCCTCAAGCGTAATAATCCCGTTTTCTATTCCTACAACAACATCATTAATTCCACAGCACAAATTTCGCTCTGCACAACAACGAAATAATTGCAAATCAGTTTTTTTAGATTCGATGCTAATTGAGGTATTCATGGGACGGCTATCAGCTCAAGGGGGTACTGGATTTTCGCACACCTTTACATTCAAAAAATCATCTTCTCCGCAGAAAGTCAACGAGCAACGAGCAAGTCAACGTAAGGGAAAATCTACAAAGTTTACATATGGGGATAAAAAGTTTCGAAAACTTAAATAATCATCCCTGGTTGAGGGATTAATTGTGCTTCATAAACTTGCGGAATTCCATAATTAGTTCTTCCAAGAAATGTCCTTAAGTTAGATTCTTTTGTCCGAGCTGAAACAAGAGAGCTTAATTCACGCTTTTCAAGATAAGGAAGGATAAGAAAAATATCATTTTCGAGAGCGTCAAGTGTCTTTAATGCGCATGCATAAAACTCTTCTCATAAAACAAGGGACGAAATTCAACTACACAATAGAAAACGGGATCCACTTCCAGAGCCATGGGTGCGAGGGAAGATGTGCGGAAACAGAAAAAGAAAAGACGGCTGAAAACAATGCGAATCCCCGCATTCATTTCTTTCCTAGGAGAACTACTGCCGGCGACATAAAGGAAAGAATTTCCTGCACCTCCCCCGCACTCCTTTCCCAGTCCCCCTACGTCACCACTCTTTAAAAAAAGAAAAATAAACCCTCTTAGCTCCCTCTTTAGTTCAAAATCCAACCACGCGGAGCGCTTTATGGAGGGTTATAAATAAATAGACCGAGCACGCGTCTGCATTCAATCGAAATTATTTGCATTTAATTTAAGACTTTTCGACTCCGTTGGCATACGCGAGGATCCTTCCCAAGTACTCGCTGCAGGAGAGAGAGAGAAAGAGGGAGAAAGAGAGTGATTCGTATGCCCTTCCTCTTGAGATCACACACGCACCCAAATGTATTTGCCTTCGAAGTTCCCCTCGACCAATCCACACCACGCATGACAAACCTCCCACCATTCCGAAATTCTCCCCTTCCTCCTTCCTCGTACCTTTCCCATTTCTTCCCCTCCCACTTCCCCCATCTTGCACTGTATACCGACGGTGACGTGGAAGGGAGACTACTGCTGGGAAGGATTTTGATGTTTTTCAGGATGGCAGAGGGGAGAGCGGGGGTGTTCCTAAGCAACGCTCATCATCTTTCCTGCCTCTTTATGGCTCTCTGAAACCATTTCTGCTTTTACTCCGTCGCTGCGCATCACAGACTTTCCTCCCCTAACCCCCCGAGCCCATATCGCCTCCACCACGGACCCCCACTGACTAAACCCAACCCCTTCTCTCATATTTCAATGTGGGACTTTCAAGTCTCAATGCCCTCGGTAATTAAGTCATTTTGCTGCCCCTCTCTCCCACCACCACATCCTCCTCTACATTTCCGTCAATGCCACCCCGTTTGATATCACCCTTCTGTGAGATTTCCTGTCGCTATCCAGTTGTTTCAGTCATCATCAATCTCTTTCAAATTAATAGATGAGTTATTAGGCAGCAACAGAAAGATTCATTCTAGCTCTCAATATGTTGCAGCAATTCAACTGCGATATTCAGGAAAACGCACACTTTTAATAATTTAGAAAAATCGGGTTTTCTTTGACGAAATGTTTCATTCGCTTAATATAGTGCAACTTAAACTTACTGACGATAAGGTCCCTCTCATTCATTGGCTTATTTAATTAGTACAGCCTATAAGTGGATGATTCGGGTTCGAGTCTCGGTATCGTCAGAGTTATCGCTCATCAAATGGATTTTACCAGGGCGATCTCCTTTTAACGCAAAGATAATCTCTTCTTTCCGATTAAACTAGATCATGTGGGAACATTTCACGAAGAATCGGTATCCATGCTTTAGTAACCGACTCGACAATCCTCAAAGTATGCAGATGAAGTGCGTAGATGTATACTCTGGACCAGTGAAAGGTTTAGACCAGTGTCTGCAATACTATTTTACCCTAAAACACACTGGTGATTTGGGATAATTTTTGCGGCACACCAGTGAAATTTAATTTCAGGTTATATTAATGTTAATTTAATGAAGTCTACATGATTAGGCGTCACTTTGTGGAAGGCGATAACGGAAACAGGTGAAAGAAAAAACTTGTTAATTTAATGTTAAATTTTGGAATCATAATCTTAGTAAAAATCCTCAATTTCAAACATTCGACATTCGCGAGGTTATTGGGAACGTGTCCTTTATAAAGATTAAGGAGATGGTGCATTCACTCAGCGAACGAAAAACCAGCAGATACCCGAAAATTTTCGACGAGTAACTCTATGCACCTAATACAACAGTTCACCAACCGAATAATAAATAATTGTACAAACTGTTGGATTTCGCCAGCATCAAAAGTTCTGTGGTGAACATTTTCATATTTACGCAAACTTATGGCGTAGAAAACTTACCAAATACATGTCGATTGCTCAAAGTTTCGCATCGACATAACTCTCAGAATTTTTGCGGTACGCCTCCTACTTCTCACGGTGCGCTAATCACTTCTTGTGGCACACTAATGTGTCGCTGCACACAGTTTGGAATTTACTAACTTAGACGGAAGTACTGAGTACGTATTTTCCTCTAAATTCGAATTAGTTATCAACGAAGGTTTTTTTTTAATTTTCCAAACATACTTCGGTAACATAAGTAAAAGGGTAAAGGTAACATTGTACGTGAAGGCGTGCACCTGTTCTTGAATGAATGAATTCAATTCAGGCTGGACGAATGCTCTTCAAAACGGCATCAATGCCAAAACACACAGTGATGTGAATCATTACCATAGACTCTCAAAAAATTACCGTTTCCTTACCAACAATAATTCGCAGAAATTTGAAGACCATCATCCGATAAAATGATATCGGATTACCTTTCGGCTCTCTTTACAATCCAACTCATTTTTCATTCACTACCATTCATTTATTTTTCATCTCCCTCCCATCTACCCGTATCATTCACTCCATAATTTTCAGTTTTTTCTCCACGCACAACCTTCTCAATATTGCACGTCTTTTCCATCCTGGATTCCGTTTTTCTCTTTCGTCCTCCACGCGGAAGCATACTTCGGAGGTGTTAAGAAAAAGTGAGAAAGAGAGGTTGAGTACGTGCATGGGACTTTGAGACTCGGTGAAATCGACATCGAGAACGCACAGAACTTTCACGACTTTCCTGTACGAGTCCTTTGGGTTAAGAGAGAGAAAAGAGTGACCTGAAAGAGTCTAGCAGAGAGAAAAGAAAGAATAAGATAGAACAGAGAGAGAAGGAGAGGTAGAGAGGGAAAGTTGAGAGGATTTTTCCCCTGGAGCGGATTCTGAGAGCGTGAAAGAGAAGGAACGCAGCCTTGGAATAGTCGATGTTCATTTGGATACGTCGAGTGCGAACGACGACACCATTGTCCAGTTTCGAAACTGAATAGCAGCGGGATAAAGCGAGAGTGACGGGAGGGATTTCCGTTGCCCAAAGGCGCCGCTGTCCAAAAATGCTCAACAATTAAAAGAGGGATGGGCAATGAAAAGCGGAAACTCGTGGAATTCCAACTGCGGTAGCGATCCGCAGCGGAAAGGTCTCTCATTGAGTTATTTAGCAAAAATTTGGTCGCACTCGCTGAGTTAAAAATGAGTCAAGTCTGCATAGTGATGGCCGTCTCTAGTAATTTGTCCTACTCAAATTTAATCGCAAACGATATAGGTTTATCCTGTATTAGATCAGTACATACTTCCATACACCGAGAGTATTCCGCATTCTTTATTAATCAATTTCAAGTTCACATATAATTTTGACATTTGATCGTTTACCATTCCTTAGAATAAGCTAATTTACTGCTCAAATTTATAAACATCGATATTACTTATGTTCTGAGATGGAATTAATTCACTTTCCATTATTTCAAATTAGGTAAGTTGAATTTATCTTCGAACTATTCAGAATTCAAAGGGCTTCCTGAAATTAAGTTCGACGGCCGAGGCACCACCGTAATTATAACTTCTCATCTACCATAATATAGATTAAGATAAAAACTAGATTTAATAATAAATATTCCGGTAAACATTATAACTTTCGCTTAGATTTGATCTTATTGATAGGTGCAAAAAGAACGTAACGTTACATATATCGCATTAATTTAACATAGATAACACTCCATTGAAATCAATGAATTTCAATTAATCATAGCCCGCAAGGCTATCATGTTTCCCCACGCACACTATTTTATTTCAAAACTAACTAACAGCTTCCTAGAAAATAACAAATAAACAAAGTAATAATGGTGATGTCTCTATTTTAAGGCAAAAAATACTCCCTTTCTCTTACGGAAAATGAAACTTTATTATTTATAGTTCTGCTATTTGCTCGGTGATTCCCTACGTCGTCCTTTTCTGCCCCTAAGGACGATGCTGCTCAGTCAAACGAGCCCTTACCTACGAAGTCTCCCAAACGGCATGCATAAATGTTCCGGCTAGATAGCTCAATGACTACAGCATTTGACGCAAAGCGGAAGACCCAGGCTTGAGCCCTGCTCCTGGTAGACCTTTTTTTCATGTCCACTTCTCCTTGGGAATATTCCTAGTCGCATTACTTCGTTCACTAACGACCTAACCCCTTTGCCTTATCATTGCGTTTTTTGCCTTAAAAATGATTCATAAATTAGGTTCAATGCGATCAGAATTCAGCTTTACGCGTGAGAAATCTTCTCGCGTTACTTAATGTTTCATCGGTAAGTTTCAATGTCACGAAAAATCACTTTAAACTTGGCTATCGGAAGCGAGGAAGTATATATAAATTAAGCATATCCGGCTCATATCACCACATCAGAAATACGAGCTTCTTTAAATAGGATACACACCCTAAGATTCTCTACGATCGTATATCTTTAGAGAGGATGTAAAATATCTTTCTCAAGGAAATTACTACGGGTACGAAATACTTCGTTGGATGCTGCAGCGAATCCTCTACATTTGTATCTCTTACGAATTCAAGTACCTAAAGATCTCAGATCTGTATCTCTTTAGAAACGAAACGGAGCTCATCCATTCAATTTTCCGACCCAAATCACTGCGCAATTAACGCATGACTCTTCAGGTTTTTCCGATTTGATTGATCACTTTTTCGGTTCCTTCCATTCTTTTATGCCTCGAGCATTTCGTCGCATTTTCCGATAATTTAATTTGGCTGCGCATTTTTATCCGATATTATAGAAGAAGGCCCTTTTCAATTACTTTCATAATATCTTCCTATTTCATTCTCGGTTCATTTCCTATCGATTTTGGTTGGTAACGAGGTTTGCCTTTGAAAGGAAGTAGAAAAACTGTTAAACTAATTATTTTTGACTTTAAAATATATTTGGTGAATGTAAATGGCTTTGTACAGAAAAAGCTGCTAATGAAAGAAAAATATTTAGAATCAGTTTATCTCCAGTGTTGACTTTCAATCACCAATGGATATCAGACAGCTATAACTGAGCACCAAAAAGATCAATCTTCACAGTTTACGATATTTTGATTGCTTGCCCAAAAATACTTAATGGCGATTTAGTTGAACATTAGTAAATACCACACATAGCAAGTTTTAAACGTGAGGCACATATATATTCAAATAATCGCATATCCTAAATCATCCATATTTCCAAAACTTGGAACTTCCATTAATTTATGTGGAATTTATCACATTAGTCAAAATTTTGGTGCTCGTAAAAATATTTCTACTTGATCCTTCAGATAAAAAAATAACACAAAAACTGTAGGTATTTTACAACTCCATTTATTTAATGAAATATGATATTGAATTAAATGAAAATTTAGTGATCTGAATTTGTCGAAACCCTACCGATTCTGAAATAATACCTAAGTGCACTGCAAGTTCAGTACCTCGTTACGTTTGTGTTTCCTATTAACTGTACGTTTGTTTTACAAAAAACCATTGAAGCAATGAAAATATTGCCTTAATCGTATACGTTTGAGATACCAGTCCTCATGTCCCATTATCGCCATAATTTTCTGTTTCACCTGTTTCTCACTCCTTGATCAAATGCGATCTCAAAATACAATTTATTTTCCTTTACAGAAGGCAACATCGAATCTCTTCCATGCGAAAAAATATCTGTAAACGCTTCTACCTTTAAGAGACCACCTAATAGCTATACACCGATGTTTTGCTGTTTATGTAAAATAAATAGATACCAGAGGAAATGGAAAGATGGATCTACAAATGAATGGGCGAAAAGGATTGAGGCAGCGGACCAGGGAAAGGAAAGATAGAGGGAGAGAGCGAGAAACGCGATTAATGATTGGTGGATGAATTCAAGCGTGCGAATGCATTTGAGCATTCGCACGCACATTTTTTCCGTTTCTGTTCACGGAAGGGAGGAGAGCGAGAGAAAACGAAGAGGTGGAGGCGAAGGGAAATAAAGTAAGGAGAAAAGGAAAAGAAAGGAACCAGTGGCATGTGAAAACCGCATGGAAGAATAAACGAATAATGAGAATAAAAAAGGGAAAGGAAAAAGAAATTCATATAAGGGGGAATGGGATAGAAAGAGGACATGAAGAGGCTAATGAATTCAAGAAGTACTTGAGATTAAATAGAGGCAAAGAGAAAATATTAAAATGAGATGAAAAGGGATGATGGAAAGAGAGTAAAAGAATGAAGAGAAAAACGGGTGCGAGATCAAATAAGAGACGTAGAATTCACAGAATATATAGAGAATGGAAAGTGAAGGAAATGATAACGGAAAATGAGTATGTAAAAGAAAATTGAGTTAATGGTCATAGTCCGCAATTTCACGTGTTTTTAAAACTATTAGAGAAGTGTGTAAGAAAGAATCCCGATTAGGTTTGAACGAAAGACAGAGATGTGATTAAACAGCACGTGACTTTGCAATGGAGTGACTCGGCAGTCGAAATGTTCATTCATACCTCGACTGAGAGCAGAAATTTTTCATCTGCTACGCTTATTCTTTGGTACGAAATGGTATACGACGTCTGTGAGGTAGACGGAGAAAAAAAATAGTGTGAGGGCGGAAACCACTTTTCTCGCCCTATGCCTGAAACTCTTTCAGCCGAGGTCTCCCACTCTTCATGAAATATGAAATGAAGCGACGAATGACGTCCAAGGCAAAGTGAATGTAGGGCCGGAATCCCGAATGGCTCGACGATTTCACTTTTCTCTTTTTTCGCCCACGGTCAACTCCGCATAAAGGGAATTTATGTTTTTCATATCCTACCCGCGTTGGTCAATGAGATGGCCAATGTGGTACGTCATCTGACCGAAAAGACAACCTTAATATTTCTATCTCTTCTTCTCGCTAGATTTTGCGTTTTTCTGCAGCCGAAGCGAGATTTTCTCTCCTTTGAGATCATTTTGTCACTCTCTACGGAAAGGATCTACCGGAATTTATCGACGCAAGAATCTTTTTCGTTTGCGTCTGCGGTCGGTTCGGGACTTGGGTATTCTCTGCGGACATGCGATTCATTTGATATCCGGCAGAAAGAATTGCAACTGATACCGGCGTTCTCCGAATAGAAAAATTGGCGCCTCTCGGGATCTAAATTCTTCCTATCTATCTGAAATACACAGCTATATTCGAATAAAGGTGGAAGATGTCTCCTGTTTTATTGTACAACACATACATAGAGTATCACTCATATTTTGTATACCAGTAAGCTATATAAAACCGATATTGTTGTATTAGTATCTCTCGTATAAATGGAGATATCTCGTACATATAATTTTGAATTGTAACAAAATAAAAATAGATTTCAAATTCAGCTAATATCAGCAAAATCACGGAATGTTTACTCTCCAGATAATAGCTAAACAGAATTTCCCAATATCACTCTTTTGTGCTAACACTTCTTCGACTGCATACCAATACTGTCCGATTGCTTATTTATAGGAACAAGTAACTTGATACTAAATCAGGAACTGTGATAAATTAATTAAGTTAGAAGAGAAAATGTGACAAGTTACAACTAAAGAAACAACGTTGGATGGTATTTGAGCGTGATTACCACAAACAAGTCAATCGACAACGCAATCAGTCTGCCTTAATTGGTGAAACATCCTCATCAAATTATCCCAATTAAGAAATCTCTGAAATCAAGGCGAAACTACGAGATCCGGATTGATTTTAGCCAACGGGAAATATTCCACTCAAATCCCATGTGGTTCGCACGCAACGCGTGGATCGAAGACAAGACACGAACTATCGCGTGTCCATTTGGGTAATGAGAAAATGTGATGAAGTCGGCAATACACTGGGAGAGAAGGGCTGCACGGCGGGACTCTTAACGCTACGTTTGCACTCAACTAACATCAACTAGGTCCGAAGTTCTCGTTGGGATTGAGAAGAAGCAAACAGAGGCTTAAGCAAATATTAATTCGAAACGGATCTGAACGAAGCCAATAGAGATTTGTCGCTTGACTTAAATCCTTATGAATCAAAATTTTGTAGCTCATCTTGCGAAATAAGAGAGAAAGTGAGATTTCATTAAGGTATTCCAAGTAGTAGTAATTGTGATATTCGAAATGCTTTTCGGATTGCACTCATCGTAACCGAGAGTACTATACAATAGTTTGATGTTAGTAATGTAGCAAGTTTAGTTGATTCTAGGATAGAAAAAATACTACGATACGTAAAAATAAAAGGGGCCAAAATTACTGGTAGTAAGCATAATTTATAATTTAATGTTGGAGATCACGAAAAGATACAGAAGCGATTTAAAAATAATACTGTTTGGATGGACATCTTTGACACCGAGTAAGAGAATAACAGAGGACGTAGTAATCATGTAATCACGTGTTCTGTGATCTTCTGGTTTACGAGGACCCAATTTTTTCTTTTGCATAGCATTCTGCTCAAGTTAAATTCGTAAGGCATTTACACTATTAAGTCTTCGATAAAGCAAGATCCTGAAATTCGTCCATCTTTTATTTCTTAAGTTAAACAGCGCCCTTTGGAATCTAAAAGAAAAATGATGGTGCTAAAATTGCTTTAACTATTTACTTCTCACTTATTGTAGTGATCTTTGTCATTTCAAATCGTTTGAGAAGATGAAAAACTCATCACTAGAATTCATTCATTATTTATTTATGTTTTATCGACATCACCTGAGCAACTGATAAGAGTCGGAAGATCAGGGATGATCAATAGCTCATATGCAAAGAAATGTAGCTTTGGACAAGCAAGAAAATCATTGCAGCCATAAATCTGTCGAACAAACTAGTCCGCCATAGATAATTCATCACGGTATCTGCAGAGTTGAACACAATTAGGCGCATCGCCGGAGCCCAGCGCTATCTGGCGCTAAGTCAGTTGTCATTGGCAAGAGAAACGGTGGACTTGACTATTGTAATGCTTGAATTCCGAAACAGCGTCAGGGTAAATGCGACATATTAATGTGATAGATAAAGAGCGAATCGTTGCCACTTTGGTTGGATTATTTTCTTGTTTATGGATTTTTTCAATACCATTTATCTCTGATCTTGCTAAGGGTTTCTCCCACAAATAAAATCATTTCGTGTGATTTGATCCCGATTCCGATACAGAAAGAAATTGCTGCAATTTCCATCGTTTCAACCTCTCCAAAAAGTGATAAAGTGTGAGAATAATGCCCTTATCGAAAAGGCTTCAATATGTCCGCGATATGAATCAGAATGTTCAAAACGGTAGATAAGGTCGGGGCACATTTGGTAATAAAATGACCTCTGAAACAATTTGCAGACGGGAGGAGATTTTGGGAAACTCAACAGTGAGATATGAGACACGTTTGGTGGCTATATTCCACGAGTTGATATCCGAATAGGAGGTGTTTAAGAAGAGAAAGAGGAAAGAGACGCAGAAGGTAGCATCTGCAGGGAGGAACTGGGAACACGTATTTACGGTTATATAGCAGTGAATAGTATTAGAATAGAGAGAGGAATGGAAACGGTCATCAAACTACGTTATATGGATGGGGACGAAAGGGGAGGTAGAGTCCATGAGAATCGGAGTTTTAAAGCAGAAGTATCGTTGGAGAGTTTTCCGGGAATCTGGAAGGATATGAGAAATTCCTTTGAAAACACAGGCATGTTTTGTAGGGAAACAGCAATTATACTCGTGAGCTACGCTTTCGAGGAATACGATGACTAAATTGCGGAAAAAACTCTACTTTGAAAATAGTATGATGCGGATGTAGGTTCCGGAAAAGGGAAGTCGGTGTATGTCCAGTTTTAAGATAAAAGCTATGTCACCATTTCTTTTGTTGTTTACGATGAAAGCATTCAGAAAAAATGTATATATCCGCCCATAGAAGAAAAAGCAACTATAGTCATCTTAGAGCTTTCTGTCTACGACACCAAAATAATTCTCGAACGGAAGACTTATCTTTTTTTCCCAAGAGTGCTAAGAATAACGTTGAGGCTAATAACACACTTAAAATATAGGAATTAAGTATAAGATATTTAAATAAAGAATTAAGAAATAAGATTAGACATATAACTGGTACCAGAATGAAACGAAATAGTTTAAAATTTAGCTATAAGGGACACGCATGAGTATTTTTGATTGAAAACTCAATGGTTCAATCAATTTGTAAATTTTAACTCTTTCAAACTCTATCAACGAGAAAGAATAAAAATGGAATTAAGTGTAAAATTTATGGATGTCAATATGCTTGGTGTGATTTCTTCCCTAAAACCTGTTCAATAGTGATTATCAACCTTTATGCATCACCCAACGATTTTTAAGATTTACAACTCTTTGACGATATTACAATAATTTTCAATCAGTGCGCTGTGAGATTAGAATACAATACTCTGGAGCTACAAGGAAAAATACATAATAAGTATAGCTAAACATATGAGCAATATTGAGAATCTTAATTTTATAATTCCCTTAACTTTCAAAGCCAACTGAATACAGAGAATAGTAATGAATTTTTACTTCAAATATTTAAAAAATAATTAGTCATTAATAAACACTGAATTATCGAACTAAAGCTATGCAATCACATACATAAATGCAGCTTCCTTCAGCTATATCAGTAAATTGGTTTCTTTACTACGTGGTTACCGAAATTAATCTCATTGACAGTAATGGAAAGATGTTAAGAGAAAGAGTTCAAATAGGGAATATTTATACAATACATATCGAAATGTGGATTAAATGGCGATCACTGAGGGATACGAAAACAGGGTTCGAAAATCCGCGTTACAATTCTCGCGTCCATATATTGTCGCATTTGAAGAACGATGCTGATCACGCGCTAAGATACGCTTCGCCTAGCGAGAAGTGGCATTTGCCGGATCCGGTGGATTTCCTCTTTCGTTCTCCCGAAAACTCCAAATCTGCCGGCGACTTTTCATCCCCCTTCTCTCCCATAAGCTCTTCGTGCATATTTCAAGTGGGGAAGACCCGTTCCTCGCTGTAGATCGCCCGAGGGGGGCAAGAAGCAGACGGTGCGACCCCATGACCGGAGTAGGATGACTTCTGCGAGGATTCGGAATGGTATACACATTCGGTGGGATGTGAAAAAAGAGGGGTGATATGCGATCTCTTCCCCTCATATGCATGTACGTAAAATGACTTTTCGCCCAAAACTTTGAAACCAGTCCTAACTTCACACGAACCTCCGAAAAGAAAATGAATCACAGAATCTCCGCGTGTAAAGCGGGCACAAGGATTAGACGTAAATCTTAGCTTCTTATCGGTTAAAAGTTGTCGTACTCGGTTTGCGGAAGCGTTGCTTTCGTGACGTCACTTCCAAATTCTCTCAGCGCAAAGAAAGCTCTTTTTGTCCCATCAGTTGCGCCATCTCACGCGATAAAGATTAATGATATTTTTATAATGGATTTACACTGGATGCAGGTCCCGTGGACGAATGCGGGGAAGCGGAAAATAAAAAAAGCGGAGCCGTTGTAAGGCGGTACGAGCACAATTGTGGGGAGGTGCAATGAATCATGTTGCGAAAGAGGGTGTCAAGCCAACTGGCGCGCGTTCGATGTGCGGAAAGAAGAAACAACCACGATTTCACATCCTCGAGACACAACCAGATGCGTGCCAAATTCTTCATTCCGAGCTAAATTATAGGTTTCCAATTACTTTGTGATTCATAGGCTCGAGATTCGCTTTTTCATCACCGGAGAGAAAGTGGAGAAAAAGAGTAGAGCATCGCACCCGAGTAAATGCAACTCGGGAGAAACAGTTCGTCATGCGGATTAATTAATTCCTTTGGCAAAATGGCGCCTTATTCCCTTCCCGTCGCATCCTCCCGCGTAAATAATACTAATCCAATATGGAGCCGATCCCGGGTTATGCAAAGCCCGACGAGTCAATATTGGGAGAGATGAAAAGAAGAGAGGAAAACTGTTTGCGCCATTTACGCCCTCGTGAAATTTCAGCGACGGAAAAACGTCCTTTTCAAAAGAATCCGTCGGATTGGATGAAAGGGGGTTCGGAAGATGAGGAAAAATTTTCCAGCTATTCAAAGGAATGTGAAAACTTCGTAATCAAATCGCGAGCGAAGTTCGGGTCCTTTACGGAGGTCTTCCTTTACAGCGCACTTTCCTCGAAATCTCTTTCGATTCCTCTAAATTTCGCACTCTTTTACGCTCCGAAGAAATATAGATCTATTCATCTGCTTATTTTATGGTCTTGTGGATTATGACAATAGATATCGATTTCTGAAGTCATAAAAATGTTATGATTCATCAACAATTCATGATTGTTATGATTCATCAACAATTCATGATTGTTATGATTCATCAACACATCAAAAATATGTAATCATGCAGTTTGAATTGCATATTCATTACAAAGTATCCATCCCAAAAGCAGGCGTCATTTTAAAATATTCCACACAAAACCAGGAATGTAGAACAAATGTCACCGAAATTTCCATTCCTGGTAAAGAGCGCTGAAAAAAGCAAATATTTTTTGGAATAATTAATTTGGATTTCCAACCCTTTAGACTCTAACGAGGAATTCCATCCATAAAATAAACATTTTCGATGCCTAAAAATTTTATTTCACTGTGATCTCGATAAAATTGACATACTGCATCTAAAAATCTATATGCTCTATAAAACACTATTTTCACTGTATTAGAACTTTACAAAAATTATTTGACATAAACTGTACAAAAAGATTTTTTACAAATAGTAAATTTGTTTTTAAACATTCTAAAATGCAAAATATAGATATAGGAGTCACAGTAGATATTTGATTTTAACTTAGACTCACTTTTAAAGGATACAGTTGTCACACAGAAATATTCAGGTACCCGAGAGAATTTGGTAACCAGAAAATATCTAAGCCTTAGAAAAATTGCTCGAATATGAAACGAGAACTCATCTTCCTTTGACCTATTGAAACTTTACTTCGCCTCTAACGAAAGTTAGAGGCATTGAATGTCATACCAAAATAATTTGACATATGTTTCTTTTCGAAAATTTCAATGTGTAAAGAGGGAGAACATATTTATCCTCATGCATCGTGATTTTCACAGTTTCACAGTCAGTGAAGTAATTTACGAGCATGCTCTTCTCTCGTTTACTAATACTAATTTCAAACAGAATAAGTCAACTTCAGACTGCGCCATCCAGATTCCGAAGACGGTTTGCGGACACAGCCGCATTGACCGCACAAGTTGATTTGGCGCCAATCACCCTAAATTCGACTCCCCACTCGACCGAGAGATCATCAGAGGCCCTAGAACGGAAAGGAAACTGAAGACGGAGCCGTGGAAATTGGGGTTTCATACAATCCGTCCGCCGTAATCCATCGCTGTCCGAATTGAACCAGTATCTAGCGAAACGAGGAGATTCGGTCCTGATGGACGTTAAGCCCGCGGGAAACAATGGCTCCCTGCCCACTTGACAGTCGGAGCTGTCATTCATCTCAATAACGAGAGGATTTTCCCCTTCACGGAGAGCAGTTTGGACAAACATAGCCCTTCGCGTACATCCGCGCATGCACAATACGGCATTCGGACCGTAGCACGTGCTTCGGAACACACGGGGAGCTAGGCTTTTCATAGAGATGTCGGAGAAGGGGATAATTTGAACATTCGATTATCGAGAGTAAAAGTTCCGCCGAGTGTATTTGATCGGAGGCAGGTTGGAGAAGGGCTCGTGAAGGGCGGATGATGGGGCAGGTTTCGCTCCCGTTTTAGGGGCGGGAGAGAAGCAAATAGTCTCTCTGTCAACCGACGCCCTAACCTGGGATATGGCGCAGGGAAGGGGATTTTGTGGAGATGGGGATGGGCGTGGGGATTTGGAAAAACCCCAATCGACTCCAGACAGGGGCGGAATTCCAGAGCCAACAGAAGAACGATGGATATAAAGGCAATGGAGGAGCAGACGAGGGACAAAAAGAGGCTCGAGAAAAATAAAAGCTTATGGAAAAATAGCTTACTCGGGGTTACTTGCTTTTCATATGCGATCGGATTGTTATTTTTCGATGACCATTATGCGGAATCTTTTTCACGAAAGTTTTTAAAATGATGCATTTATGATGGCAGTCTTTAGCATGTTAAGGTTTGACGATTTCCCGCTCTTTAAACAAAGTTTAACTTGGACATAATTTAATGCAGTATGTAGGAAGTATGCGTATAATTACATCTACCCTTATCTGCACCCTTTTGAATTTCCTAAATTTCCACGTTTCATTTTTAGCTTTTATTAAATTTTACGACCGTTTTCAGCTGATTTTACAAAATAAAGGTAGATTATATCTGAAGAGATTATCAAACTGCGGCTCTGCCTGTGTTTCGTATTAATTTATGCGCTTTTTAATTTTCTAGTACTAAAAGTAAATTATCTTACAAGTAAATTTTTTAATTATATAAACGTTTCATGAGTTACACAGAGCCTGTAACAATTCAGGAAAAGGGCGATTCTTTTAACTCTTCGGTCTGATATTTCTCGAGGAAATGAATTTTTTCTTAAACGAAATAATTGGCTGAGCAAAATTTGAAAAATATTTTTTTAATGAATGAAAATTTTGCTAAAGTACATTACAAGATTACTAATATTTTCTAATAATTTACTAATATAGATATCTGAAGAAAGAATTCGATTTGATAATTCACAATACTAACAAAGCAATTGGAAATGAGAAGGGAGAGCTAATATTAAAGTTATAGTGAAAAGTCTGTATTTTGATTATTATAGTCATGACGACACCGTAAATAAAAACAATTGTCGAGTTTCACACAAAAACTCACAAACTGATTTTCTTCACTGTTTTATCGCGGAGAAATTCCACCAAGTAACTCCAGAAAATGTTAAGTTAATAATGACCATATTTTTGCTATATACTTTAGTGGTCACCATCTTTGTTTACATTTTCTGATGTGAAATAGTTTTATCTTTTATTTCATTTTCTTCGATAAATAAATAAATTATAGATAACTCGGAGAGAACTGGTTTATGTGAATTTGGATGGCAGCCATTGCATTCATTTATTTTAATAAGATGAGTATTTTAATACTCTTACCTACGAAAAATATAATCATTTTCTTATCATTTGTCATATTTACATATAAACGATACATAAACTGCTTTTCTTGGGTTATTCATACGAGAAGTGAACCGAGTTGCCGTAAGAGTTCCCATACTTGAACGGAATTCGAAGATCAAGTATTCAATAAATCATCTGGAATAACCCTGAATTTGTAAACAGATAACTCGTAAAGTATATTATATTTACGTCTGGAAACTTCGAGGAGGATCGATGTATGTAAATCATTTCAAAGGAACCTGCAAACATCGTAAATCGGAAGTTTAACTCGCAAAGCGTCTGCCTTTCACTTTTGCGTTCCATCTATCATTTTCTCCTGTTTACAGCGTATTAAAAGTATATCAATCGACCCATGGGTAATTATATTAGAAGGCAGATGTTTTTCCTACTTCGTTACCAATTGATGAAACAAATAAAATATACGGTGAAAGTTAAAATCTTTCGCGAAATCCTTCATGAATAGAGTACAAATTCAGTGTCTTTCGTAAAGCATCAAAATATAAACGTAATTTAAAGTAAAATATCCGTAAAAACGAGCCGAAAAGCGGCATGCAGGGTAAATATGTGGATGTAGACTTAGAATGTATTTAATCGAACTGTAATGTATATGTAATTTTTTCTTCAAATGTAACGTTTACATCGTGAAGCCATAAAATTTGGAGTATCATCTCAAGCGGAGTACACAGATCAACTTGAAAGCCTTTACATAGGGCCTTTGCTATGAGGATTCCAATTACAGATATTTGAAAAGTCGAATCCATCTTTAGAGCTAGCAGTAATTAAGGAAGTTCCGTATCGGTGATATTTCTGACCTTAGCTCCTCTCTACTGAGGGATGTTTGTGTTTGATCAAGCATGGACCGTCTTATTTAGAGTAGGAAAGTTTATATTGACTCCGTCTTCGCCTCCAATTAATTGCTCGGGCCTATTCAAACTCTGCGGTAATCCAAGCAGAGAGCGAAAAAGAAAACTCTGAAAGGAATAGACTCGAGAACACATCTAGCACATGTAGATACATCCATCGCTTCCACATCCCTTCAAACGTCCTTCCGTAAAACCATGAGGATTTTCGAGGCAACGGCGAAAGCGCGCAATGCTAGAATGGATCACACACGTGAGACTTCACGCACAAAAAATAAAGCAGCGTTTGGCAAATTTTATTCAACACCTGAAAAGTCGTTCCCATTAACTCTCGGTCGGGTGAGCGATTACTTCCGTCCACTACACTATGTTTGGAGTGGCGGTGAAAATTCGAGGAGCGGTGAAGAGGGCGGGTGGCGATGCGTACGCCTTCCTGACTTCGGAAAGAAGGGGATTTGGGAAGTAATCGGGAACCGCTTTACGCTAACCGGGAGTATTCCGCCGTGATAAACCCCGTCAAAGACGCTCTCCCGTTCTACCGCTCGCATTCCCTCTTCTGTCTCAATCACTCCCTTTCCTCCCGCGCTGCAACCGAGCCGAAAGCACTCCAACTGTACAAAAACAACAACCCCTTTCGATAAACCACCTCTTAACGCTTGTGTGCGGAGGGGAGAGGCTAGACTGGGAAGTAGGAATAATGTAAAGAAAATGCGGGGAAGGCGTGCGGAAACGGGGGAGATGGGAAGGGGAGATAGAGGCGATATTTCGGGTGTAGATAAGGAATGAGTGGACAGCCCGCGTGTTGGGGGAGACCCTTGCGGGGGGTGGTTTTTGTCCGGGGTGAGTCGACTCACGAGGGTGACGCAGGAATATTTTTGGGGAGAAAACATGAGATATAAACCGGTAATGGGTGTCTTTAAATGGGCGAATGTGGAGAAATAAAGTCCTATCGCATCTATCGTGGCTTTCTGGCTCTGTGTATCCCCTTTAGGGTCGGAAAAGCGTTTATCCAAAATAAGATGACTATGGTATGGTCCCGTAAACATTTCATTGCTTGAGTGATGGCTAACTAAATCGTTATTTCGTTGAACATATCGTCAAATGGTCAGTCATACGTGAAAACTCATCTGAGATAACGTAGTATACGATTTATAATATTTCGTAACGATATAGATGCAAATTCGTTCAAACAATTCAACTAATTCACGTTATTTCGTGTAGCCTTGATTCACTTAACAGTACTTCTGTAATATCACATTGCTATTGTAACTAAGCCTTATCAAATAGGAAGGTTTGCTCGTTAACGGGGTGATATTCTCATTCATGTTAACATTTCGAGCTTTTTCAGTCTGCTTTATATTGCATTTTAGCTTAATTAATAATTTATCCCTTTATTAATAACATTTAAAATCACACACACACACACACACACACACACACATATATATATATAAAGCAAATGTCTGTCCGTCCGTCCGTCTCCCTATTTAACTCAGAAACGGCTTGCCTTAGAAATCTGAAACAAACTTCATTGTGTTTCTACGATGCTGAAACCCTCAAGAAAACTATTCTCATCTCTGTAAAGGCCCGGGTCCGAACCCAGGAGCCCATAATACGTTTCCATAAGAGATGAACGTAAATTACGTTTTTATGACTTGCAGAGGTTGTTTCTTTCACAAAATTAAATTATAAACAATGGTCCTATGAAATTGAAACAAGTGTTACAAGAAATGAAAATAATCATATAATCTTATTTAAGTCGTGAACTATTCATATAAATTCGAAATTGAGAATCGAGAACTTTGATAAAATACACGGAAAATTCGTAAATTTTTGAGAAATAAACAACCCGTCCTTTGAAGGCCAAGTAATTTTCGATAGTTGATTTCATGAGTTATCCCATATAAGTGCACGGGGATAATCAGTTCTTATAATTTTTATAAGAAATTTACGTAAAAGTAGGCCTTTATGACTTTAAAACAGTAGAATAATTATTATAAATATTGGTAAGATATGTATTGAGTTATTATGATCTTACGATGGAATTTTTTTGTGCTTAGGAGGACCAGAGATATACGATAATAGATATATTATCAAACTTAATTAAGTTCCGTCATGCTTGACGGGGGCGTTTACTAGTGGTATTATAAAATAACAACGCAATGAGTTTGTTTTACAACCATGCCATTGGCTAGTGATCTATGAGAAAATGAATATTCCTATGTAACATTCATCAATCAGATATACATTCGTTAGGAGATAGCTTATCAGGTAAAGTTGATAAAGACTTAAGATTTTCAAAGGAATCGAGCGGTTACTGCATTCGAATAGCTCATGGCTTGCCATATATTTTTGTCATTTTGATATTAGTTTTGATTTCGAAAGGAGGGACATGCATAGCTAAATGTGAATAAATCAAACCAAAAATATTGTTAAACTTAAGAGAGTGAATTTGTCACCAGCAAGTTATTAAATAAGGTCGATTCTGAAACTTTTTTATTTTAAATAGTTAAATTTTAATAATGGATTTTCCATCACCATAATTCTATAAAAGTAGGAACATATAACATTTCAAGCCATCGTGGGTGAAATGAAAAAAGAACCCGCCTTTTGGATGTTAATTCAAACAAATGAAAGCAGTGAAAGTGACGCAGGAAAAATTACTCATTATCTTCATAATTAACTACGTATATTTATTGATAAATTTGCTTCACATAAAAAATCAATACCTCAAGTCAAAATAATACTCAATAAATGACAGGGAAATTAATTCCAGCGTTTTATTTTTGTATAGGATGACGCCGCGTAGTTGTATACCGTTCATTAAAGATGTCACTAATTAAGGGCAATCACAGAATGAAATTTTCGAAACATCCGTGAATTAAATAAACTATACTTTTACCTTAATTATAATGCTTCTCTTAAAAAAAAACAATAAGTTGAAATACATTTAGTAACCGTTAATTCTATGGATTCTGCAACTCTCAAACAAAATAGTACACATGGAATATTGTTCTTGCTCTCTGTGCTTCCGAATAAGTTTTCTAGGTAGTATTTTTCGAATTAGGGCGACTCTTCGTCATCAATCTTCGCCGATTAAAATTTTTCCGGCTGGCTTTTTAGCGTCCATTTCCATGCGTGGGAACGAATCCTCGAAATGATCACGTACGTAGGCACTCCGAACGTTTACTGCGGTCTGAAATGCTTTCAACGAAATGAACGATCGACATTACATATCCAGCGATGCCATTTCTTTCCGAATCATCCCGATATAGAGAGGGAGGCATTATCTTCGTCACCTATCGCATCCCGGCAACGGATCCCTCGTGCACTATTTTTAATTTCGTCACGTTTCGAAATGAAATAATCGTCCGAACGGGGGTGGGAAATGAGGATAATTAAAGAAAACGACGTAGAAAAAAGTGCGTGGAAAAAATTGAGGGAAGCGAACGTGTATGAATGTGGAACTGCGGAGCCGGGAGGGTGCTTGGGCCGAGGGGGCGTATGCAAATAAAGGGACGGACTATTTGCGAGCGAGAGCAGGGAGAGAGAGAGAGGTGGGGGAGGAAGTTAGGACATATAGGCAGGAGTGAACATCGGAGTGTAGTAGCGGAGAAAGCTGGGAAATGGGGAAAAAACGAGGTTACAGTGCAAGGGAGAAAGAGATGGTCTAGGATTGGTAAAGCGGAGAGGAAATAGGAGTAACGGCAGAGAATACGTTCGAACTTCGCACATTATTGGTGAACCAGAATTCGCATTCAACGAGATATGCCTTCACGCCCAAGAAGGCTAATTACGTTCTTTACGTAAACTCCTCAGCTAGAATGCCTCTTTTGTGGGCCTACATTACAAAGTGAAGTAACTCACCAGTATGTTTGCGCCCTTGAGATCTTGCCAAAATTTAACAGATTCCGGCCGCTTGTCATATCTGTCCGCTAAGATGCAAGACTTGGTATTCTCAATCTCGCCCAAATTAATTAATGAATGATAATTATTATTATACTATTATATGGAAGCGTATCTCTCTTCCGATGGACGCGTATTTAAAGACATATAGTTACGAAGGGAAAGAGAGAGATTTTCGTAAGGTAGAGGTAGAGATAGAGAAAGAAGAGATGTTAGGCAACACCATCGCTAGAAATAATTAATAAACAATATTTGTGAATTGAAAAGATAAGCAAAAAGACGATTTATGATCGGATAAACTGTCGAAATGATGCTTCTTTTTCGCACGGGTTCGGAACAAAGGCTATCTTAGGGAAATGCAGGTGACTTGGAGAGAAATGGATAGCAGTAGTAGTAATATCGTTAAAAGTGCTTTGACTTCTAAGGTAATTTCGCATATGAGCCCCCACTGGGAATCAACGCCGGAACCGCTTTCACCGAAGTCGAACGCGTAGCCAACAATGGCTATCTGGAAGCCTCAAGGTAAGACTTATATGATGAAATAGTGAAGGATGAGGTAATTGATAGAGGAAGTTTAAAAGGTAACTGGGTATAAAAACGCATTCGATGAAAGCATATTTCTTCCTTGCATTTTTTCCCATAAACCTCGGCCAAGCTCTTTAGCCCCCTCTTGTACTTCTCTTTTCACCCTCATCCGAGGCGAATCCTCCACTACACCTTTATTCCCCTCTCTTCTTTTCCCAATGTCCTCTACATATACGCCCTCAGCCATTGAAGTGCCCCCTTCGCGGTATTTTTTACGCAACTGAGATGAGATTCATTTCGGAGCCTCTTGAATCCCTTCTGTCTGTCCGTCTCCCTCCCACGCCCTCCACAATCACTTCCGCATCTCACCCTTCTCTCTTTATCTTTTTGGATACATAAATCGTCCTCTCCTAACTTTTCTTCTTCAAATCGTGAGATAGTTCCTTAAAGACCTATTCGAGACGAAAACCCAGGTGTCGCAAAGACCGGAGGCAGTACTACATGCACTAATTAAGAGGCATTCTTTAAACTATGAAACGAAATGCAGCCTCAAAGAATAAGTTATGAATGTTGCATATAATACTGCTCCTATAATTTCTTAATACATAGTTGGAGAGGTTGCTTTACCGTGCCGAATCTTTTTAAATACGCAACCGCTCGGAAAGGTTTTGTACGATAAGCAAAAATCCACGCAATATAAAATAAAATACTTAAACCGAAAACGGAAAACAAAGCTGTTTCTTTATCCTCCAAAATTGACACCTCGGAAATAAATTAATATTTAATTTTGACATTCAAGGCATCCAAAATTAGGGTTTTTGGCTGAAAACATGATGCATTTTGATTTATTTCCAGATTTATAATCTATTTCCATTATTATACGCTTTTCACTAGCAATATTTCGTACAAATACCTCTAAAATTAGTTGATTCGAAGAAGAATAAAGAAGCTAAGAACTCATATATTATTGGAGTTCCTACTTTTACGAATACAAAGGATGATTTGTTTGTAGAGAATTGACAACAATCAACTTTTCTCAGCTGCAAATAGTTTCAGGCACACGGAGCTAAATCCTTTATCAAACAAAATAAAAACCTCTTTTCCTTTCATGAAATGTCTTCAGAATGATCTTATGTTATTATATTTGAACTGAATTTTGAACATATAAAGAAAAAATCTTATCGATGCGTTACACTGGAAAACAAAGATCAGGTCGATAAACTGAGCGCATCCAAATTGTTTCGTTATCCAGAATTGCGGAAACGTCGTTCCGCAAAGACAGTTTTACAGCACGTACTACAGAGAAATAAATGCTTAAGTTATTTTTCCAGTAATGGAATTTATGCTAAGGGAGAATAGGAGTTCTTCGAAGGTTTCTACTTTTAGCTGCTAAATATAAATAGTATGCCTTCGTAAAGCTTGGTTTTTGCAGAAAATGCTGTTATCCAACCGAAAATGCCTAATTTTATAGACTCAACGGAAACCGCATAAAAGCTTCGGATGTCCAAGAAGAGTTTATAATCGATGTTTAGCGGAGAGCATAGGAAGGGTTCAGAATATAGGTCTACTGACTTCTTGGCGATAGATGACGCTACGTACTTTTGACCATTCGTACTCGCATTTAAAGCTCGGAAACTTACTTTAATAAGTAGCACTCAAGTAACTCCTCAGGAAATTTGAAGAATTTAATTTAATTTTCAAAATTCCATTTAATTTTCAGAATTTAATTTATTTTTCAGTTTAATTTTTTCATAATGNTAATATGACTCTCTAACCTTTTCACCGCATCTGCAGACACTGCGCTTTATAAAACCGAGATTTTTAGTAGTTTTAGCGTAGAATTTTCGGATATGCACGCATTAGTAAAACCTATTTGTAAGAGTGATCCCGAGACATTCAATTAAATCGACTATACTTATATTTATTCCATTAATTCTGTACAGGTAATTCTGATGCTGCTACTTTCATTCCAAGATATCAACTACGGATCAACATTAAGGTCTATTTGCCATTTCTTTACTATGATAAATAAGAAGGATAAAATACTTATTAAATATATATCATCATCAGCCATTTTAAATCCGACGTCGGATGTAGGCCTCTCCAAGCGCTTTCCAATTCTCTCTATTCTGAGCTTCTTGTTGCCATGTTACCCCTAAATACTGAATGATGTCTCTGTTCCATCGGTCTCTTGGTCTTCTTCTTGGCCTCTTCACATCTCTTGGTATCCAGTTCAGAACTGCTGATGTCCATCAGTTGTCGTTTCTCCTTGCAACATGGCCTGCCCACATCCATTTCAGTGATCTTACCTTATCTATGATGTCTGTCACTCCTGTTATCTTCCTAACCCAGGATTTGCGTTTCCTATCTCTTATTGTGATTCCAAGCATACATCGTTCCATACTTCTATGTGTAGTCTGAAGTCGCTGGGTTATTGCAGCGTTTAACACCCATGTTTTACTTCCATATGTCAAAACTGGTAGTATGCATTAGTTGAAGACCTTTCTCTTCAGGAACATTGGCATTTTTGACTTCAGAATATAAGCGTTTCTTCCGAAGGCACTACAGCCTAGTTTCATTCTTCAATTCACTTCATTGATCCTTTATTTCTCTCCTGTCGTAACCAGTTGTCTCAGGTAAGTGTACTCTGAACAAACATCAAGGCGTAACTCGTGTAGTAGGATTGGTACTTGTGCTGCAAAAGAATTATACATTACCTTAGTTTTCGATAAGTTTATCCTGAGTCCTATCTGCCCCGCCGTGTTCAGTTCTTGAACTCTTGATGCTAGATCTTCACCGTTGGTTGCGAAGAGTACTACATATATCATCTGCGAAACGCAAATGACTGTTGTACTCTCCATTGATACGTAGGCCTTTTTACTCCCAGTCTAAGGTTTTAAAAACTTCTTCGAGAACGGTTGTAAAGAGAATTGGTGAAAGACAGTCGCCTTGTCTCACTCCCTTCTCAATCCGGAATTCCTCAGTTTCTTCATGCAGCATTACAGAGACTGTGGCGTCCTTATTGATGCTGCGCAAGAGTTGGATGTACCTGACATCTATTCCTTGTTTCCCTAGTGCTTCCAATGTGGAGGAGGTACTTACCGAGTCGAAGGCCTGGGCATAGTCCACGAAGCAGAGTACTAGTGGCATTTCGTATTCGTTCGTTCTGCTGATAATTTCCTGGAGCGTGTGGATGTTGTCCATAGTGCTGAATCCCTTGCGAAATCCAGCTTGTTCTCTGGGTTGGACAGCTGCCAGGGCCGTCTTCAGACGTGCAGCTATTACTCTCATGAACGTTTTGTTAATAACAGGAAGGAGGCAGATGGGGCGGTAGTTTTTCAAATCTTCCTTGCTTCCTTTATTGTGTAAAAGGACAATCTTTGCATGGTTCCATTCCCTCCATGTTTTTGTAATTACGGATAGGCTATTTTGTAATGAAAAGCATTATATTGGGACATATCCAACAATAATTCGAAATAAGCATACAATTGCCACAGTTTCTCGAGCGCTAGCAGACTAAGGCGCTTGGTCCCCGACAGCTTTTACCTGTCGATAGAATTAGCTGGAATTAGTCGACTGGAAACGGCCACGGCGCCGATCGGAAACATACAGAATCACACGGTGGCTCTCAGCGAGTCGGAGTGACGTCACACCGGCTGGAAAGCCTCCCGTGTCGATCGGTTTTCAGTTACAGAATAACCCCCTCCCTGATCTTTGTTGACCTGATGATGATATATATATANTTAGATTAAGAATGGCAACACCATGGGCACCCAACTAAAAACTATCTATTATATTGAAATGGGCGTATTTCAATGTAAGAGCCATACCACCAGCTCTCTAGACTCTAAGGAGTGAACACGGGCAAGCAATCAACCAACGAGTGTTATATCAAGGATATGAAGCCAACCAGGAGAAGCAGCACACTTTTAGAGCAAAGGATGCTGCTCTAACGAGGGTATCAAAAATTGTTATCGAAAAATTTAAGGATATAAATTTTGCGCATTGCGCAATACATTACCCGTAGATTTATGCACCCCCAGCCACAAACGAAAGGGGGATTGTAGGGTACACTTATAGATGTAGACATGCTGCATATTTCCTTTTTGGCACTTTCACGTTTTAAAATTTTAATTTTTATAAGATTCTACAATATATACATCTCAAATGATACATTTATATCTTTTAAGGAAGATATTTCAGCTCGAATTCGTCAACTGAAATTCTGAATTAAAGTTAAAACAAAGTATTCACCCTAAACTACGGAAGCAAGAGTCCGGAGGCAAGAATGAACAAAAAATGAGGTGGAGATAGGATGGGATAGGTCGCATAAGGCATGAGGAGGGAAGTAGAGAGAGCTGCTATAAACTTCTCGATAACTACGGCAGAGGCGATACAGTTATTTATGCGCCACAAAAGCCTCACGTATCGGGTTTAGTGTTTAAGAGGCCCTCAATACGCCTCCTACGCCCCGTCACCTGACCTCACCACGATACAGTCCAGACACTAGTCTGCGAACGCACGTGCTCATGCACGCGTGCCTGTACACACATGCACGAGACTTGTATTTACACCACCACCCACTGTCCCAAAATAATTGCCGGTGTTGATTGATGGGCTTGGAACTTCGAGAGCTTTGGAAGCACTCAAGATAGGACAGCTAGCGAAACTTCACCTCCAATAGAAAAAAAAGGAGTTGCGAGGATGAGCTGAAGATTAGTTGGAAAGAGGAGAACGACTTGAGCAAACATTATGAAGCTTCGAAGACTTACACGTCGCATGAGCATGAAATAACAGTTTTAAAACGTTGTCAAAACTCGGAAAAGGTTGAGAAAATGGTTTTTTGTCGTGCTCAATTACGTCCGATGATTCAACCGATGGACTCATACGAGAATTACCTGCAGGGCTGCTATGAGAAGTATATTGACATTCTTTCAGTATCTTTAACCCTTAGATATAAGAAAAGTTTATTATTATATTAATTGGTTATATGAAAGGAGACATTAAGTTTCAATCTCACCCGAATTAAAGTGTTTTATAATTACTTATTTATTTATTTGCAATTACGTTGCTATTTGGCCATCTGGCCAGGTAGCAATGCTTCATCAGGCCATATAGCAACGCTAACAAATTACGTTATTATATTATAATATTTATAATTAGAAACGCTATTATAGAACATAAATACGTAGAAAGGCTAAACTGGAAAATTTGTTGTTCTCAAAATTAACAAGAACCTCATTCTCGCGGAAGTTTTGATATCCAATAAGTTAATTGTTCCACTGATATGTACTAATCCTTCTTGGCCGGCAGTAGCTATTACTTGCTAAGGGATGAAAACTGCACTTCAGCTTCCAATATTACCTTGATCCTAATAATGTATGCAAAGATTGAAATTAAAGCTGGGGCAGACCAAATAACAGAGACAGATCTTAAGGAAAAACCCTTTAAACCATAAAGAAGAACCTTTCCCCGAAAAATATAACGACCACGAATGAGAAGAAACAATGTGGAATAAAAGAAGCTTCTCTTCTGTTTTCTCAAACCATACAAAAAATTATATAAATGCGAATTTTACTCTTAATGCACTTACGCATCAACCGAGTATAATCTTAGATAACCTTGAGATATTGACAGAAGAACATTAGATTTCTTCTTCTTAATATAGAAGAGGGGTTACTGAAGAGTTAGTACTTAACTCGTGGAAGATTAAAAATTAGGCAACATTTAAACTGGCTTTCTATTATATAATTATAAAGAACTTATCGTGTTTTAACTGTTTGATTTCTATCCTAATTTCTGAGATAATGTGTACTGTCTTAAATAATATATATGAAAACAAACGCCACACAATGACCCACGTTAAAATTTCCCTATGTATACTTCATGATAAACATCTGTAACATTAGGATAATCGCTGACCGTTATTAGAATACCCTATGGTGCAAATACGAGCCTTTTAGTACCTCTGCTTAAAATCACATTATCCGGGGGGGAGTATAGCAACAGAAATGCATTCAGGAATTAACCGCAAATGTACCCGGCATTATTACCGAGGGGAACTAAAATTCATTTTCTAGCGTGGGATGAGAATCAGCTATTTTGTCGAGCATTGACCCCAATAACTGCCGCACCGCAAACATGTTATTTCATTTAGCCAATCGGCTGTTTATATTTCACGAGCGGATCATAGTAATGACGTTCCTCCGCTTAACCGCTCGTAATCTCTGCGGTGTGCATTTTTTAGGCGATTGCGGTGGAAATAATTTCCCAGATATCCATTGTTTGAAATTCTGCCACTTCGAAAGTCCCGCAAAAAAGCTGCTGTTTGTGCGAAGAGCAGAGGTAGTTACAACGCTCGAAATATACTTCCCTGAAACGCTGTATTTCAGCCAAAATTAATCCATCACAAACGCGAGTTGGCTTCGGTTGGGTTGCTTCAATGGGGAAAATGGCGGGGGTGGGGAAGGGAAAGGGTTAGAAGAGGAGAGGGAAAGAATTAGGGAGAGAGGGAAGATGAGAGGGTCGAAAAAACATGATGGATGGGTTTAGCCCTCCGACGGAGAAAAAAACGAACTTAACTTTCACTACCATGACAGCATCGCTGCCAAACAGTTAATAATCTATAAGCTGCTTCGAGAGGAGAGGCCGATTCTACGTATCCTATTTATTTCGTCGATATGGAGAGACAAAAAATCAAAGCGAGGGTCAATCTCATGGACTCACGAAGGATACCTCTCTTCCTAGAGGATATACCGGTTATTTTTTGGGCGCATCAACGAGCGCTCTTTTTCAGGTAAGGATTACTAAACATAAGCTAAGAAGGTTGGCAAAGGCTCGAGAGCGTATGACGTCAATGGAATTCGTTCGTGAAACTTGTGGTCCTAAGAAAACCGCGTCTCCGGGGACGACCGAGTATACATGACATTAATTAGGGTGAAGGTTCTACATACTAAGCTAGGTAAGGAGATTGTTTAATGCGGGTCATGGAGTGCCCTGGAGAATTTCAACTAGCGTCCTCCCCTTCTCTGCATCTGTGGAGGAATCTCGGCTACAGGGACGACTACACCCCAAAATTTAGGATTATGAAAAGGGCCAAGAAGTCACATGAGACAGTACATACGTAGGGGAAGAAAGAAAATCGGCGACGAATACAAGGGGGCGGGAATAAAGGTACCAATTACCTCTCCTATAAATTAGGTATCAATCTAGCAGAGACAGTGATCAAAATAGTTGCAAAATAAGGAAAGGGATAGGTATTAACTCGAAACATTGTGGTGTGTGCCTTAAAATCCAATGATAAACATATGTGAAGAATAGCGGCATGACTGGGTCTCGAAACCAGGTCTCCCACTATGTTTTGAGACCTGCGTTCGAGTCTCAGTCGTGTCGCTATTTTAGTTTCTATTAGTTGCAAAATATTCCAAAACTGAAGCATATGATTTACCTATATTTACCTCATCCTAATAATTTCTGTTCTTTTGTTAATGGTTTAATGGCATTAATTAATGGTTTTCAACACAATTAAAGTCAAATTCGCAATGAAAATTTTAGTTTACGACTATGATAACCTTCCAAAGAGACCATATGGGTCTGCTCTTTCAAAAGATGACGATGACCGTTGAAGAAACTTGTGGAGGTGATTTACGTCAACTGATGATCGTACACTTTCGCTCACATGAAAGGAGTCCGACGAGAAAATTCAACCACTATAAAACAGCACTCTCAAGCACACCAAACAAGATATATTGTTCGCTGGAACATCTAGTAACAGGAAATGGAACACCTCCAAAGGGATATCACACTGCTACTTCATGAGAGTCGATACATGGAGCAATAAAACCATCGCTAAAGATGCCATGAAAACCTAAAGGGCAAACGTAAGAGTATCCGTTGCTGGAACTACCATTTTGACTCGGCTACCGAGACGATAGGGGGGGAAACGGGTATTTTCGCCATCCGGAGATGGCGCAATGCATCACACAGATCATCTCCAACGCAAAGGTTGACATGTCCTCGGAATGACACGAAGGTGATGGGATCGTAGCGAAATGGGGGCATTAATTCTCACGGCGGCCATCGGAGCAGGGGTCGGGTCACGGTGGCCTCCCCATCCTCCTCTCAACCGTCCGCTTTCCGCCAAACATGCACCACATAATACCCCATCACGTAGCGCCGTGGTCATCCTCTCTCTCCCCCAAAAATGCTCTCGTTCGTACCTCTTCAAGCGACCACTCCCATCAAACAAATGCTCCAATGATATTTCCATCATTGACACAATGGCGGAGAGACTCTACCGTCCGCGAGAACGACCGCCCAAACAAATTTCCTCAATCCTTTGCCTCAAAAAATCTAACGCCGGAATCCGACCGTATTGTTTTTCCTCAATTCAAAAGAATTCGCACCGCACGAAATTCGCGTCTCCGATGCAATTTTCATGCGTGCGTGCGTTTTGGAGAGTACGTATGCGGGAGAGTGGATGTGCATTTCGATGCATGCCCACAAAGGCGGAAATTTTCGAAAAATGAGGACTTTTATTACCAAATTTTGGTTCGAAAAACTGCGGGGGGTTGATTTTCTCATTTCTCTCTCTCTTCCTGCCTCTTGTTGACTTGCCAAGTTTCGGTAAACTTTTCGATTTTTTAACGGTTTTAATGCGTCCATGGATAGAGAGAAGTGCATTACGAAAAACAAGGCTTAATATCTCCTTTAGGGGATATTGGATTAATTTTACGTGTCTCCTTAATTCTGGTTCGGTGCCAGGAAATCGTCGACAAGAGAGCTGTTCAGGACACGCGCCATACGTAACGCTAAGAGAACCGCTGAAAGGCAGTTTTGATAGGAAAGAAATAGAAATTTCCTTCTTGTAAAAACAGCAGGAGTTGGAATTTCGATCAGATAAAAGTAACTCGATGAAAATGAAGCGTTAAACAATTAATTTAAATATATTTTTTAGNTCAATGTCATTGATCTCCGTTTGGAGCATTTTATGTAGTATATATTTCATCGCCTTGCAAACCACAGCAGCAATAATCTAATTCTAAATTAGATGCTCCTATGCTGTGCCACAGCACACTTCTTTAAACTTCAATTCGCTCAACATTATTCAACTGCTTTTCGACCAAATTTACGTTTCATAGTTTTGTAATAACTTTAAATGAAGGCATTTTAACCGTAATTATTACTAATAGCACAAAAAAAGTAGAAGGAAAATGCATCATTCAATTTTTGGATGTGTTGTAGAAAAAATACTTTATTCATACTCAACTCACTCCCTACCCTCTTTCTTTTTTTAAGTAGTTGGATTGTATTTTCTTAGCTTCCAAATCGTAAATTTGCAAGATATGTATTAGATTATTCTAGGTGTTTAGAAAAACTTTCGTGTTTCCAAACAACTGGCTTTGTGTTAAAAAATTTCGGTCCACTCAGACTCGAAAAATATTGTAAACACAGAAAAAAAATGGGAATTGACTATGAGTAGTAGTAGCATTGAGAGTCTTTCGACATCTGAGGTGATTTCGCACGTAGACCCTCACATAGGAATCGAAAGCGGGACCGCTTTCATCGTAGTCGAACGCTTTGCCCACTTCGCTATCCGGTAGCCCGATCGGCTGACTTTTGTAAAACAATGAAAGAATTGAAAACGTGTTAATTTTTTTATTTTTATCAGGCTTTAATACTTCTCCAAATTTATGATCTTAATCAATCTCGAGAAGTAAAAGGATCGGAACAAATGTATGGCTACATATCAATGATTATTTTTGGTCATTTACCCCCGAAATGTCGATGGAATAGAATGAGAACCTGACGATCGAATGGTTGTGTATGAGGATGAGTGCTATTCAAACATAAATTCTCTTAAAGGAAAGAGTAATTTTAGTATAAAATTATGTGGTCCTTCTAAACAAATGCCATTGAAGTATTACGTTTTAACAATAAGTTTCTCCAACTGTCCTGAAGTTTGTTTTATTCAACCAAGATAAATTATACCCATAGTCGAAAACAAGACCACAGATTTATTTTGAAACAAAAAAGTTATCTCAATTTTTTCCGAATCAAGATTTTATGAGATTCTTCTGGAGATGCATTACAGAGACATGAAAATACAATTTCGTTTGAGAGAGGAAAGAGGGAGAAAGCTCGGCAGGGTTCAGCAAAAAACGCAGAGTAACGCACTCCGTGCGAGACGAAGAGCCATCAAGGACGAAGTTCCGATCCAAATCTTCATTCCTAAAAAGGAGACATTGGATCCTAGGATCATTCGCCGGGTAGCGAGGTACAAAAACTCGGTTTTTTCAAATTCGACATTTTCCGGTTGAAAAAAAGAGCATCGGGAGACTTGGCGCGTGTAGCGAGGATGAAAGGAGGGCGGGGCAAGCGGGGAAAGGAAAAGTTACACACAAACACAAGGATCTCCATGTTTTATTCAAATGCTAAGCCCTACAGTGGCTCCTACTCGAGAATACCTGTGTTCGGAATAAATGTAAAGACAAATGAAGTTCGAAGTGAAGGGAAGAGCCGCATCCCTTACTGCGCAAAAAATATGGAAAATACATCCATATGCCGAGGCGGCGGATGGAATTCGCCTGGGACTAAGAATCGCGTCGAATTGCGAATGCAACGGTTTCTTTCTAATTCTTTGAGGGGTTGAGGGGAGCCTCTTTCTTGACTCCAAAATTCCAAGTGCTCTCATGAATCTTACATCTAAATGTTCGGAATCCTTTTCTTTTAGAAATAAATAAGGAGTGAAGAAGTTTTGTTTACTGATGTATCTAATAATTTGCTATAAAAATTTTAAATTCAAACATGATATATACCCTATATCCTAAATTCTCTTCAAGAGGGTAAAATAGAAAGATACGAAGAGTTGTCGATGAATCACTTTGATATAGATTTATAATGAAGTAAGAAAGATTTCCACTTTTTAGTCTATCTACCTTTACTAGATTAATTTACTTAATTATATTAATTTACTAAATTCTACTTTAATCTACTTTTAGAAAAGTAGATATCTTTCTTCCTTCATTCTGAAGCTCAATTTCCACAACATCTCGACCTCCTCCGTGGATTTTATTAACGTAGACTTCTGATTTACATAATGAAAATATTATTTATATATCTTTCTAATACTACAACGTTCAATAACTGGGATTTTATGAAGAGTGAACTAAGAGACCGCTTAAAGCCATAATGAGATCAGCTACTTGGTTTTCTATTAACTGTAAGAAGAATGCTTCCCAAATTTCAAGTACCGAAATTACTGAAAGGAAGGAGATAACTTTAAACCAGCACACGGAAAATCTAATCAGAAAATGATAAACCTGAATAGAAGTTTATAACAAGTATAATGTTACGGCAGTTTAATGAAAATAAAGTTCTGTCCTGAAGAAAGACTTTCGACGAGCTGTTTTGCTGCGTTGTGGACCACTAAACGTGCATCTTAAATCGATCAAGCTTAAATAAAAGTCCAGCTAGAATAGGAGGGTTACAGAAAGTAAGTAAAGACATGTGGCAATAATAATTAGTAAGAAAATCTCGTCCATAATTATCGAAGATATTTCCCTCTTAGAAATTGCTAGAAAAACAAACAAAAAATAATGCCATATCGAGCTGGTAAATCCAGAAACTTTATAATTTTCGTATAATTTGGTAAATCTTAAATTTACAATACGTTCCAGTAAATTTTGCAATCAATTCCGTCTACGAAATTTTCTCCTCGTAGAAATTTGATCACTTACACACAGTTAAATCTGTCTTGATAGTAAATAGAACATGAAAATATTTTCCGCATCGATTGATATCTTCAGGTAATACCAGTTATTTTAACAATCTCCTAAATTGTCAATTTAGAGCAAAGATAACTTGCATTTATGAATATCAATTTTCATCATATACCGTTTACATAAGAAATTTGACGACTATTTATAATATCATCGCACAAATCATTACAACTGATAGTCGTTAAATGTCTCGAAATCTAGGTTTATTCATTCCTTTTGATGCTCGTCTCTCAATTACGGAGAGCGAAACGACTAACTGATAAAATCATTTACAAATATTCCCTCAATTAGGCTGCAATCTGCAAGTGATCATCAATGTCATTGATCTCCGTTTGGAGCATTTTATGTAGTATATATTTCATCGCCTTGCAAACCACAGCAGCAATAATCTAATTCTAAATTAGATGCTCCTATGCTGTGCCACAGCACACTTCTTTAAACTTCAATTCGCTCAACATTATTCAACTGCTTTTCGACCAAATTTTTTAGAACTAAAGATTTCCGGTTATCAATAAATGAAATTTTCTTACAGGTTAAAAAATTTTTGTCTAGGAAGAATATAATTTTACTACGCGGTATACGTAACTTTCGCCTCATAAACTTCCTTGAATTTAGTGACGTGATAAGTAGTACGGACGCCCTACCCGTCATGACTTATTCTTCTTATTGATGAAGATTGTGAACACTCTAGACCGCTAGAACCGTGATTTCTCACGCCGCGTCACGAACATCCGATTCCAAACGCAATCTTTTTGTGATTTGGAACACAGAAGACTACATTACTGATTTGAATACTTACTTAACGAAGAGCGCACTTGAACAAGAAGGCAGGCTAATTAGTTCTGTTCGCTTCCGAGAATTAATAATTTATGATTTCCATAAGAAAGGACTGCAGCCAGCTTACCGGCGTGCATGAAATAAATTAAACGCAATTTTCTCTTCCGTAAATACTACTTCAATAGANTAAATTGTCAATTTAGAGCAAAGATAACTTGCATTTATGAATATCAATTTTCATCATATACCGTTTACATAAGAAATTTGACGACTATTTATAATATCATCGCACAAATCATTACAACTGATAGTCGTTAAATGTCTCGAAATCTAGGTTTATTCATTCCTTTTGATGCTCGTCTCTCAATTACGGAGAGCGAAACGACTAACTGATAAAATCATTTACAAATATTCCCTCAATTAGGCTGCAATCTGCAAGTGATCATCAATGTCATTGATCTCCGTTTGGAGCATTTTATGTAGTATATATTTCATCGCCTTGCAAACCACAGCAGCAATAATCTAATTCTAAATTAGATGCTCCTATGCTGTGCCACAGCACACTTCTTTAAACTTCAATTCGCTCAACATTATTCAACTGCTTTTCGACCAAATTTTTTAGAACTAAAGATTTCCGGTTATCAATAAATGAAATTTTCTTACAGGTTAAAAAATTTTTGTCTAGGAAGAATATAATTTTACTACGCGGTATACGTAACTTTCGCCTCATAAACTTCCTTGAATTTAGTGACGTGATAAGTAGTACGGACGCCCTACCCGTCATGACTTATTCTTCTTATTGATGAAGATTGTGAACACTCTAGACCGCTAGAACCGTGATTTCTCACGCCGCGTCACGAACATCCGATTCCAAACGCAATCTTTTTGTGATTTGGAACACAGAAGACTACATTACTGATTTGAATACTTACTTAACGAAGAGCGCACTTGAACAAGAAGGCAGGCTAATTAGTTCTGTTCGCTTCCGAGAATTAATAATTTATGATTTCCATAAGAAAGGACTGCAGCCAGCTTACCGGCGTGCATGAAATAAATTAAACGCAATTTTCTCTTCCGTAAATACTACTTCAATAGAATAGAAAAAGGTGTTAGGCTACTGAGAACGTAAGCTTTGATCGTTGTAAATTATAAACGGAGACAAAGAATACGAAGAATTGTCAATTCAACTTTTATAATTTTAACCTAAATTTTCATTGCAAATTTGACTTTAATTGTATTGAAAACCATTAACTAATGCCATTAAACCATTAACAAAAGACTAGAAATTCTAAGCGTGAGGTAAATTTTAGAAATAGATAGAAGAATGTATATTCTGACATTTTTCGGAATTAATCGCTTCGTCTCATATTTCTTTGATGCCCTACACCATTTACCAGCAAAATAATAAATAAATACTGAAAGATAGTGATAAAAATATCTACCATTACTTTGTGATGTAATTCCACTTCACATGAATACCACAGTAATTAGGAATGCTGCATTTTTCTCCGAAATGTACTCTCCAAACGAGTGATGATAGAATAAAGCATGATTTTTTATTTTTCAAGTCCTTGAGTACTAACACCTTTACATATATAGTGAATTTCATTCTGCCATTATAAATTCTAAGGAGAAATTGAACTAAGCGTCGAATTCCACATTTAAAAATTGTCTACTAAATTGTCTCCCTTCAAAAAAAATACCTCTTTCTCGAAATGGATTTTATAATTAATGATATGTATTGACGCGTTCGATAGCACCAAAGACCTATTAAGAGGCATTACGCTCTACGTTGTGGAGAATAGAAGGAAAGGCCCGAAAAGTGAGCTGCGAGCAGTCTGTCATTAAATCGACAAAACAATTGAAAATTGGGATGAAATATGGCTGCTCTTATCACACAGAATTTGTAATAAAAAATCAACATCTTTGATAAAAATTAAGGTAAAATTGCTTCGTCTTATTGGAATAATAAACGTCTTTTCATTTTATGCGAAGTCTGTATTCGAAAGAATGAAGGCAAGGGAGTCATTCTAGGACTGAGAGACTTGGAACCATCTTCTTTAATACAACTCGGACTCTTTCGGTGAAGAATTTCGTTTCAAGGACATCAGAAACTCCACAATTTAAAGAATTGTAATATTTCTTAGCTGACGAATGACATGAAAACGTATCTCACGAAACAGATTTAGCACCGAAGAATAATAACGTGAAGGTATGGTTTTAAACATGGAAATAATGATTTAGGAGGAATTTTGAAAGGAATTATTTTCGCGAAAGATTGAAAAGTTATTAAAGGTAACTGAATTAAATAGAAAAAAAATAAGTACACATTTGACCTTCATTGTTCACTATATCGATTTACTCGAGTGTAGAGGACGCATCAACCCCGAAATTATATATACGGTATTCTCAAACAAGTCCATTTATCTATTTTATTAACGTAGACTTCTGATTTACATAATGAAAATATTATTTATATATCTTTCTAATACTACAACGTTCAATAACTGGGATTTTATGAAGAGTGAACTAAGAGACCGCTTAAAGCCATAATGAGATCAGCTACTTGGTTTTCTATTAACTGTAAGAAGAATGCTTCCCAAATTTCAAGTACCGAAATTACTGAAAGGAAGGAGATAACTTTAAACCAGCACACGGAAAATCTAATCAGAAAATGATAAACCTGAATAGAAGTTTATAACAAGTATAATGTTACGGCAGTTTAATGAAAATAAAGTTCTGTCCTGAAGAAAGACTTTCGACGAGCTGTTTTGCTGCGTTGTGGACCACTAAACGTGCATCTTAAATCGATCAAGCTTAAATAAAAGTCCAGCTAGAATAGGAGGGTTACAGAAAGTAAGTAAAGACATGTGGCAATAATAATTAGTAAGAAAATCTCGTCCATAATTATCGAAGATATTTCCCTCTTAGAAATTGCTAGAAAAACAAACAAAAAATAATGCCATATCGAGCTGGTAAATCCAGAAACTTTATAATTTTCGTATAATTTGGTAAATCTTAAATTTACAATACGTTCCAGTAAATTTTGCAATCAATTCCGTCTACGAAATTTTCTCCTCGTAGAAATTTGATCACTTACACACAGTTAAATCTGTCTTGATAGTAAATAGAACATGAAAATATTTTCCGCATCGATTGATATCTTCAGGTAATACCAGTTATTTTAACAATCTCCTAAATTGTCAATTTAGAGCAAAGATAACTTGCATTTATGAATATCAATTTTCATCATATACCGTTTACATAAGAAATTTGACGACTATTTATAATATCATCGCACAAATCATTACAACTGATAGTCGTTAAATGTCTCGAAATCTAGGTTTATTCATTCCTTTTGATGCTCGTCTCTCAATTACGGAGAGCGAAACGACTAACTGATAAAATCATTTACAAATATTCCCTCAATTAGGCTGCAATCTGCAAGTGATCATCAATGTCATTGATCTCCGTTTGGAGCATTTTATGTAGTATATATTTCATCGCCTTGCAAACCACAGCAGCAATAATCTAATTCTAAATTAGATGCTCCTATGCTGTGCCACAGCACACTTCTTTAAACTTCAATTCGCTCAACATTATTCAACTGCTTTTCGACCAAATTTTTTAGAACTAAAGATTTCCGGTTATCAATAAATGAAATTTTCTTACAGGTTAAAAAATTTTTGTCTAGGAAGAATATAATTTTACTACGCGGTATACGTAACTTTCGCCTCATAAACTTCCTTGAATTTAGTGACGTGATAAGTAGTACGGACGCCCTACCCGTCATGACTTATTCTTCTTATTGATGAAGATTGTGAACACTCTAGACCGCTAGAACCGTGATTTCTCACGCCGCGTCACGAACATCCGATTCCAAACGCAATCTTTTTGTGATTTGGAACACAGAAGACTACATTACTGATTTGAATACTTACTTAACGAAGAGCGCACTTGAACAAGAAGGCAGGCTAATTAGTTCTGTTCGCTTCCGAGAATTAATAATTTATGATTTCCATAAGAAAGGACTGCAGCCAGCTTACCGGCGTGCATGAAATAAATTAAACGCAATTTTCTCTTCCGTAAATACTACTTCAATAGAATAGAAAAAGGTGTTAGGCTACTGAGAACGTAAGCTTTGATCGTTGTAAATTATAAACGGAGACAAAGAATACGAAGAATTGTCAATTCAACTTTTATAATTTTAACCTAAATTTTCATTGCAAATTTGACTTTAATTGTATTGAAAACCATTAACTAATGCCATTAAACCATTAACAAAAGACTAGAAATTCTAAGCGTGAGGTAAATTTTAGAAATAGATAGAAGAATGTATATTCTGACATTTTTCGGAATTAATCGCTTCGTCTCATATTTCTTTGATGCCCTACACCATTTACCAGCAAAATAATAAATAAATACTGAAAGATAGTGATAAAAATATCTACCATTACTTTGTGATGTAATTCCACTTCACATGAATACCACAGTAATTAGGAATGCTGCATTTTTCTCCGAAATGTACTCTCCAAACGAGTGATGATAGAATAAAGCATGATTTTTTATTTTTCAAGTCCTTGAGTACTAACACCTTTACATATATAGTGAATTTCATTCTGCCATTATAAATTCTAAGGAGAAATTGAACTAAGCGTCGAATTCCACATTTAAAAATTGTCTACTAAATTGTCTCCCTTCAAAAAAAATACCTCTTTCTCGAAATGGATTTTATAATTAATGATATGTATTGACGCGTTCGATAGCACCAAAGACCTATTAAGAGGCATTACGCTCTACGTTGTGGAGAATAGAAGGAAAGGCCCGAAAAGTGAGCTGCGAGCAGTCTGTCATTAAATCGACAAAACAATTGAAAATTGGGATGAAATATGGCTGCTCTTATCACACAGAATTTGTAATAAAAAATCAACATCTTTGATAAAAATTAAGGTAAAATTGCTTCGTCTTATTGGAATAATAAACGTCTTTTCATTTTATGCGAAGTCTGTATTCGAAAGAATGAAGGCAAGGGAGTCATTCTAGGACTGAGAGACTTGGAACCATCTTCTTTAATACAACTCGGACTCTTTCGGTGAAGAATTTCGTTTCAAGGACATCAGAAACTCCACAATTTAAAGAATTGTAATATTTCTTAGCTGACGAATGACATGAAAACGTATCTCACGAAACAGATTTAGCACCGAAGAATAATAACGTGAAGGTATGGTTTTAAACATGGAAATAATGATTTAGGAGGAATTTTGAAAGGAATTATTTTCGCGAAAGATTGAAAAGTTATTAAAGGTAACTGAATTAAATAGAAAAAAAATAAGTACACATTTGACCTTCATTGTTCACTATATCGATTTACTCGAGTGTAGAGGACGCATCAACCCCGAAATTATATATACGGTATTCTCAAACAAGTCCATTTATCTCCCCGAATTAAAGCGTACGAATGGATGCTGAACTTCGTACGCTCAAATTTTTTGTGCTTCTATTTAACTAAATAAAGTCGAGAGAATGAAATTTCTTCCCAGACCGTTACTTCCATTGTGATTCAACTTTTCAATTTCTTTGGGCATACGTGTGTAAATATAGGGACAATTCCAAAACGAATGGTACCCTGGTACGCACTTTTTATTAATGTTGTTTGCGATCTTTTTTTTTGGGGGAGCAAATGTTTGGTCGCTTCCGCACTGAAGGGGAAGACACGGAAAGAAGGGAGGAAAAGGAATGGAAGGCGTGGCGGAAAGAAGAGACCGCGAGAAAGAGTGGGGCCAAGGAAGACGGATGGCATTTGGGGTGCGGGAAGAGAGGCAGACGGGAATAAAAGCGATCGGGTGCCATCCTTCAAGGCAGACGCGCGGCCACACCCACCTGTGCACGAAGAAGGACGCCTCCGAATGGAAAAAAACACTGCCAATATCTGGTGGCCCCACCCACGCACCTTCCGTGTATTTGTTACTGGAAAGGGGAGGAGGAAAGAACAGTGCGCCTGCAGAAGCAACGATGGAGGAGGAGAGATTGATAAAACAGGACACCTTCGATCAAAGTCTGTGGTTTCTCAACGATACACTGATATATTAAGAAAAGGAAGAATATGAAGTATTTTCCAGTATTTTCCATTTGTAAATACTTTCCGAGAATATGCGCAATACGATTGTTTTCGTAATAGTAGTAGTAGTAGTAAAGTTAAAGGTGCTTTTACAGCTAGCGTCATTTCGCACATGTGGGCTCCCACCGGGGATCGAACCCGAGATCGCTTGCACTTAAGTCGAACGCGCTACCCACATGGCTAACTGGGAGCTCTGTTTTCGTAATAATTTAATGTTATTTAACATCATTACTCTTACATAAGTATGTATTTTTTCGTGGGTATTCTAAGACGATAGTCGAATATTTCTTACATATTCGGAAAGCAATTTATTACATTATACAAAATGCAATTATTTTATCTTTATAAAATTACCATACGTAGGCAAGTAAAAATCTACCTCAGTTAAAAGTCGACCCCTATATCTTTGGCCAGAAAATCTAAAACTTTTCTCGTGCCTTCCATAAAATTCGACCCTAATTAAATAATAATCGATAATAATAACAATTTGATAATAATCATTATCAAATTAGTAAATGATAATACTAATTAAATAACGATAATACGCATTATATGATTACAAAATAATTTTTGTGTATCTTAGCATAGTGTAGCCAAGAATAGCTTATGTATATATGTACAACTTCAACTAAACATTCTGGCAGCAAAGTGCTGTCGCAATTTTCTGTTAACAAATCTGCGAAAGCTTGTGAACGAGTAAGGCTAAGTATTTGCGAGAGCAAATTAGCTATGGTAATAATTCGTCAGTGAATGTTTTTCAAAAAGGACGCGAGTTTTTAGAATGCAATCATAAGTTAATCACTTTCAGTGTTGGTATGTTTGTTCTGAAATGATGTTTACATCATATATCGCTTTCGCTAATTGAAATTTTAACAGAGACCAGACATTAATTTCCTGATAAAGTAGTATCCACAAAAAAGCCGACCTCTTAAATTCAACCAAAAAAATGTTTTGAAAACTCGATTATGATTAAGCTGTACACTATTTACTGCAAAACGTATACCCTTTCCTTCCTTTCCAGTCCTTTTCATTCTGTTATTTGCGAACGAGAGGAATTAATCATTAAGGATAGGAAAGGAAACAAACAAAGCGCATTAATGCATACGAATTTGATCCGAATCCGTTTTCATTACCAGTTTACTGATCCTTAGATATTCGAATTTCTCTCCGCAATCTGCAGCTCATTCGAGCTAAGAGTTTTTCTAAAAGTAAGCATTACAAGATTATATTACAAAAAAGTAATTAATGCATTAACAAGATATACCTTCGTGCATTTGCATGGATTAAATCACGCAGTAAAAGGAACATTTCAAAAGAAAACTTTGTAAGTCACACTCTTGGAGCAAGCCAGATTCCCTTCGGTTCTTCTATAATCCTACAATAATTAACTCTGGTTATAAACGATCCTTCAACATTAAACCAGTTGAAGTGGCACCTCTTCCACGAAAAGCGAAGATTGAGCGTCGGATCTGAATCTTGTCGTTTTGGCACTAATCGTTCGACAAATCCGTCTCAGTTATTTTAGCTCCGCTAAAAATAATCCAAGCGTTTTCCTCCACCGCCGACTTGGGTTAAAACCCTGGAATCCGCCGCGGGGCCTCTCGTTTAATCCGCGAGAAGCCCTTCGCACACTGATATTAACGCATTTCAACTGTCACGGAATTTCGACGAGATTTGCCATTGAGCACTGTTATCGCTTTATTTTAAATGCGATATCATTCCGAGCAATGATGCGGCGGATTTCCGCCTCCACCATGCGCACAAGGATTATCAGAGAGAGAGAGAGAGAGAGTGCAGCCGTCATTAATCCCACCGGATGTAATTCTTTCTGTTTATTTTTGTAGAGAAACGGTTGTTTGAGTTTTTTTTGCGTAGCAACGCGAGTAACCGGATGACATCGCGTTTAAATTGAGTCGAAAGCAAATATGTAATTAACGAAACGATCATTCATGGATGAAAAAATGACACCGCTCATAAGAAAGAATATCCGTTTCATATTGTTAGTAATTGATCGAGATCGTTGTATTCATAATGTCATAATCGGTTATTTTTTTAATTTCGGGAAAAATAAACACAATATATTACTGTCACTATTTATGCAGTGAAGTTGATATTGAATTGATGATGGAAAGTTAGGTTCTTGTTGTCATGAAATGATAAACTTTCGGTGTGTTCAAATACACCAATTTAAGTGTAAATGCTACATCGGCTGACCTGCGAGTATATACTTAAAAAACTGAAACAGGTATTAATGAAAACTTTAAATATATAACAGGTGTAATATAATCACTACTACTACTTACTATATAATTATTACCAATTGTATGAGATTTTCCAGCAACATTTTGGGATTTTCAGTATTAAATTTACTGATCATTTTCTAAATACAGCGGAGAATAATTTAAAATAAGAAAGAAAGAAAATCAAAACTAAAAGGATTAAGGGCCGGACTGTGGTAGTTCTAAAAGTCTAAAAATTTTTAGCCGCAAACATTTGCTTAAAATTTGTTATTTATGTTCCCCGTGTTTTTTGAGATTATTAGAGACAGTGGAAATAAAATTACTTCTTTATGCTCCTCTGTAACGGATTCTGGATCTACCTCTGAATTTCCGAGCTAAGCTAACCTATCGGAAATCCTTTTCTCTAGGAGCAACTCTATCAGAGAATATTTTGGCGAGGCGAAAGAGGTGCGCTTTTAGTGAATGCAGCAAATCAGTATTTTAAGCGTCATAGCGTCTATTTCATGGACTCCGTCTGAGCTCTTCGTTTATTTGGCTTCCAGGTAAACCCCCAAAAATCCCATAAACAGTTGGTGTCCATTCAATTTATTCACGATGTTATACCCAAGCGGAAATAATATTGCGGTCTAAAATTGCTGCACTGTTTAGCCCGTGTTATTGATCTTTAATAAACTCACGTAAAATTAATGGCTACAAATCTGTATAATGGCAAACTCTGATACCGATAAATAAACACCCAGAGCCAAATAAACCGAACAATTTCAACGCTTTATTTCACATAAAATCATCCACTTATAATTGCGTTTTTTGCTTAATTAAATGCGGGAATATTCAAAGAATGGAAATTCTATACATTGCTCGTGCCTTTAATAGGTCGCATGTTTTTCATCGCTCTACATCTCCCATTTTGCCTAATGCCTCACTTGGAATTTGGAAATACATTTCATTAAAATATAAAACATAGTATTTTATTTTGCCGCAATAACCCCATGAACACAGAAAAAATCTGCAAAAAAATGGTGTCATGTAATGTAAAACAGGTAGAACATAAATATTTCAAAAGTGATAATGTCTACACAGACACATTAGAACGTTAAAATATTTTATGCATGCATATGAAATACTTTTCTGTCCTACTGTATTGAGATACACACGCTTTTCACAACTAATGCGCTCTCTGCTTTAACTCGTAGAGTAACGATTCCTCTGCACATTGGATTCAATCCATCGAATACTTTGACCTCGAGAATAAAACCGAGATCTCTAAGAAACTGAGATGAAAATTTTACCATCGTTATTCTTGCTGAGTTCAATAATGCCAGTCTCAAGAACTTTTTTTGCGAAGAAAAAATTCTGATAAGAGGAAATCCAAAGGCAGAGCATTTTATTTTTAATCATCTTATTAACCTCATTTCTAGTGCTAATCGAAGATATTAAAAATAATTCGCAGAAAAGAGTGGCGTTTAATTTTATAAAATAATAATAAATTTAAAAAACAGTCCGAAGTTCCATTGTTTTGCAGCTGAAATCTCAGAGTTTAGGACTTTTGGGACAAAGAAGAATCGTAAATTGAATTCATGCTTGTATGAGAGAGGAGGAAATTCACCGCTTAGATAAAATCAATCGAATAAGGCTTAAGTTTTTAAATGTCCTTGCGGAAAACAGGTAAATGCGGTATAAGTTTTACTTCCCTCGCTCATATTATGAGCCAGACTTAAGTGCATAAAAACTGTCGGTGTACTCTTATGACATAGAAATTTCTAAGTAACGGCTCTTTTTCCTCATCGATTCACATCCTGCGACAAAAACTACAAAAATAACTTCTACGGATTCAGCTCAAAAGGCACAAAAATTCCACTGAAATCAATTTTCTGAACTGGAGATTCGTTAATTAACTCAAACTCTTCATTGCAGCCTACAAATGCAGAGACAAATAGACGCATGACCGTCTTCCACGCTTTTGAAAGTAATTCAAACGCTGTTAATTGGCCGGGATAATCAATGTACTTGACCCTAATGCGGCTAGGAGACGCATTATGATTGATTACGCGCGCTTGTTCTCCAAATAAACTAAAGAAGTTTCCAGAATTGGGGCAATTAAAAGGTTGAGATGGCTGAATCTCCTATTTGCGTCTGAGAACTTAACAGTAGTTAAAAGGGAGTGGTTGCCAAAATAGTTTTCGAATCTAGAGAGCCTAGCATAGATGCGGTGGCAAACAGGACTCAAGTCCACAATCCAGAGCCAGAAAGTGCGAATAAGAGCGCACTAAATCCTGAGTTAGCATGGATTGAAAGAGCCCGAGGGCGCTCATGCGAGCGGTAAACAGGTAAGCGTCGGGATTCCGGAGTTTGTTGCTCTGAGATGGCGCCTGGGGAAATGAGGAGCGTGAGAGAATTTTGGAGAGGAAAACATGGAAAAGAGAGGAGGCGAAAGACGCTGCCTCCAAACGAAGGAGGAAACAAAGGAAAAAGAAATTTATTGAGAGATTACAAAGAGAGTGACGAAGTTCTTCATGCATTCCATGCACTTGTAAAGCAACAGAAAAAGCGTAATTTGAATAAATTACGCGAAGAAAATTTCCTGAATGAATATACGTATGAATCTGCTGGAACATACCGGCTAATGGCAACGGAAATACTCGAGTTTGTAGAGATTTTAATTACGAAATTTATTAATACTACTATTCCTTTATATATTTAGGTCGGATAACATTTGTATGATCTTAACTTGGAAATCCAGGGCCTCTGACGTAGAAACTTCACACGCACATGAATGCCTGTAATTTGGGATAATTATTTAAGTAGTTTTGACTGGGTTTCAAATGTATTTCATTTCAAAGTTGTGGCTAATATATTTATAATGACTCAGTCCTATATTTATGTAGTACTCTTCTTACTTTTGTGAAATATTCATTACATCTGTTCCAAAAAAAATTTATTTCCTCAACAATGAGCTTCAGAAAGCATCCAAGTTTTCATTGGAAGCCAACAGCTGTCTGCTGTGATGAAAATTTTTGAATCAGAGGAAATAACGCACGCTCTCAACCTATCAGTTGCCGTAGAATATTCTTCAATAATACAGGACAAAGTTTAGAATTATAGCTGCTTCGAACCATATTTAGATTTCTCTCCTTACAGTTCACCTTTAATAAAAAGCGAAGTCCAGAGTTGGATTTCCTCCAAGCTCTCTCCTCAGTTCCAGCATCAAAAATTGCCCCCATCCCATGAGAAAAATCTCTGAGTCTCTAGAATTCTAACTTCGCTATCTATTGTGCTGTGATGGACAAAAATAGCAAGCTGCACGGTATTCTTTCAATTACCCATACCAAGCACAATTTCACTAGCCGTTAACGAAATGTGTCACGCTGAAGAGATACGATGAAACTAGATATTTCTGATATTAAAACGAAAACTAACTTTTACAGCAGCTGTTAATGGAGCAAGAAAACATGGATAATGAAATGACAAAATCAAAGGAATGACCAATATTTTATATGAATGTGTATTTTATATGATTAAATAGCAAACAAAAACCACAAAAATATCATTGCATTAAAAGATGGAAGGTATAAAGATCGAAAAATATTAAGCTATATTAATAATTAATCAATCAATTCAATTAGAACCACTTTACATAAAGCATCTACATAATTTACGTATGTAATCAGAAATAGGATGACTTTTAAAAGCAAAATTTCCATGAAAGAAATCCAGAGTAAACTACAAACGAGGGAGTTAATGAAACAATCGCCAGTAAATTGCTAACCAGGATATCATATTATTGAAAATTATTCAGTAGTGTCACAATTCAGTACCTAACAAGTAGTCCGTTTGAAATACAACGATTATCTAATCACGAGACATTAAATCTGGATAACTTTCCAGTGTCTGAAGAAAACAAAAATATTTTCATAATATCGTGTATCTTGTCTCACACGTAAGTATTGTTGACTTTTATGACTTAAATCCGTAATTAAAAATGTTAAATTATATTACTATTACTCCTCATTACTTGCGAATGAACATTTGAAGTAGACTATAATTTATAATTATAATTAACCCATTAGAATTAGTTCAGCAAAAATGAAGAGTTACGGATAAAAACTAGAGTGGACTCATGCATGAGATTAACCTATGAACAAGTATATAGGTATGCAATTATTAAAAATTCCTTTATTTACAAAATTACAACCTTTCTTTTAAATTACTCAACCAAAACCCAATTAATTAGAAAAGTTTGTTCTTCAATACATAAGAGCCGCAAACATGTTGGTTATATAATTTCTCGTAAAATGTCGTAAATGGTAGAAATTTATCATACGTACTAAGCACTCTTATTTAACATCGAGTAAAATGAGTAGTACTACTATCTTTATATACCCTCATCCCAGTAACCAGTAGCCAGTTTTTGATTTACTTTAGGTTCGCTCTAAATATTTGACGTGCTTTTTATTAAGCGAAATAATGTTTTTTCTAATCATTTCCAAACTTGATAATTTTATAAGATACAGGTTTTTTATGTTAATGTGTTGCTATTCGTTCTTTTTGGCTATTTCTATTGATTTGTCTTCATGTCTTTTATAACTCTATTTTGTTATTCGTTCTTTTTTGTTTATTTCTATTGATTTGTCTTCATGTCTTTTATAAATCTATTAATCTACTTTCATCATCAAGTTTAGTTTTCTATCTGTAGGTTTCGCAGGTTTTTCACACCCCCCTTCTTGAGGGTGTTTTCCTGCAGTGGAGATTTTTCCCTGAGCTCTTGGCTGAGGTTTTTTAATCCACAAAGTAGTTTTCTTCATTGTACTTTTTCAAGCTATCTCTCTCTTTTCCTGTCTCATATGACAAAGGGTTAGATGTAAGAAGAGACTTGTTAGTCTCAATCTCGCCCTGAATAAAGTCCTTTATTATTATTATTAGTAACATCAAGCCTTGGAAGTTCGGCTTTATTTCGCCTTTGGCCTATAGTAAAGTCCGCAAAAATCAACAAACCTAGGTACGTTAGTAGCTGTGGTGTTAGTATGTATTTATATGATGGAATTGAATGTTATTCAGTACGCATATTCGATATAAGAACGAATAACGAGGAATTAGAAAATACGTCCCCTGCTCATAGTTAAAGCTAAATGTATTTTGGGAGTAGTTAATGTCACATGCTATCTACTTTTCCATTCGAACTTGTGTTTGCATATACGCCCACGTTCACACGCACGAACGATTTCACCATAATCAAATAAGTTAGATAACTTGTTAACGTCCAATAGGAATCTTAAGCATATATTTCCTTAATATCCAGCTTAGCTATGCTTTTTCAAATGGTCACATCTAATCAATTTGAGTCCCTTGCAACTTGATTGTTCCCAAAGATTTTAAATACCAATATTGTAATATACATTGAAATGAATTCGAATATAACTTTGGGTTATTTTAAGATTTTACGGGTTTGAGACTCCTTTCTTACGTTTCCGACTTTCAAATTCGAAGTGATATACCAAAGACGCTCGGACGCTCACATATCCTTCACGATTTCCGTGCGATTTTCACCAACGTAGTGCTTTCGTAATTGCGCTCTTTCTAACGCAAAGTTCTCGAAATAGATCGGACAGTTGGAGCGTGAGCGGAGGGCTCCACTTTTCATGCAAGCGACGCAAAACAATCTTAGCTTTTTCTTCGAGAATTCCCGCCATTCCTGCCCTATTTGCAGGTTGTAAAACCTGGCGCAGAAACTCCACATTCCTCTGAAATCGCGCGAATACTCTCGGGAAATAGCTTCACGAGGTGCCGCAGTAAGATACGGTTGCGAGGGGATATAGAAAAGGTGAGAAAATTGGGGAGAGAAGAAAAAGTCTGCAAACGACCCTATAAGAAAGGCCTCGAGAAATAAGGAATGCGTTTAAGTGCAGGTCCCAAGTTCAAAGTAACCCCACTACGAAAAAGGTTTTACGACAAGTTCTTAGAATTGATTCCATTTACCGGTACAGTTCATTCGATTCAGGAATAGCATTAAGAGATCGGTTGCTAAACCTGAATTACTAGTAATCTTCATCTTCAAGGTGAGTGCTGTCAGTGTATAAACAATTCGGAATGTTTAAAACGTTAGTATGGCTCTAGAAGAAATTTTGGAGAGAAACAATAAGACCAATTTTTTACAGGAGCCTACTACACGAAGGCAGGTTTTAGGCAGTCAGATATACAGACTTTACGGCGGGGTAATCTTTCAGAAATGCTAGCTAATAGCAAAGAATAACTCGAGTTTCGGAGCATAAAAGTTATATCTCATATACTCACTAAATTGGCGCGAAAATATTTAATAAGTTCTCCGACATAAATTTTATTTATTTCAGATTTCTTGTTTAATGAAATCAAAAACCAATTCCATAAGGAAAACCACCTAAGTCTCGCAAAACCACTATTAGCTAGGCATAGTAACATGAACCGTTATAAAACCCCTCCAAATTTCCTGGGTCAATTTTTTAAAAAAGAATTTGAACCCAAACGAATATTAGGGCTTTAGGAATAACTTGGAATTGGTTAACTACCTGACACCATGCCTCTCTGTGACAGAAATCTGCAGATGTCTCTTCCACAGCAACATTGGGTGAATAATTTCCTTAATTGGAAATTAATCCTTTCTAGTAGAACAACAGATGATGATTCAATAAACGTAATAGTAGTATCGTTAAAAGTTCTTCGATAGATGAGGTCATTTAACACATATCACACAACTCGCCGAGAATCGAACTCGGGAATTGATAAAAGTTCGCAGTATTAACATATTATAAATAACCTAACACTAACTAACAATGCACCTTTATATCCGAAAAAACTTAAATAGAATAAAATTTAATTTTGTGTTCCGCTATGAATACCGAGATATTGTCCATAGAACTTCAAAACGCCTCAAAAACAAGTGAATAAAATTGCTAAAAATCCCTACAATTATCCGATATTTTTCCTTTTGAATAATAAAGGCACATTTTAACGGCGTGGTCATTAATGTTGCAGCGAAAACGGCAGTAAAGGAATTTAACTGAAGATAGAAGAAAAATGCTTGAGGGTTATATGGAATATAATTAAAGCAGACTGTATTGGAACGGCAGCGTGAGTTACGTAAAAATGGCTGAATACAATTTCAATCGCTTCTAGTGGGACAATGTGACGAGTTAACAGCATTTTATGTGCATGAATTTTTCATGATTTCCGGACAAATGCCGTTCAAACCCATGACTTAAAAAACGCTCACTTTTCTCTGCTAAGTTGGCGATAGCAAAACGAGCGTAAACAATTGGCGAAAATGGCGGCGATTACTTGTGCAGGGCACACGTTAATCCGGGGAGAGCGGGCGTACTTAGCGCTGTATTGGCACAAACGCCACGCGGTTGACAATCTGGGTCAGGAATTAAAATTTCCTGCTCTCTAAAGCAGTATTTTATGCATCAGTGTTCCAACGCCCTCTCGTCCCCGCAACCATTAAAATAATGAATCCATATGTGATGGCGGAAGGAGAGTGTGATCTGGGTCACCACGAAGCACGTCCGGAGAAGAACGAGCGGTCAAAGCATAGGATGCGGCCGCAGAGCCCTCGACCACTCGCTCAGCATAGGATTAAGATGGAGAGGGTGGTGGAGAACGGAGAAGTTTAGAATAAGGGGAATAGGAAGAAATGAGGATGAAGCGAAAGAGCTTTAAAGGAAGGGGAAAAGAGGAGAAGGGGTAGAGAATGAATATGACAGGGGGAAAAGAAGACAGAAAGAGACAAAGATGAAATGATACTTAACGATAGAAAGAAGAGGTAAAGAATTCCAACTACCTTAACTTTTCATCGCACCGCAACTTACCATAATTTTCTATCGAACAGTGCATCATGAGATGAAATTTGTTTGTAAAATAATACAAGGAGTATGAGCATTAAGAATTAACACTGCCCTTTGAATAGGAGTCTTAAAAATAGATTAAGAAGTGGGACATACGAGGAAAACGAGGATAATGAAGCAACATCATAGAAATAAAACACTCTAAAATAGGGAGGTAGAAATAACAGGAAATAAGATTGATACAGATTAAATTTGATGGATAGAAATCTGTAGGGCATTGTATGAAAAGGAACAGAGGAGGAACGAGGAAACGAAAATTAGTAAACGTTTAAAAGTAACAAAGGTGGATACTTAGGAAACATGGAAGAAGCGAAATGTGAATTCATGAGGAAATAAGTTGCTTGACGTAATCTAAAGAGTGAATAAAATAAAAAGAAAAGTGAAAGGATGAGATAAAACGGACGAAAGAAGAATAGACGTAGTCACAAGAAAGTGACGTAGAGGAGAAATAACGGAAAAGAAAGTGGAAAGTAAGAGTAGAAATGTTGATATAAAAGTAAAAGGAGGTAAATTTGGAACGAGTAAATAAGATACAAATATACTCTGCTGTTAAGAAAATGAAGGAATCGTTATGAGAAGAAGTGGAATTTTGTTTTTGAGGAAAATGGAGACCATTAGGGGAAAATGCGACGCTCACGGACCTCCATAAAGTCTCACTCGAGTGGACAAAGATATAGACATTATTTTTTGCGGATTTCAGAAAACTGAGGCGATGTTTCTTTTTTATGTGCGCGTGAACAGATAAAAGATTTGTAGATGGGTCGTCCCGACCAACAAGTTGCTCTGTATTTTAGGTTTGCATACAAGGGCTGGCAGATATATCTGGTAACAGAAGCGCACTCTCTATCTAAAAGGTTTGTTTAACGGAGGAAATACGTTATAGAACTTTCACTCCGGACTTCAGTATCTTTATTAGTGGTTACTTATACTGAAGCCTCTGTAAATTCAGAACTGATTTCTGGTTTGAGAACTAATGGGAACTAATTCAGAATCCTGTATCTTCAGGACGTAGCCCTCCGCAAATCAATTGTCTTATTTAAACTTTCTTCCATTCGAGTCTCATTTTAAGATTTTTGCCTTCATTAATTTTTTCGCAATTTATTGCTGTATTCGCTGAAATCTGGATGTCAACCGTTCATTCTTTCTAATTTACGCTTACATGTAATATAATAAGCGTCGATCATTGCTACGTAACACTTCGTTAGTCGCAACAATATTTCGTAATCCGTCATATTATTCATCTCAAAAGCAACATAAATCATTGGTACCTTTTTTTTCTTACTACTTGCATCTTCATTAAGCATCTATTTATTGCTATGTATTCTAAAAATTATTATTTTCGATTTCTTTCGTTTGTACTAGGCACTAATATGTCTCCGATTTTCGAATGTAGGTGCTCCATTGATTGCTGCATATTATGGTGGTTACCTAATATCCTCACTATTTAAAGCGCTGGTTAAGAGCTAAGCTTACGATTAAGTTAGACAACCAATAGGAATGTGCTTGATATGTCTCTGTAACGAGAATGATTTCCATAAGATACCAAGAAATATATCCCTACTTAATATCAATTAAATGAGATTTTACATATACCGAATCAAGTACGTGTATAATGAATGATAATATACAACTAATTTACCAATCTAAAAATTATATATAGAATCCCTTACGGGTATTTAGTATGTAATAAAAAGTCTGTCTGACAATTAGTCAAAACAGGCGAACTTGAAGATTGACGGCTGTATATTTGCACTGAAATATAATACGATTCACACTGCTGTTCGGAAAGCTCTTTTTACCTCGTAAATACAGGAATGATGGCCAACGACAGATGTAGGCCATCAAAATCCGGACCATCCATCGCCACGGACGTCTACGACGTTGTATGTATCTCTCATTGGGAAATATACGCTTACGTGGTCCATTCCATGCACTGAAATGGTTTTAACAGAGATTTACAATGTGTATTGCGGATGCCAGAGAGAGAGAGAGAGCGATTTTGCTGATACCCTTGCAACTAATAGGCAATACGTGAATCATAAACAACGCTTACGTAATTTAGAACTTTTGATTAATTAAATAAGCATTAGAATGATATTATTAACATTACAACAATCTCTTGACTTCAAAGTAGTTTCTTACATTTCTTCGCAATACTCGTGCCTAAGTACTATACACTAATAGATAGGTAACATTTAACATGAATTTCGCAAACATTACATTTATAAAACCATCAGGAGCATGAAATCGGTTATGTATGGCATCACAATGTATGGGATAGTAAGCACGCGGTCAAACGATAAAAAGGAACCGAGTAAAATGTGTCATTATCAATGGGCGTATCATACCTGTTTTTAATAGTTAACGATTAATTAAATTCGTTATTGCTTATAAAATATTTTTCAGCCAATTGTTAGAAAAATCAGCATAACGGTAACATTAAAGAATTGAATTCAAGGCTTTCGAGAGGTTATTTAACTTCATAAAACGCTGATGTTCCAAATTATGTTATAAATTCGTAGCTAACTAATAACCCGGTTGTAGAATACTAAAATAAAACGAGATCTATGGGGAAATGCACCGAATTGTCAGAAACAATTAACGTGAATTCAGTAGTTCGAGAGAAGTATCTAATTAATCATAATGGTAAAAGTTTCATCATAAGTAATATCATAACACCACATAAAAAGTTGACCCGTGAGATAAATAAAACTAGCATAAAACTTAGTTAAAAATAAAAGCGGAGAAAAATATAATTCCGACGATCATTAGAATTAAATATTCGGAGATTTGTGAGTTATAAAGAGGCTTATTCGATTCCAAATGCGCGGTTTTGCCTTGAATATCACATCTCGTTTGAGGAAGCTCACCAAAAACTATCCCAAGTTAAAAAGAAATAAAGAGCATCGAAACCGCATATTCGAACCCCGTGTCTCGGTGACCAAAGCACGCAGTTTTTCAACAAAGGAGCCAAGACTATCCAGAGGGCAGGTGCAGGAGACAGATTTAGTCGGGAAAAAACCAACTCCACCGAGAAAGAAAAAAAAATTAAAAAACTCAATTCGTAATAAAAATTGGACGCACTAAATTCCACAAGGAAACCGACGCACCTCGGGAAAAAATATGGTCCTCGCAAAAAAAATGTCGTACTACATAAAAATGGGAATAAAAAAATGGAACGAGTGTTGAAGAGTATTTTTCTTTTCCTGGACTCATCCTTTCCATTTCTCCCTTTTCCACTCTCTCCATTATTTTTACCGCTTTGTCCTGCGTCCGCCTCGGGGAAATCGATACATTTGTTTTTAATCAAACTGGCCACAATGCTCTTGCGGTTCGACAGAAGAGCGTTTTGTTCCCGTAAAATAGGGAGACAGAAAACGGTGTTTGTGCCGAGGAGCAATAGAGAGGGATGCGGAGATGCATGGCGAAAAAAGAGAATCTACGGGTAGAGTAGAAAATTGGCTACCACAATTCAGGATACAGGCTAACCACCTCTCCGCGTTTTCCCAGTCCAAATTTCTCGATGGGAATTCGGTCCACCATGTTCAGGTCATTGGGAGGATCGGTTAAATAAGTAATACCCAATCGCTGCACCCCGCCCTTTTCCCCCACGAAATCAATTCATCCGGTATAATGAAAAGCTTATCGTTGGAACAAAAATCTCCCCGTTTGGAGAATTATTTCAAACTTTGACTTTTCGTAATTTCCAAATTCACATTAGGAATGATTTTAGACAAACCTTTTAAAGTTTCAATGCCACATTGAAGATGGAAGGCATCGACTTAAAAATTATAGAGTTCCTGTCTGTAAATCTCACAAATTTTTAAGGTCTTTTATTATCAATAAAATACTGTAGCGGGATTCAAGGAGTTTAGGGAGTAAGGAAAAACGTACACCAACGTAAACTGTGAGTAACGCGTTTTAATGTGCTCTTGATACATACACCACAACACGAGACGCTCGGTTCCACTGTACTAATGCAACAACGCAACAATGGTATTCCTCCTACGCACAGCGTCTTAGTACCCTGCCATCTAGTGGCCCTTTTAAAACGTCTGCAGTAGCAGAAGCATAATCTGCTACAATACTGAGATTATGATATCTATTGATAATAGCGTGAATCTTGGTATGGCTCGAAAGTTGATTGAGGTCTAAATCGTAGTAGTATTAGTACATATTTTTAAAAGTGCTTCGACAGGGCAGGTCATTTCGCACGTGAGCCCCCACCGGGAATAGAACATAGGACCACTTTCACCGAAGTCGAACTCGCGCCTACCTGGCTAATCGAGAGCCCCAGATGTTTAAATTTACTACATATTGGTAGTACAAATCGTCACAGAATACATGCATTATTCCGATATAAAATCAAATCAGTAATAGTAAAAGCGTCGATAGGAACGAAAAGGTTACCTGGGGCACACTGAGGGAAATGAAAATACGAGAATGGCTACATTTCCATTGACTGAGGGCCTGTACAGAGCAGAAACTTGGACATCTAAGAAATGAACTTAGATTAGCACCTTTAGGAATATCGACATATAGGATGGTTGAGATAGTGAATAAGCATAGTAGAATAACAAATACGAAAGTACTAAGAGCGTTTGTTGTATAAAGAACATTTGAAAGTGACAGGCAAAAGAAACAAAAACAGTTTAAGCCAGAATTCGAAGAGCCATTGCTTATTCCGAGTATAAATTAAGGGAATTGTAAAAGAAAATTGTACAATATGTTAATAGGAACAAGAAAAAGTCGAACTTTTACCACAATAATTTTTTTCTTGTTCCTTCATGGATTCCTACCACGAAGTTACGGCCGAAGCAGTGGATTCTATAATATATTTATATTTTATTGACTACTATGACTTTGGAAAAACGTTCAAAATTAGGGAAATATTATAAAATAAAAATGATGAGGATAGATAGGAGTGGGGAAATTCCATGAAGAGATGTCATACGGAAGACTGAGAAGCAATGATATTTATGTAAACATAAAATAAAATCGAAAATTACGGTAATGATTGAAATGGTCGGCTAGATTTAGAGCTCATTAAAAATACTTGATGGAGGATATTGTCAAACTAAATTATTTTATTACGGAAAGTGCATTTTCATTTAGAGCAAACATTTAGAGGATTCGTCGGCAAATTCTCCGTCCCATCGACACAGATAATAGCTAATCATCGCCGATATCGATCCGATGAACTTAATTCCTCTCCAATTAAAATGTTTACTCTCTATTTCGGAAGGAAATTAGCAGTAAATCAGACGGAATATTTCTGGTTCATAGCATTTCCCGGTCATAAAAGGATCGGAACCATTCTGAAAAAAAAATCTACGAAAAGGAAGTGACCCAAATGCATGAAACTCCCAAATCCTTGGATAGATGGAACATCTGGAGAATCGAGAATTATTTCCCTCGATTATCATCCTCACAAAATCAACCAGAAATTCTGTGATCATAAAATATTCAAGGTCTTACTCTTTAATAAACGAGCGATTTTTTTATTCATTGGAAAGAAAAATGATTTTTTGAGACCGATAATCAATTATAATCTTCCGAATACTTTATACGACAGTATCATTTAGAGTGCAAAAGCAAAAGACCACATCTTTGCCACTTAGACAAGAAAACCGACAATTATTACCCAAATTAGAGTGATTAATGTTTTCTCTTCATCTACTTACTAACGAAGGCCGAGTTAAAAAATTATCAATAACTTTATTAGCCTTTTTCAAAATGCAAGATTACTTATGGAGAGCTGAACAACGATGTAAACTACTTAAGCTTCCATTCAAAACCTTTATGCAGCAGAGAAACGAGTGAGTTTAGAAACACGAACGGAAGCTAATTGAACGTTAATTGAATCCATAATCTTGCGGCGCTGCTGAAGCTAGAATTGCCGACGCGTTTACAAAAGCAGTCGCACGTTGCGACGATAACTCCTAAAACAAAGAACCGTCGCCCATAAAACTTCTCTTCAGCGCTTTCTCGGCAAAAAAACGCTCATAGCAATGCTGAGTCATTTTTGGACGAAACAAACATATCGTCCTTTCAGAAGCGGCGGAAAAAATTATTGCCCAGCCCTTCCATTTTTCTCCGCCGTATCTCCCCTCCCGACGAGGGGAAAATCTGCTCAGTGCGATTACGAGAGGCAGTTTAAAAATTCGTAGTCAAATGCGAGCAGCGGTATCTTTTTAATGAAGAAAGGGGAAATCCCATAGCGTGAAAGAGGGAGTGTCGCGTGAGAGGGAGTGGAGGAGAGAGATAAGAAGAGGTCGCGCGAGAGGGCGTCGTAGGATCCAGATGTTGCTCATGGGAAGGGAATGAGAAGAAAGACTAAAGGGAAGAGATGTGGAGTCAGGGGAAAGCCCGAGGGAAGCGTGTATAGAATGGATTCTACGCGTGGTTGGCTGAACTACGAAAGAAATACATGAGAAAATAGAAAGGAGAAAGAGAAAAGGAGATATAGCAACGGAAGGTACGAAACGAGAAAAAAGAAGAGAATAATACAGAAGACTAGGATACTTCAAATAGTCCTAACCGATGTGCTGCCGTTAGTACGTCGTGTTAATGTATGAGAGTGGCATATACAAGTATTTCTGATTCCGTTTCACAAACCAGCTGTCTTTCGATATTTATATATTTTAATAATAATAACTTCTATAATGGAAACAGGTTTACCCCAATTACATCCATTTTAATAATTATTACTATTCACAAGTACACACAACCATTCCCTAATCGGAAAAATCCGAGTAGCCGGGATTCGAACCCGGCTACTCGGATTCTACCTTTGCAACATGAATTTATTCTGGAAATTGCTAGTGCTTGTTTTAGTGCCGGAAAATTTGAACTGAAACATAGGAGTGCGGAGGAATACGAAAGGTTAGGAAGCTCTGCTTTAAAAGACAAAGGAAACAGTAATAGAATATGTACTATGTGAAGAGTTTTAACTAACTATAGATATAAGATGACGCAGCTGAAAATGAAAGATGAAAATAAACTGACGAAAAGATAGTGGGTGAGTATAAGGCGGTGAGTAAACAGAAAGTATAAAGGGTAGAATAATAAAGAGAAAATTAGATGGGTATAAATAGAAAAACAAAGAGAAATCGTATTAATATTTCGAGAATAGATGAAATTATATGAAGATGATAAAAACTACATAAATATAGATAATACGTAAGGAAAAAATAAGAAGGGCCACGGAATAAGTAAGAAAAATAAGAAATTAAATCAACTAAGCAAGATAAGGCACGCATAAAGGAAATATCTAAGAAGACGAGAAATGGAAGAACATTACTAAAGGAATAATTCAGTGGAATATGAGACGTAAATAAAGTGAATGATTGACGAGAGGAAATGCTAAATGGCCAAAAGGCAACGATACGTTAATGGGAAAACGAAGGGAGAATTAGTCGCAACGCGATGGAAATGGAGAAAAGATATTGCCTTAGGAATGGAAAGGAATCGCAAGGGTGTTAAGTAATAGCGCCACGCCAAGTTTCGAAGCTCTGAGCTTGATTTAGTTCGAAATCTCGATTCTTGAGAGTAGAAAACGAGCAAATGGAACCTATTTTACGAGAGAGCGTAAACTTTTGGTTTCTAGCGAGTGGTGTAACATTCGAAGTTTCCTCTCCGAGGCTCCCATCCAAGACGACGACTTGATCTCCTTTGGATGCCGTGCACGAGATTGTGCACGAAAGAGACATGTTGTTCGGGAGGGGGAACCGCGGCGTGGCCACGGAGCGAGTGCATCTCATGGGGAAAAAGTCTCCGGAGTAGCGAGCGAAATACCTTGTTAGTGGTGCCACTATAGGCCCATTTTCCGGTGGATAAAGTGAGCACGTTGCTCGAAGAGAAGGGCAAAAGGACGCACAGTGGCCTTGTTCCTCTCTCTTTCTTCCTCCTATTCCCTCTCACTATCTCTTTCATGGTTAATTGAGAGAGAGAGAGAGCACGGGCGGAGCTCGTGTAATTGGTTTCCCGAGGGAGATTACACCTCCACTGGAAAGAACAAGAGACTAGACTCCTAAATTTTCCTTTCCAGAGTTTCTATAATAGTTCGTCATGAGTTTTCCATCCAGTTTTACTCTGTTACAGAATACTAACGTCACCCATACTCATGAGTGGTGTTACTTTCGCAGGGCAGGCAGTAGAAGGTCGACTTTAGATGGAAGAGGAGACTTTTAGTCTCAATCTCGCCCAAATAAAGATTATTATTATTATTATTATGTACTAGTGCGATCAATGCGGATAACCGCTAAGCTCATATTAAACATTACTTTTCTAAGGTAAAACCCCACTAACATACACAATGAAGCAATAAATTACCATATAAATTACAAAAAGAGCGTTCGGAAACGAACCACAAAGCGAAGGAAGAACTACAAATATCTACTTTCATTTAACAACTAACCAATGAAGATAATTATCTAACATTAACCTCCAAAAATAATGAATTTTAAAACTAATTTTCGTCAACATTTTTCTGAGTTCAGCTGCATATACATTTACGCATAGAATAAAATAAAGTCTAAAGGGAAAAGATGCAAAAAATCGTATATACCAAAAGAAACGTCATCTCTCCCTAAAGATATGAAACTCCAGAGTTGAGAAAAAAAACGATAAATAGAAAATAATGATAATAGAAAAAGCGAAGTCTCTTCCAAGCCAACTATGTCTCGTCTCTATATCAAAGGTGTCTCAAATACATAAAAATGTTAGAGGTGAAGGCTGAAGCCATTTCAAAGGTTAACAATGCAGCTACGGAAAGAAATATTTGCTCATTGAGCGAAAAATCCCAAAGAAACATGTCTAAATATAAATCGTAACAAATATATCTTAAGCCTTTCTTACAATCTGACTCATAAATCTGTGATATCTTTACATTAGAAAATATGACCCGAATTCTGAAAAAATCTTTTAGGTAAGAGCTCTCTTAGGTTTAAAGGAAAATCTGTTCAACGATAGTTCAAAATAGGTGCATGAAAATGTATAGTTTCCAGTATACTCGAAATGAACGTAGCCCAACACACTGTGGAACTAAAACTGAAAATTTAACCTAGTTAATAAACATAAAAGATGAATTTGAAATTCTCCGTGTTTGCATTCCTCGGAGAAATTCTCGCAGTTTCACGGGAAGCGAGCGAGAAAGTTTGGCGAGGTCGATACTTCGGCAGGCGCGGAATGAAAAGGACGCGTAAGATTCTTTAAAAAGGCGCCGAGCGGTGTTTTCTCTACGGTGAACTCATTACAAAGAGTGCTCTGCGGCATTTCAGCAAGGATCGACGAAATAGATAGGGAAAAAGATGTTTACGTCACGATTAGAGTTTGCTCAAAGGGCCTATGGAAGGCGACGCAGGGCAACCGCGGGGCGTCAAACGATCCCCTTTTCCTTATGGCGCTGCTGATTCGTTCGTCTTTTGTTTTTGGGAGGATAAGGTATGAGATCAGCTCGCTATCTGGAATAGTCTACAGATTGGTTTCAGATGAAACAGAACGAGGAAATAAGCCACAAAGACGCACTACATATACACAGCAGAGTTCCATTAGGATTCATATTATTACGGTAAATGATTTCCTTGAAATTTTGGTGGGAAAGTTCATCCATTCAAGATCGAAATTTCCATCATTCCTCACCTAAAGTTAGGAAATCACAGGTAATATAAAGGAACTGATAAGACATTGTCATGAATATGAAATTTTGGTATACCAAATAGAAATATTATATTTTATTATTTTATAATATCCCGAATTCTGAGTACTTTAGAGTACGAATAATAATAGCGAGACTTTATACGGACACATGCGGTAGTATGTACATCATAATATAATAAGGGAAAAATGTTATCATTGGCTAGGGAAAGTAATAGGATTCTGGAGTGCGGTAAAGGGATCATTAAGAAATATGATTGGATCAAGACACATTGAAATTGAGAAAATTGTTCACCAAAATATTTTTCTTACACTTGAAACGAGGGAATTCGTAATATGTTTCTCTGGAAAGTCTATTATCACCAACACACTTTCAATTTTACACATCACAACGATTTTCAATTCTATCTATTTCCTTTTTCAAATCCTATTCCTACCTTTATTTTCCTTCACCCTCACATACTTATTTCTCCCTAATTCTATGCTTTTATTCTCATCTCATTTAATCCTAACCTCTTCCCATCTTGCTTGACTCCTTAAATCCTAAAACTCTGAAATATTTAAGGTAAATTAGAATGATAATCATCAACAGCAGTTTGAAGAACCTACTACTCAATTTTAGGAAATGAATTTTATTTATATCCCAATGCCCCGACAAACACCCATTTACTGGAGCATTACAGTGATGGGCTTCGAACAGTAAAGGATGAACACACACGAACATCCCCTAACCGAAAAAATCCGACTAGCCAGGAATCGAACCTCGAACCTGGGGTTGGAGCGCTAGCTCGCTAACCACTCCGCCACCGCGGCCGTTAAATTCATAAATTTATGCGATTAAAAATGATATTGTGATAAAATTGATAAAGCTGATTGTGGCGGAAATGAAGTAGATGATTCTGTTAATTTTAAGCAACAGTCCTTTTGGTTAGATCTCTCGGTTATACGATGGTGACCAAACATGATAACCAGAATGAGCGATGTGAGAGCTGAAACCAAAATTCTACGAACTTCTAAAACTCTCTTCAGTTTATCGAAGAATAGTTTTCACGCTAGATATTTCTACTAAAACTCTTCTTTGGCTACTTAACTCTTCCTTGGCTTAATCGATTAACAATAGTAGTGCGAATAATAGTTTCAAAACTTATAATAGTTTCTTCTTTTCAATCCCTAACGTTGTGTATTTCCTCTTTTCTGTATTCGTTGCCATCAATTCGGTATTTGGCACCTTTTCCGCTTTCATCCCTCCTAACACCGATGCCTATCCTTCCCCCATTCCCCTTCATTTGTTTCTCTTCCTAAAAAAGCGCTATTTTTGTTTCCGTTTTTTCTCCTTCCTCATCGTCGCGACGTCTCGATCCCATAGAAGCCGCTCGGGGCCACGGCGGTATTTCCGGGAACATTGCTGCGTCAACAGAGGTGATTGGCAGCACAGCGTGATGACTGAGGATAATTCAGTGAACGAAAGCAGACAGGGCGATCGCCTCCAGTATAGTGATTCCGATATTTTAATCATAAATTGGGTAATTTAGAGCGGTTAATATGTCCAACAAAGAGGTTTGTGATAAGCATTAAGTAACGTAACTCCCAACATTTGAGGACAAATACCTATTTAAAATCTTCCAAACTTTTATAGGAGAATGCAACCGGTGAAGAAAACTAAGCAGGACACGTGGTCAAGTCATCGTGCATATTGGTTACACATAATAAACAATTAACATTTCTCGCAACCGGAATTAATTCGATTCCTTGAAGACGTTAAGAATCAAAAGATTTATTTAGCATTATGAACGCTTTGAAACTGCATGTTTCAAGAAACGGAAGGTTTTACGTCCCGCAATTAATTAATTACGTCTGTCATCCCTGTCCTTTGGGACAGGGATGACAGACCTTTTGTGATAAGAGAGCCATATATGATAAATATAAAGGACTTGCGTTTTAAGGAGGTGCCGAGCCATAAGAGAGATGCTGATATTATCAATTTTATTACATGTAAGAGGAAAATGAGATGTATTAATTGACGTAAATTATCATTAATTACCATTTTCAATTATCAAAATTCACATATATGGGGCTTCATTATTTAAGTGAAGGGTACATAACGAGGACAGTGCCTTAGAGTTCCGCTTGCTGAAAAAATTCTCTCGCGTGTCACCATGTCACGCGTGTCTGCCATATGTTCACCATCCCTACCATAGAATGTTCGGAGGCTAACATCTTTTCGCATGATTTGCACGAAACTATTTAAATGTAGGTCGAAATATAACAAATATTAGGACAAATTTTTTTCAGTTAACTACTAAAAGCAAAAACCAATAATTCAAATTGAACCTTATAAGTAGCGTTGGATATATTTCTGTTTTTAACTTGCCTTCTTATTAGTCTTTTCCTCAGAAAGCTCCGTTCTTGAACTTGGATTTCCCTGTGAAAAGAAAATACCCACCAAATTAGTTTACATAGATTGAAATATCCTTCGATAAGAACATTAAAAACGGAAATATGAATAAATATGCAACCGTATTTCTTTTACGCAATGATTAAATTATAAAAATTTACTAAAATTATCTGTTGAAAATCATCCTCTAACTAAAGACGAACATAAGCCAATTTATTTAGAAAAAATAACTGTGATATACAATAATAATAATAAATAGTAATATAAGCCATACAAATTACGTTATCGGGTCTTATGAAAGCTCTCGTCCAAAATCAAGGCAATAAGTAAATCCGAATCAGGTAATCAACCAAGAAAAAGTGAGTGTATAACTGGGAGTTAGTAGTCACGACGGAAGCTTTATGAAAAGTAATATATGTATATACATGCGTGTTGTAATCGCCCACGTCCTTGAAGAAAAAAGGAATGAGGGATAGAGAGAGAGAGAATGAAAGCATGAATAAAAAACACACAGGAATAGGATACAGGGGAGCACTCGGCGCCGGAAGCGATCGAAGAAACGGATAAGGAAAGAGAGAAAGGCAAAGAGAGAGAATATAAAGGCAAAAATAGCAAGGAAAGGTTCTGGCGGAAAACGCATTACTGCTACTTCCTCTTCTCAAAATCCCTCTCTCTTTTTTCTCCCTTCCTTACTTTCCCCTCCCAACCACACACGCACCCGCATACAAGCCCCTCCGAAAAAAAGAGACTCCGGGTTAATCCGGAACCTCTGGGAATAGGGAGGATATTAAGGGATGGGGAGGAAAGAGAGTTAATGGGGACGGAGGAGGGGAGTGGAGGCATAAGAAAGAGTGAAAATGGAGATATACTGGATAAAGGAAGAGCGTTAAAATTGTGAAGAGGGGGAAAAGAAGTGTACTGAGAACTAATGAGAGTAAAGAGAAAATATGAGAGAAGGGGAGCGTATGATATCGATACAAACCGGATAAACTTATAAAGATCGCTCTCAATCACAGATAAAATTGTAAGTTGAAGATTGAATAACATCCAACTGAAGAGTTACGAGATATTAGAAGCGATTTTATGTTTAATCATTGTGCGATAACTTTTAGTAGTACAACTTGCGGGATCATGTTATGAAGAACTTTGCGAATGGTTACATTCCATTTAGAGAAATGAAAATTTTGAGCAATACTACTTCAGATGTGTTCAGTACGAATATTTTATACATTTCTCCCTGTTTTAGCTATTTTATTTCAAGCGATATTATGAGGAAACTATGTAATTTTAGAATAAATAAGAATCGAATTGATTTTCCCAGGTACACACATTTGGTACTATGTATAGAATTTTCAACTAAAATTTTAAAATTTTCGCTTTTTAAGGCTAATATGCTAAATTATGTAGGCACAATAATATAAGAGGAAGGCGATCTAATAGGAAAACAGGATACTCTAGAGGTGGTGGTTAAAATAAAAGCGGAAAAAGAATATTTCTCCTATCTTTTAAGAAGTTTGTCAAATTCTACGAAGTCAGATACCATACCATATTAATTTCATAGAAGAGTAATTATAAATAATAACCTTTAGCGAAGTACAGATTTAAAGGTCAATTCAAGCTCTTCATAAACTCTACCGATTACTAAACACATAGCAATGCGTCGCTCAAAGTGAACGATTACTTATTCGTAATGTAAGAATGCTTCAGAGCATGTTAACATTTACTCTATGCTATTTTTTTGGAATACGTTCTAAATGTAGTTCGCTATAAAAATCGTTGTAGAACCTCAATTCGAATTCAGCCTGAAAGACAAGACTTTCCTAAATGTGTTCTTGCCCAAAGCTTGGCACCTAAATAGTCGGCATTTCTCAATAATAAGATATATCTTCATTAAGAGGAACTAATTCCATACGTTTTCCTTTGACAGGAATAACATTGCGTTTAATGCATAATTATTACATGGTTACTAAGAATATGATTATAATTTAATCTTAAGATAAGATGAGCATTTAGCAGAGCTAATATGTTTAAGTACGTGAGGAAAAAATGGGCATTGATCCGTCATTCATACCAGTTTTGTCGTTTCCGTGGATGCAGAGCACGGCAGAAACAGCAAGCAAAAAAGAAAATTAGGAGGTGAATGGTGTAAAAGTTTTCGTCTCGCAAAACACCCATTTTATTCTCCTTGCGGTCATTAGGAGGAAGCAGCGATAACATCGCTTTTAAAAGATTCTCCCGGGTCATTTTGGAAATGGAGTCTCCAATTAAAGAGAAGGGCTTTCGGACGTGTGGGGAGTCGTGCGTGCGCGGCTCCGAAAACAGCTTTGTCTTCGGCGGCCGATGAGAGAAGGCGCAGTGCTTAACAACTTCAAACGGAAAGTATTGAATCGTATGAAGGAGATTATGACTGCAGAGGGAGAGAGCTGAAAGGGAGTCTCGCGGAAGTGATTGCAGAGGGCGCGGAGTGAGACAAGAATAGAAGCAAACGGCTTTTAAAGGTAAAGTGAATGGAGGACTAGATGAAGCGTGGGTTCCGATTCAGAGTTTGAGCGAGCGTAAGGTGGTTGAGGAATGTGGTTCCTTCAGTAAGTGGAGGTTTATTATGTTTTATACTTAATTTTCGACGATAAGTATACGTAAATTTACTAGTACTCATAAGTTGGTAATGCGTGATAGAAAACTATGTTTTACGCCTAAGGTAAATGTATGACATCGGAAATCAAAATTAAGTAAAACAAAGTAGTTATAAACGATGTATCGAAGGACAGAACTATGCGATGAAACATTTATGATAAGAGAACTTCAAATCTTGATTAGTAAATGTAATCAGTAATGGAATTACTTAATAAATGATTATTTGCGATTTTTTAATATTTTTATTTACAATCAGATAAAATGTAGCTACGTAGACGAAAATGGCGCATTTAATATTATTCTTATCATCAATTTTATACTCATAGTATTTACATTATCTTTAAAAACTTGTAAGCCATTGATATTTTAACTGTCGACTGGTAAATTAATTATGGTATTTAATTTATAATGCCTCCACCAAAACTAGTTTCTGACTGCAGTGAATAACCAGTATTAATAATTTAACAGGTAAAACTAAAGCTTCGTCATCTTCGAGTTCTTTCTATAACAGCAAAAAGACTTTCAAAAAGGGTAAGCAGAAAAAGGGATCGTATTGAATCGGCACTTGCTAAAACCCAGAATTACTTCCCGAATAATAAATAGTCATCATTGAGAAAAATAATAATCTAGACTAAGTGGTTATGAATTATATGAATATCTCTGAGTTATGAGGCGCAAGGAATAATCATAGCTTGCCATTCAATGGGAGCTCATGAAAGTTCCGTAATGCTAAACTCTCAGGTAAAAATGAAATAATTTACTAACGTCCTGTAAATTTTACACAGTTATATGAAACATTGCGCCATACGTTCTCATTTTTATGAAATATCACGTCGAGTTATTGTATAAAAGTCAAATATTCAAAACCAAATAAGTCGTAAAAATGTTTCATTATTTCCTTGATTAAGGTTTTATGATAAAAATTACAACCATCGTGTACAAAGTTATAAAGAGTTTAACGGAGGCTTTAAATGAGCAAAGATGCTCGTATTTTGCCGAATATAAAAATGAACCTTGTAATTCTTTCCCGCCATTTCATATTAAAATAAAAAAACATGTGTTTTGGTTATTCAACAATTTTATAGCTTATTTATGCGCACACAGCCATTCTTAATTACAGTCATTTTAGCGAAAAATAATTATTCTCGAAATAATTAAGTTTAACTCATGATAAATTTAACAAAAAATCTCTTTCAACGATAATATGACTAAGTGAAGAAATTGTTACATTGGAGGAAAGAGTCCATACAGTTATACCTCGGCTTGGCTGCCGTATACATATGCTTTGGTACTCCCAGCACTAAGAATAAAGGACGATCAGCTCCGCCAACTGCAGCCGATGAATGAAAGCAGGATGGCCATAAATTCTTAAAACGTGGGTCATTTTGTCATTCGACGCCCCGAACGCGAGCCGGAGGGATGAAATGTCGATGAAGCGGGAGCGATCGACTATCGAGTCGAAGTGAGAAAGAGACAAAGAGGCCGAGGGGGAGAAATAAAAGTAACGGATGAGGATAGAAACTTCCCACCCCCTCTCAAATCTCTTCCGAAGAGCCTACTTCACTGATGGAGATAAACCGTTTTAAGGTAAGAATGAGACTTGAAGATATTAACGCTGCGCTGTAACAAATACGGGGAAGGGCTAAGCTACCTGATCTATTCCACCCACAAGCATGGCTCTCACAAACGTTTCCCTTCCGCTAACATAAATCCCTTTTTCATAAATTGCTAATCTCCTTTTGGGGCCGACGGGTTTTTAAGTTCTGCGCGGAAGTGTGAGGGTGTTCTCGCTCGCACACATGCTCTGACAGAGAGGGTGTGAGGACAGATAAAAGGCGGGGAGGGTAGTTAGAGCAAGTAAAGGGGATTCGAAGGATAAAGGGTTCGAGGGAGAAGCATAAAGATGTGGCCTGGGTTGGGTGTTGGACTGTAGGGCCATTTGAGGAGCCGTAACTTGATGTTCATGCTGCCCCGCCCACTAGAACTCCGTCCGATGGCCGCAAGGAGTGAAAGATGTGGGGACAGGAAGAAGAAAACAAGGTAATAAGGCTTAAGTGGGAAAAGGTGGATTAAAATGGGGAGGATTCGGTTTAATACGTTGAGTTAATACTTTCTTTCCGGGAATAAATCAAGTGCTTCCGAAATTTTCCATGAATTTGTGAAAGTTAACAAAAACAACTTGTGAGAAAATGCAGCCTTAAGAGCCCGAAAATATATTTATATCCAATTCACGAATTATTGTTTTGAAAACAAAATAAACCAGGAATGATGTTAAAAAGTAGTCATTAGTTATCTACCAATTATGATGTCAACCAACAAAAAATTTCACCTTTTCCGCACACATTTATTGTTAATCAACAAGAATTCACTTGGACAGCTGAACGACCGGGATGATGCCGGCCGTAGTGGTGGAGTCGTAACGTTCTAGCGCTTCAACCGTATGGCCCCGGGATCGAGCCCCGATTAGTCGAATATTTCTGGCTAGGGAATTGTATGTTTGTAAATAATAATAATTATTAATATGGATGTAATTGGGGTCTTCCTTCACCCAATAAAGAAGTTATTGCTATTATCCTATCAATAAAGCTCTTCGTTTAAGTTGTGATCAAAGATACGTTAGCAACATAATCTAATGTAAAAATCGCCCCTGTACCTTATATTTTAATATATTGGCGCTCTCAAACAGCCATGGCCTCAGAGAAATAGATCAATTGACCACAAAGGCGAAACTACTGACCACCACGTTGCCACTACTCCACATAATCCAATCAATGATTACAAAAACAAACACATGGGTATACAAAATAGTATAAGGTGAACTTCATTGAAAATAAATCCAAATAGATTATGCTATCCGAAGGAACGGAGCTAAATGAAGGTGCGATAGGGAGAAAGAAATCTAGTGCAGATGTAGCGAGGCGGGGAGGGAATTCTCTTGCTTCCTGTCTCTCGGCAACGAGGCCGTGCTTGATTATTAAACAACATCGCTGCACTCATCGCCGCTGCGGACGCTTCCAAACTCTTCACTCGCGTGGCACTTGATGCTCACAACATGCGCTCAGACGAAAGGAACACAATGTGCATAGGAAATGGACGGAATTGCGGAATAATTTGGGAAACGAAGTTAACCCCACGCTTCAAATTAATAAGTGGCTGTTTAATGGTAGCGGTTTTGTGAGCGAGGTTGACCCCAATTATTGCAATTTCCGTAAATTATTTCGGTTGATAATTCTACTATGAATTATTAGTCGATTGAAAAATTAAATTTCGGTAATGATTCATTTCGAGAGGACTGATTGTACACTTTGTAGAAAGGCGCTTCAAGTCAATGTAGTATTGTCGCTTTTTGATTAAACTTTGTATAACCGTTGGAGCTCATTAATATTTCATGTAATCTCTTTTTGAAGGTTTCGATAAAAAATAAGCAATTTATTATTTATATTATTTTAAATTATGTTAGATTTTATTCTAAAACTTCCTATTTAGAGTTTATAGGTTGGGAATCCTTGAAAGAAAGGAGATTAGAAGCTAGGCTGCGATTGTTAGATAAATTCAGAGGAAATACATTTTCGGATGACGTAATTGATATTATGCGACCCCCCTGCTACTTTGCCCGATCCGACAGTGAGCGTAAAATAAGAGAAATAGACGCGAGGACAAGTCGTTTTAGAGACTCTTTTTTTCCGCGAACGATACGCGATAATAATAAATTAAAAAAGTAATTCTACTCTTGGTGTTTACACCCCCTGCCACACGCCGGAAGGCGGCTTGCAGGGTACTTATGTAGATGTAGATGTAGATGTATAGATTCAGTTTGAATGGAAAGCTTCTTCGAAAGGAAATGCTTCTCCATGAAGAAAAATTTGTTTGTATCACACCTACTCTAAACTCTATCGTAGTAAATGTTGTGTATACACATAAATAGTGATTGGATTGAGGGCAATTTTGTCACTGATTTCTGAGTATATTGTAATATGAGAGGGAAAGAAACGCAGGTAGAATGGTGGCGGGTAGTATTAGTTAATTTATCTCTAGAAGGATATCGTCGAAGGATGCGGGAATGGCCAAATACAAAATTTTTACAAAGGAAATTCTGTCAGAATTATTTAGACAAAATTAATGCCACTATAACGAAATATATTTTTTAAATGGCACAAGTGAAATAGACACGATGGACGGAGTTGACTCCGTCCATAATGGATGAATATGGACTATGAAAATGAAGCCTAGGTGACCAATATACAAGGGTTAATTAGGTTTTTGAACCTATAAAAAGGATGGATGAAAGTAGATAGATAATAATGGAATTCGATAAGACTGAGTATACTTAAAGGGGGAACATTTTTAAAACTTGGATTTTTTGTGGATGGAATCCGGAAGATAAAGGAACTTTAGAAACAAAAGAGAATGTGTGTAGATGAATGGATATCTATAATTAAAGAGGTACGCAAGGACAGAAAATTAAAGGCAATGGCAACAAATAGAATAGAAGATACTTGGGATAATGGTACCGTTCAGGCTTGCTTAGCTGAAATATATAACGTGATTTATGTGAATATGTATCGTATTTGCACTTGGTGGAGCTTTAGTTTCCACTCGTATTAAATCATGACAAAGTCAAAATTTCATAGATGTCATTAAGCTTTCTTTCCAAACTGAAGATGGGCTTGTTTCACAAATACGCCAACCTTACTGAACGTTTAAACTAGATTAGAAACTAAATTCGAATAATGTATAAGGAAGCCTCAAAACACATTTTTACCTTTGACTCCAAGACTCCGATTGAATAAAAAACGGAGTTTCATGACGATAAAAGAGAGAGAAAAATCTCCTTCCTCTGAAAATATAAATCCCTTCCGTTAGGCAAAATCATGGCCTTCCTTAGAAAATGCTCTCCCTCCAAACACCCAACAAAGTCTCCCACACGGCCGCTAACCGCTAATAAGTTTGCTGAAATCACGCAACTCTCTGAGAGGGAGAGAAACTCCTTCCGAAACCAGGATTCTTCACTTTGACCGACAAATTCCCCAACTCCTCGTACCTTGGGAAGACGTAATGAGAGCGGGTCACGGAAGGGCCTCTGGACAGGGTTGCCTTCCCTCTCTGCAGGAGAGACTGATGGCATGGCTCCGTATTCTTAGGCCGCCCGCGCTGCATGCAGTCCGCCCGCAAATTACCCGTAGAGAGCGGATTTATTCCTACGGACGCCGAGAGATGGCGGTAAAGACGGTGCTTAGTCGGGTCGTGAAGGGCTTTCCACCTGCACCACTCACACACACTCCTTGGGCAGTGCCTCAGAAAGACTGCACATCGCCTGACCAGAAAGGGTGGTAGACGTCCGTGACGAGAAAGGCAATCAATTTGAGTGGTTAACAGATAGAAAAATTTACCTCGGAGGCCGTAATTTTTACGAAGTTTGATTGCTATCGAATATCCAAAAATGTTTCTGAAAGGTCCGGAAATGACTCGTATTAAAAAAAAACATTGCGAGCTAAAGGATCAAAATGAAACCCTGATCATTTATGGCGTTTCGCGTGAGAGAGGATTGAGATTAATATTTGCATAAACTGAACCGGAACTTCTAAAGTGCTTTCCAAAAATTGATACGCTGCCAAAACAAAAATGCTTAATATCTCTTAATCATCGATTCTTAGTTTAAATTTCAATATTTTTACCGCCCAGTAAATAGACCCTTAATCCAAACGAGAACGGCGAAATAAAATACTACAGATCCCACGTTAATTGAGGAAAACCCATAAAAATGTTAATCACTCAATTCTGTGTGAAGAGTAATCCTGATACATGTGGTCGTCAAATTAAGAATGTTTATTCATCTGATTTATTTATTTTTTGGAAAGAGAATTCGTCCTAGCATTATTTAAATTTTCTTTGTTGAGTCTTCCATAATTTGAGACAATAGAAAAACAAATTTGTGAGTACTAGCAATAGTTGGGGAGGAGAGGGTTTTAAATAAAGAAATTAAGCGTCGACAGAGAAAATGGACAAGTCAAATACTGGGAGAAGAAGGATTGCCTAAGGAAGTAGGGGAAGGTTGCCGAAATTGGACCGTTCCCTAAATTGGACCGCATTTGTATTTCCAGTCCTACAAGTATATCAAGCATTTGAGTTGGTAGTACTAGGTGGTGACACCATCTAGGGCACGTGACTAGATGGCCAGAGAGTTGGAGTCATTTTTCCGGTGTGGATGGTCGTTAACGTAATTTGATTATTTGTGCTATAATTATTTACCCTCAGTACGTAAGCTGCTGTCTCAAGTAAAAGTAAGTAATCACTCTTTCTGTGGAACACTTTTAACCCGAATTATGTTAGCTACTAACGACATACTGCATATGTGTATGAAACCTCGTGTGATCGTATGGCGCCATTATTATTTTGACGGGAACCTTTTGCCTAAGTTGGACCACCGCGTGTTGGGCCGGTCCATTTTAGGAGACTATTGAATGGTGTAATTAGGAAATTAATTATTTTTTAATAACTATAATTTTACTTCCACAATAAATATCTAATACATTTGGGTGAATATTTGCATAGGTTTTCATGATGGAAAAATGGGTACGTACGGGAAATGGGACGAAAAACATTTGCAGATGGCTGTGACAGCATACAAGAACAGTGACTATGGACTCAACGAATGTGCCCGTGTGTATGGAGTGCCTAAAGCTACAGTAAAGAGACACGCTTATAGTAAGAATACTTTTTCGAATGCAGTTAAATCTTTCCGTAGGCAAGCAACCTTAACTGGGGAGATGGAAAAGGTTCTCGCCGAACACATTCTCCTGTTTGAGGAGAGGTTTATTGGATATTCAATCAAAAACATCCGTAAGCTAGCCTTCGACATTGCAGAAAAACACGCATTGCCCCACAACTTTAACAGGGAGAAAAAAATCACCTCACTGCAAATGCTTCCCTAATAATTAGGAGCAGGATGGTTTAGGGGCAACCCGGTCCAACCTAGGAAAATGTGAGTCCAAATTAGGCAACCGGTTTCCCAATTTGGACCATTAGCATTAGTTAGGTTTTTTCCACTTAATATATCTCAAGAGTAATATATTGCAAATATAAAATTATCAGATGAAAGGGGAAACTATGAAGTATATTGTACAGCATTAAAATTTGCGGTTGAATAATTAGTGATGGAAATATACTAGAAAATAAAAAAATGGTCCAAATTAGGCAACCTTCCCCTACATGATCGGTGGTAGAATGCAAGGCGAAAGACAGAGGGGAAAACAAAGGCAAAAGCTATTACGTGACATAAAGGGTGGGTAAGTTACCAATAAATGATAGAAATGAATAGGGAATGGAATATGGAATATAAAGGTGCATAATCTTACCCAAAGGCTGAACACTTATGTATGCATGTAACGGACTTTCAATGGACATAAAGTTCACGTATACTTCAAATAGGAATGTGACTTCATCATTCATGAGGTTGAACGAGTGATATGTTTAAAATAATCTCAGAAATTCATTTAAGAGATAAGTTTTGCTTGTGATATTCATAATAATGATTCGGCATATTTTATCAACACAAAACTTGTTTGAGATAGCTCTAGTCCTCTATATGTAGAATAGACGTAAGAATATTCCCTCAAAGATGACAACACCTTGCAGACACAATTATCCAAAGAAAAATCTTTGATAAGCGTAATGTAAAATAATGTAAGATGGGATAACGCAAAAGAAAAATATTCGAAGTTAAAATTTGTGGGGTGCTGAATCAAATAGGATTGAATTTTCTTCATTCGCATTAAGCTTTTAAGCTTTTAGCGTGTAAAGAGGCAATCCCGGAAAGCAGCTTTGCGATTTTACGAGTAAGTTTCATAAACTCGCCAAACACTGCTGAGGAGAATTTTTTTATTTTAATGGGCTTTGATTCTCCGGCAGGAAATATTATTCGATCGTTTCTCACGTAAACGATACATGAAAATCATTCATGCTTTAAGCCCTTTTAACAACATATCAACTCTTTCCAAACTATAAGCCTACACAAACATTTTCTTTGGCTCCTTGACGGAAAGGAATTCATTTTCCTGATTTTCTCCTCCTAAGAAAATTACGCTTAACAGATCAAAGCCAATTTATTTCGGAAGACCTATTCGCCTTCCTTTTCTTTTCCAACAAAAAGGGACACGCATTAGGAGATATTACAATCTCAAGGGAGGAGGAGATGCCATGGGAAGGGGCCGTAACTCACTCACAAGAGGGTTAGAGACGGAATGAGGAAAGCCACGATTTTCGACGGATGAGAAGGCAGAGAATGGAAGGAGGGATAATCAGAGGTAATAGAAAAGGGATCGGAGGGACAAAGGGCAGAACGGGGGCGGATAAAAAAGGAAGTGGCAACAATGAGGAAAGGGAAAAATACTTGGAGAATTTGAGAGAGCGCCAATGGGGAGAGAGATGGAGTTCAATGTGGGAGAAATGGAGGATGAAATCTGTTTGTTTCTGTAACTTGCTAATCTTACAATAGAGACAGACTCAGGAATCAGAATATTAGAGTTTTATGAGGTGCCTCATTTGGCCGAAAAATCATAAATATAATAATATAAACCATAATAATTGAATTTGGTATTCATATAATAAAATAATTTAGTAAGTCAGTATCACCTTCAATTTGACAGGGCTTTATAATTCATTACTTTCCGTAAAATGAAGTGTACATCAGCCCCGCGGCATTAAATACGACGTCATTCATTCTTTCATATCAGTATAGTATATATTCTTTCATATCAGTAAAAATTTGAATGGGAATAAAACCTATCGTACACTTCCACAACAGAAATTATTTTTGCGAAATATTTCGCCAGAAACCTAGCATCATCAGCCAATGCAGAAGTGTGCGAATGGTTTGGTTTTCATTATTATGGTCTTCCACAAATTAACGCTTTCCAATATTGAGTTTAGTTAGTAGAGGTTGACACTATCTATAAACGGGCCCTAGACGATCAGCAATTCAATCATTACTGGTAATGGCATTACCGATATCATTTCTCAACATCAATTATATCACCTTATAACCTCACCCGATCATTAGTACGGTTAGTTTTTCAATCAATACTGCTGTTGTCGTCAGTGAAGCGCGTTTGTCATGGATCCTCTCAGAAAATACCGTATTGCTATAATTATAGCATTATGTTGCACGTCGTCGGTGGATGAAGGACTTTTATAAATGACGAGAGTAGTATTCCCTCATCGTCTTGTTGCAACCACTACCCTGGTTCCACAATATTAGATTTGCTGTTACATTTTCGTATCTTCGTCAAGAGGCACTTGAATTTCTCTTTCAAGGAATCTCCCCGTCAACATATTAAAAAATTGTTCAAATTCTTCCTGCCCTAATTTTTCTCGCCCGATAAACATCATTTCCGGAGTATGCAATATTATTTTCTTATTAGAGTGAATAAAAATTACCAAACAACTGTGAAGCTTTTATTCGGCTACAATTTCAAAAAATCACAGAAGACATTTAAAGCATATATACTAGAAAAGCTAGACGACATAATAAAATAATTTAGTAATTCAGTATCACCTTCAATTTGGCAGTGCTTTATAATTCATTACTTTCCGTAAAATGAAGTGTACATCAGCCCGCGGCAATCGATGTACTGCAAAATATTAACGAAAGGCTAATAAATAAAATTACTGAGAATCGTAAGAAAATAAAACCACCAATACTATGATATAGCGTCGAATAATTTAACTCTCCAAAACGTATTCATTCATTCGTGAGAACACTCACGTTGACAATACTGTACTAAAAAATTATTCGATACGATGTGATTATATCGAATGCGATGGGCTTATTGCATGTGATCGGTAACATGGGATTCTAAATTTATAAATATCACGTATTTCGCGCCACTTCACAAAGAATAAAGACGGCTAAAAATGGAACAGAGTTAAAAACAAGTCGATCAAGATAAACTTATTAATAGATGGTGTTGGTAAAAAGGCTCCTTATTATATTATATTTATTTTTAAACGAATACAGCTTCGAGAGTCTAAATTCTTTGCAAATATTTCAGGATTGGAATGACAGCGAATATTTTAACACAAACGTACAGGAGGAAAGGATGAATAACGTAGATGAGCAATGCATTCGATATCTTGCAAAAAAAGGGTTTATCATATTAGAGCAAGGATGAAGGAAAACGGAATAAATAATATTTAATGAAACAAATAATGTATATTTCATTAAAACACTTTTAGATAATATGGAATGAGGAAGACAAAAAGAAAAGAACAGCTCTCCGCTTCATTTAGTGTTAGAGGAAAATCGCGCATTATTGATGGCGTTGCTTCTAAACTTACACATGGATTTGGCAGGACTACGGACCAGACGCCGTTGCTACGGCAAAATCGAAAGGTGATTGATGGCCTAAAAGAGAAATTAGGACGCCAATCAGAATGGTGGCGGGGGCGTATAAAAGCGGGCTAATGGAAGCGGTCAACAAAAGTGCGCAGGTTAAGTGATTAACGCTCCAATCTCTAACGGTCATATCTCTCTTACTCCTTTCTTTCACTCTTCCTCCCCTTACTCAATCCAAAATACAACTCTCCTCTTCCTCGCTATCTTCCTGCACTGTACAATGTTGGCGGTTTCCTCTCGAAACGTTCTATGCTCAACGTTTTATTCGCATTATCATGTGGCATATGATTTTGTTTTCGCTACATTTATAGTGTTTCTACTTCTCCTTTTATAATTGCAATATGAGATATCCTATATAGAAAATGATTATCCTCTCTTATTATCAAACATTTGCAGAACTTGAAATTTTTCATCCGATTGAATTTCGGCAAAGTCAAGCAATCGAAGATGTTGTTAAGCTTTTTTCTCTTACTGGAGCAGTTTATTCAACTTTTATATCATGTGCTCGAAGTAGGTATAAAAAATAAGGGATGTTCAACTATTACTATAGTTTAAAAAATAAAGCAGAGGTATTCGTGATTGCGGAATACATTGAAAAAATAAGTTAACTTCCTTCTAGGAATTATTTTGCTCTGTTAATAGGAGAAACAACGACTGCTTTAAATATTACACGGAGATTGAAAGTCTTAATTTAAAAGGAAATTAAATAATCTGTGTATTGAACTTAGATCGTTTGCCATCAACCCCCCTGTTGCCCTGTTTATAGTTTCCCATTCCCTGGTACCAATAAAGATACTTAAATCATCATTCTCATCAAAGATACCTATTACTCTTACATTTAACTAAATGACTATTCAGTAAGTTATGTAAATTAAAACGAACGCAGTTTTAGCAAAACATAGGATAGTATCATCTTTTAGATAACTACTTGTTTCTTTAAATGCTATGGTTCGCCGCCATTGTAAAACAGTTACATATGACCTCACATCGAGAATTCACTCTCAAAATCTTCTATTTACTAAACAAATATTTTGAATTTTTCATCCATCCTTGTAGGAAGGAACATGTCTAAATTTATCTCAGCCTTGAATACTGTGCTCTGCTATCCACAAATTAAATTTCCCAATTGTTATCATTTTATGGAATATTAGTTTTTGGAGGACTAAAATGAAACGTTTTGCGGATCATATATTGCAAAAAAAACGAAGAAAATAACGGTGAAAGACTCCATAACGACGAAAGAATATACAAATAACTTCCACAAGAATAATTTACGATAATGATCATTCCTCTTGTCACCTCCGGAGTGCAAACCGCAATGCTTTTTCGAGCATTTGCGTGAAATATTTGTCCCCGATAAACGAGAGAAATGTGTTTGCCTATCCATCTCCCTCCGCCGCCGGTGCCGCGCGCTTTTTAGGTCCTCGAGGGGGCTTTATAGAGACGGGTGCCCAAACAACAAAATGAAAAGACAATATTTAAATTCGTTTCGCGTTTTAATGAAGGCATTTCATGCACTCACAGTTCAGTTTAAGTTCTCTCTCGCTCATGGATTAATAATTGAGTATAGGTATATCGGAAAACTACGTCAAATTTCGATTAAAATTTGCAGCGTTCCGGTGACCTCATGTTTCATAAATTATTTCCTGGGTGAGAATAGTGGATATGCATATCGTTATAGAATGCCGCGGAAAATTTTCATTGCCATTCGTTTGCAAATTGTAACACGCCAAAATATAGCGTTTGTCTGATTTCAAATTTTGGACCGAAGAAGGTTTTGGAGGACGCGTGAACAAATGCATGGGATGGAAAACGATCGAAAATGAGCAAACTCTATTGAATACTATCAATTCCTACTTTTTAGAAGTTTTTCAGGTTCTCTTTTACCATGTGGTGCATGCGATGCCAGTTTTACCACGTGTCTCATAATTCCATTTCGGTGAAGGATGATTTAGCGTTAGAGCTAGCATGATGTATCATTGAGTTTCTAATAAATAAATGAACGGTATCTCTGCTAACAAGTACGAGCTCAACACGAGTTATGCGGTCAAAGAATGTTTTGGTGAATGTTCGAGCGTAGTAATATGGTTCAGAGGGTTGAAAATTACCCTTAAAATAATGAATGCAACCCAAACCCATTTTCACACACTAATTAAAGTGCAGCAGTTTTGTCTGTGTTACATTATATATAAAGATATAGGAATTTCAGGAAAACTCTTTCAGGAAAAAAGTAGTACGAAATTATCAACACGAAATTCGATTTACAAAGATTTTGCTGACAAACTTGACTCCGAAACAAACTGCCTTTGATAACCGAGAAATCACCCTATCAGTTGTGCAGATAACGTAACTGAATAAGAACGGTGTATATTCCAATAGAGCATATGAATAAATGTTCAATAACCGTCCGAATTAGACCGTAATGTTATACTTAAACATTATTATTACTTATATAACAATAGTATTACTTAGTATGAAGTCTAACGAATCATTAATTTTATCTTTGAGATTATAGGGAAAGTGAAAGTGGCTCATTTCTTTGTATGCTTTAATATCTTGTGAGCCAACAGGAACTCTATCAATTATTATCACCCAATAAAATTCTATGGAAATAAAATTATGTTGTTTCAAATACAAACAAATGTAAAAATATAAATATCAACCACAACCACAGATAAAACTGCTTTTATCAACTAGTTCAATCGAAATTTGCCTCTCGAACTACCGTAACATAAATTGAATACTAGTAGAAAACATAACTTCAGATTTAGACTTTATGAGAGAGAAAAAAGAAAGGTTATCTTCATCTTACGGAACTAATCCCAATGATTGAGCGTGATAACGCATGAAATTAACGCATCCATTATGCGTACCCTACATTCAAAAGTCAACACCTCATCATTAACTCTACAACAAAAACTCTGGAATAGGAAAGCCTTTAATGATCGAGTAATACATGGCTCAACGACGGCGTTAAACTGGGCTATGGGACGCTAAATCTCTGTATGTTCGAATGTTATGAAACTAACGTCGATTAATAGAGGGATCGAACAAATCGTTGTCCATTCATTTTTGATAAACTGTACACCAAACATTTTAAACCTACTAATACTTGCATAGTATTTTCTGATTTCTATTTGGCATTACAGAATTAATTTTTTTACATATAAGAAAGGGGAGCAAAAAAATTTCCAAATTTAGGTTCAACTGTGTACTATGTAATATACATTAAAATTGGCATGAGGTATTTTAAAAGGACTAGACGTTAAGATAAAAATAAAATTGTCCACTGAATAAGATTTTTTAAATAACTCACGTAACAGAAAACGCAATGTAATTTCAGCATTTTTGCCAAGGGATTGAAGAATTTATCAATTCTTCAGCATTAAAGACAACCGTGGATTTATGCCGACACGCGTCAGAATATAGGTAACTTTTTTCAATATTCCTTGTACAAGAAGAAGCATCTCTTTGGTTAATATCCCAATGAACCCGAGAGGAGTTTATTCAATTTATCCGCAGATCTCTATATTTTCTGGACCATTGAAATCTAATCTACGGACATGGAGCTTCAAGCAGCATTTTCTTCCACTCACGAAACGAACTCAAAAATTTTTATTGCTCTATTTCTTAATTTCGTTTATTATGTGAAACAAATTTCCAAAATTCTCCGTTATCTTAATTAGTGATTACAATACTTAAACTACAAATAATTTCGATGTAGGACTACCTAGATACATGCAATACGTCACTCAGGAGCGGCCTTATGGTTTCACACACAGCCTTTCTATGGAGAAATACTCCTCACTTCTGATGAATCGAATGATTGCGAGTGATCCTCAGAAATAAAATCAATCCCATTTATTACGAATGAAATAGTATCTTTTATAATCCATAAATCGGCAGAGACTAAAAAGGCATAATCGTCTAAATGTAGAATTTACTCATAAATGCTCGGCTCTTGAGAAAGGCAGTATACTAAAATTAACTTCCGCAGGAGCTACCGGGCTTCTCACGGCACTTGGCATTCAGAGAAATAGTTAACTAGAGGGAAACCAACTTCCTTGAATGCGTAATACGGTTTCAGGTTTAAGATTCCGTGGGAAATAAATAGGTCGAGTGACCGTGTTAAAGAGAGCAAAGAGGGCAGGCGTGTGTTATGCTTGAAGATGGCGGTCGCGTATTATGGCACTCGAAATTCTGTGAGTGAAGAGATGGCGAAGGTGCCACGACTCCATTGACGACCCTCTCAGTCATCACAGAAATGCGATGTTCAGGGCGACGACTCGCGACTGAAGAACTGCGGGAGAGAGGGAAAGGAAATCGAAAGAGATGAATACAGGAGTGTTGATGACGGAGGTGATATCGTGAGAGGTAGGCGGTAACTGTTGGAAGGGAGAGAAGAAACGTCTAAAAAGTCAAAATAGAAACGTTTACAATGTGGAGAATATGAAAGAACAAAAGATATAAGGATAGAAAGAGAAAAGCTGGTATAAAATATTGGAGAATAGGATGAAAATATGTGAGGAGAACGATGAATCTAAGGGACAGAAAAATGAGAACAGCATGAGTTGCAAGAGAAATTAAGGAAGGAGGAAAAGCAAATACAGCTTGAGTATAGAGAAAGGACTATAAATGAAGGAAGTCAATTGTAGATGAGATGTGATACTCAAGGATAAACGTAAATTTAAAATAAAGAAAAGTAACTTCTACTTAAACCAAAGTCTCCCTCTTCCAGGTAGATGTTCTGAATATTAAACCTCCGTACAGAGTTCATTCCACTCTGTTTACTTGCTTTAAAGAGTGGAGTTGGCTTATGGGACTTTAGTGGCTACAGCATCTTCCGGAAAGTAGAAGATCGAGTTCTTTCATGTCGATATTCTTAACTTCTTTTTAACTTTGGCTTTAAGCGTACGTGCAAAGTTGATACATTTCCCTGTCCCTTGTGTAGAATGATAATTGAACATTGCTTGTTGCAGAAAATGGAAATGAGAAAAAAGAATTGAAAAATTTAAGAATATTAAGGAGGTGGAAATGATAAGAAGGAAGTCAATTCACGAATGAATATATTCATTCAAATATTAAACATATCTAAGAGCTAACGCGAAAGCGAAATCAAATATACAAGAAAGATGTCTTGAGTGTCTAAAGTATTGAGTACCAGGAGAATGAAGACGAAAAGAATAAGACTTTAAAAAACCGCAAGGAATGAATTGAGAAGAAGGGAACGGAGGAGTGAGCTGAAATGGTCGAGTGAGAGAGTCGACTCAAGTGCGATTGAAGTAAGCAGTACATCCAAGAAATGTCTTCATTCGAGAAAGTGTCCTGCCTCTCGGCGCCCGACACGCCCGCGGTCAGACGGAGAACCGTCGGAAACGGATGAAAAGAAATGAGACATGGACGGATTCCCCATCCCCTCGACACGCTAATTATTGCGCTCTTAATGGGAGTGAGGAATCTTTAATCTCCAGCTCCGGCACAGAGAGCTGAGGAAGGAGTAAAAGTGAGCAGGAAAGTGAATGGCAAGAGAGGTTTGCCAGAGGGAAGGAAGAACCCTTTAAAATGGTACTTTCTGGGAAACGGAGAGAATGGAAAGAGAGGTCGAGGGTCAAGAAGGTCAATGGAGAGGATGAATATCTCAGGATATTCTTGCATCATAAAAGAATGACGGATCGGAGATTGGTGGCGTAAGTAGTTGCCTTGCTTTTGTTGAAAGGATTTAAATTAGGGGTGTTTAAGAAAAAGAGATGTCTTAATGGATTCAATTAGGGACGATGGTCAACTCCCCTCATCTTCAGATTCTCGCGGAAAGGGAGAATTGTTCCAGAGTTCGGTTTTACGAAATTGTTTCAGGTTAAAGGGGTGCGTCAAGAGATGGGGAGAACAGGGATTTTGCGTGAAAGGGTTGGAGTGAGGGTTGGTGGTTTCCTAAGGGTGCTGTTGATGCGGGTGGAGCCTAAATGAAGAGTGAGAGCAAAGGCCATTATTAAAAAGGGAGAGTTTTGCCCAGATTCTTCTCAAAGGAAGGATGTGCTCGGAAGATTAAGAAAAAGAGGAAGAACAAGGACAAGAAAAGAAAGTAAGATGGGCAGGCCGTGTAATGGTGAGGGGTGTGAAGGGACTGAGGAGAAGAAGAAACTACCATGCAGACCTAAAATAGATAAATAAATATGAATCATATACGGAAATGGAGAGAGAAACAGCTGGAGCAGAAAGCAACGGTGAAAGTGAAATAATCAGGAGGAAAGAGGGAAACGGTGAGGGATAAAATTAAAGCAGAAAATATAACAGATTAAGAAGAATAAAGAAATATATGAACAAAAGTACTTACAAAATTAACACTTAGATTCATGGGATAAGGAGTAATATGCTATCGAACCAAACGATTGCCTTACGACTGTCGGAATGTTTTAATTGACGATAACTTGGGATCTTCGATACAGACGCAGGTGTAACTTTGTGGTAGTTATTAATACAAAAACTCCATAATAAGAAACGTTTACTAGACCACTAGACAAGAAAATAAATCACACGACTATGTTTTCGTAGCAACGGTGGTCTAATTTTCAGGTGGGATGCATCCCACATTTGCAGCTGAAGATGTAGCTTTGCCATGAAACCATGGTCGTGTGATTTATTTTCTTGTCTAGTGGTCTAGTAAACGTTTCTTATCATGGAGTTTTTTTACTTGGGATATTATTATTCACACACATACATATAAATATNGTTTAGAGATGATATATAATAAAATTTTATTTTTATATTTTACTATAACTCATGTATTAGATGCGTTAGGAAATATTTTGTTTGAAACATAGCCACACCTACCTAAAGTCCGGACGGTTTATTGCACCTGGGATCTATTACAATGAGACACCTTCTCGCCAAAGTGTCCAATTTCTACAGAGTGCGAAACTTAACAATCAGGTTCTCAAAACCTCAAACTCGAGATGTCAAGCTCCCTAGGGTACGGCTCTGGTTGGATAACATATTAGATATAAAATATTCATTAGGCAAAAAAAGTTGACTCTTTTGTTCTTAGACAGCACGGAAACCGACCAAAATTCAAAATTACGAAACAGTACATCCTCTACTTTAATCAGAATACACTGCCGTGTATTCAAAAATCCGAGCCATATAACCCCGGGCTTTGTAAATGAAACCTTAACTAAAGGGCCAGAGAAGTTAATTTCAAAAACAATTTCCACCTATACGGAAAGCAAAGTAAAACCTGCTCGAGGTATTTTAAACCTAGAGGTAGTTGGAAGGATAAGACAGGTGGAGACTAAATGGGCACGAAGGAAGCAGGAAGTTTTATCAGTTAGAACATTTAGAAAATTAAAGGAGTGGCTGGTAGCTGAGGTGTCGTTAAGAACAGAGAAAATAAGAAGAGGAGTTTATAAAGAGGATAGAGAAGGGGATAGAGTAGAATGGTGGAATTAAAATGGAAGCAGAGGAAGGAGAGCTGGGGAGGAGAGTAAGTGGACATGAGAATGGAGATCCCGAGAGTTTATTAGGCGCATCGGTTAGTGGGCCTAAGAGTAGATACATGAATAAGGAAAGTGAGGGGCTAATGGAGGGGAAGAAGAGAGGGCGTGAGTTGGCGGATATCCCTCTCCGACACTCGCGTCTTATTTTTAAAAAGAGAACCGGGGTAACGACCGTCTCGCCTCGGCGTAAGCAGATTTTTCCGAGAATGATCTGTGAAGTGGTACGAGTGAGAGTGGTATGAGCAGGAAAAATGGAACTAGTATGTTGGAAGTGAGACATGGGGGGAAATGTATGAAGGATGATATGCATGGGGTAATGAGAAAGGAGAAGCGTGTTAAATGGAGTTTTTGGGTGAGGAGTGGGTAGATGAAGCATAAGAAGGGAAAGATGAGGAATGATGATGATGATGATGACGACGAAGGGATAGCAGCGGAATGATGCAAGGGGTGAAAATGGGGATGTGAACGGAGCGCAATTACGTAAGCAAAAGGAAATGAATGTTAGGAAATGAAGCAGAGACAGAAAAATGTGGAATGGAGGGAAGGATGACAGAGATGAATGTATTAGGAAGGATGCTAACAATTTAAAAGATCCATCGAGGAACTTGTCACGTAAATCGACTTGCAAGTACACACGATCGAGTAGATAAAGGAAAACTACAGGAAAATACGATAAACGGAAAGTTAAAGAACGATAAAAAAATAAATAAACTATTATATCGATATAATTGACAGATATGCTATAAAAGACAAAGAAACTATGAATAGGAAGTTAGGATGGGGATGAGAAAGAAAAATAAATCATGGAGGAGAACGTAATGGAGAAGAACGCAACAGCAAACGGTAAGTTCGTTGAAAGATAATAGCTGTAATTTAATCAACGATGCTAAGGGTAAAACGAATATTTTAAATGATTTCTTCCGAAGCGTTTTCACTTCTAAAAGTACATCAGATAATCTACCGGAAGTTGATAGGCCTGAAGCGATGTTGAATATCATCTTCAGGGAAGACGGCATAATTAATCTATTGCGACAGATTAAACCTAATAAAGCTCCTGGTCCTGAAGACATACCAGCTCGGGTATTCAAGGAGGTTGCGGAAAATTTAGCACCTTTTCTTAAAATAATATTTAATAAGTCAATGAGTGAAGGTAAAGTCCCGACTGATTGGAAAATTGCGAACGTCACTCCAATATTTAAAAGCGGCGTTCAAAGGAGGATCCAGCGAATTATCGACCTATCTCTCTAACATCATTGAGCGGAAAAATAATGGAGCACGTTATTGCTAGTTCTTTAATGGGCTTTCTCGAAACATCAAATTTCATAGTTAGGAATCAACACGGTATTCGTAAGACTCGATCTTGTGAGTCTCAACTGGCATTATTAGTACACGATATCCTAAAATCTGCCGAAAATAAAAGGCAAGTCGACGCGGTATTTTTAGATTTTCGGAAGGCATTCGATAAGGTCCCTCATCATAAATTATTGTACAAATTAAAAGTTGCAGGAATCAATGCAAAGGTAATAAATTGGATAAAGGACTTTCTCTCCGATAGAGAGCAACGCGTAGTGCTGGACGGTATTAGTTCTAACGTGGTAAAGGTGACCTCGGGGGTCCCACAGGGTAGTGTAATCGGACCGTTGCTATTTTTAGTATACATTAACGACCTTAGCAATCTTATTGATAGCAAAGTTAGGATATTTGCAGACGATACGGTAATTTACAGGGAAATAGAGAGTAAAGAGGATAGACTAACCCTGTTGAATGATTTAGATAACATTATGAAATGGTGCGATGATTGGCAATTAGAGCTAAATGTAGACAAATGTTCAGTAGTTAACTTCTTCGAAAGAAAATCTATTATTAAAGACTATCCGTACAGTCTCCGTGGGATAAACTTATTAACAGTAGAGTCAGTGAAATATCTTGGAGTAACTCTCACGAATAACTTAAAATGGAGTACTCACATCCATAATATATGCGGTAAAGCACTTAAAAAACTCGGCTTCGTAAAGAGAATAGTCGGTCGGAGCGACGAAAAAGTTCGCGAGCGATATTATCTTGCGTTAGTCAGACCTCATCTTGAGTATGCGTGTAGTGTATGGGACCCTGTCGATAAGTGTTGTATTAAAGAATTAGAAAAGGTGCAGCGAAAGGCGATACGTTTTATGAAGAATTGCTACGATAAATCAGTGAGCGGCACTCAGATGCTACAAGACGCAAAATGGGAATCTTTGGAAGTTAGAAGATTTCAGCAAAGGATCAATTTACTGGATAAATTCAGAGAAAGCACGTTTAGAGATGATGTAGCAGGTATAATCCGTTCACCATGCTACATAGGCCGTTCCGATAATGCGAGAAAGATCAGAGAAAAAGATGCCAGAACAAATAGATTCAAGAACTCCTTTTTTCCGCGAACGATACGCGAAAATAATCGATTAAGGAAATAGAGTCATGGTGCATGCACCCCCTGCCACACGCCGAAAGGCGGCTTGCAGGGTACAAACATAGACATAGACATAGACAATGGGAATTTCAATTTACCATTTCTTAAGCAAAAGAAAAAATTAAATGTATATATAAATAGAAATAACGACTAGAGATAATTGGAAATATTTGAAGGCTGAGACGGCTAAGAAGTAGTTCAAAAATGTCGTTTCGTATGAATCCAAGAGTATACTTGAATGGCAAAGTAAGTATTAATTGTAGAAATCAATACAATAATTATTATTTCTTTGAAGTAAAAAATGCATGAAAGTAAATTAGGAAAAGATTACCTAGTCTATTTCTCTAGTAGAAGCATCTGTAAGAGGAGAAATTAGCCGAAATCACTCATTGTCAGTCTCCGCCCAGCCCGATTCTTTAAATGCTTTTTACGACACTAAATACGCAACCTTATCACAATGACTGATTTTGCACCTAAACATAAACATATCGTGTAATACTGTTTTCGAGTGATTTTGTTTCATAATTCGACGGTTCTCTCACGATCGTTTTTATATCAATAAAAATACAAGAATTATTCTCAAGTAAATCCTTATCTAAATTTTTCATTCATCTCCGTTGAAGCATACTAGCTCCTCAGATGTACCGCTACATGGAAGATTAATATTTAGAAAATAACAATTTATTGGCACCTACACCGTTTCATTCTCCAGGAAATATTTTTATAGAAATAAATGGTGATGGTTGTATATTATTTTGCTTTAGCGAGATGGAGTACCAAGTGTGATGAAGATAAAAAAGGAATGACGAGAGTGATGATACTGTTGTCACGCCTCTTACCCCTTAACCCATATGGTGAGAGCCTAATACTTTCTCTCCCCTTTAATTAAGGCATTTTTAATATTAAGCTGTTTCCAGGTGCCCGAGAAGCATTGCAGTTGTGACGGTATTTTTTTGATGGAAAGTCCTCTCGACCCCATGTACCGCTTCCCTCGTTCCCGCTGCAGGACACGCTCGTCACCACAATCCGTCATACACACACGGTTTGTCGCAATTACGGCATAAACTTCAATTAATGGAGAGCAGCCTTATTAATTAAAAGGGATTTTTTCGTCGCACCTGCCTTCAGCGATAATGTATTCATTTATTCGGCGAAAACAACGTAAAAGTCATGAAGCTGGAGTGCGAAAAAGTTTTGGATTCAGGAAAATAATTTCTGTACAATGAAAATCCCTTTAACAACCCTTTTGAGAGATATTTGTGACGGCTGTCTACAATTTTATTTTTCCTGAGGTACTTTGGACAGAATCGACACAATCGCAACTTAATATATATCGGAGTAAACGGTAGATTGGTCAAGTGAAATAAAGGCGACTTATGCTCACGAGATTTCAATGTAAGGGTAAATCAGTTTCATGAATGGTTGAAAGTTTGTTCTTTAGATGATGACGTGTTGAAAAATTTGAGTGATTTGAAACAAACCAGGGGTCGGTAAGGGTGGCTACAGGGAGAGTGGCAGTTGGAAACAGGGAAATAGGGTCGATAACTGACTTAATATTCTTAACACACATTGGAAAACGCAAGAGAATAAAAAGAAACGAAAAAGAGGAATATTTTTCGCACGCGAATGCTCAGGTGCATTAGAAAAACAAAAACGCGAATGCAAATATTTCCAATTCCAATGACACCGGACGATGTGCGGCGCATACGTTTCCAACAATTTATACGCAATCCCAAATTATACTAATTGAATTTTCTGCAAAATAGAGGATCCTGAATAATCCAGGGAGCGGCTTCTGCAAATATCGGTACAATTACTTTAACCAATGTTTCCACCGCAAATTAAGAACAATTTTATAAACTATTTGTAATGATTCACGTTATGTAAACTACGATTAAAGGTAACATTAAACGAAATTAAAACAGTAATAACACAGTAAATAAAACAATAAACAGTAAAATACTCCAGGTTTGAAGGAAATGAGACTTTGTACTTTTTCCACAAGATTTTATTACAGACACGATAAGGTTTCAGCGAATGATCTACACCATCACCTGATGACGGCGAAAATTCGCTGAAACCTGGTCGTGTCTGTAATAAAATACTGTTGAAAAAGTACATGATCTCTGCTCCTTCAAACCTGGAGTGTTTTCACAAAAAATCGCCAATGTCTGTGAATTTTATCAGCAATAGCAACACTGCGCCCTCCGATATTGAATTTAAGGTTCATCTCTCAGAGTATTTTATCGTCTAAATTCGCCATCAAAATTATAATAATATAGAAAATACAACTTTCTTATAGTTTTCAATCTCAAATTATTTGCATCCTATTTTTTGGTGACGGTAACTGTTATGCCCGGGATAATTCATCGTGTATAAAATTACCATAAAAATATCCTACTAAATTTATTTTCCTTTTATTCAAAATTTGTACAAACTCCTCGACTTTTCTTTATGAACATCATGTTCTAGTTTCGAATATTCCATTTGTGATGGATGAGGTGACATTGAAAGGCCAACTTCCTCTTGTAAAACCTTTCTATCCTTCAAGTCCGCCCACTTCCTTTCAGCAACCCAATATATAAGGGAAACTCCATCCCCGAGTCAATTAAGTCCACTTAGTTGTGTGCAGCCTTAAGGGATAACCCGCCCATTTCTAAGGTAGACCATAGTGTCGGCTAAATGTGAAGAGATGGCGCCCGGGATAAAATTGGAATTCGCTTCTTTGATATACTGCGATGCTACCAAAGAAGAGATTCTAAGTTTACCATCAATCTCTTGCTAGCTCTTACCTTCCTCTGATCCTACTTTCTTGATTTTGTTATTTTTGGGTAAACGGGTCTTTATTACACGGTTCCATATGGAAAAACAGGACAATGTTTTGGTACGAATATCTTGGGAAATTTCCAGCTATAAGAAGTTCCTTTTACATTTGTATCAGAAGTATTTTTACATCAGACGTGCGCACTTGTGTCCTTTGATGGTAATTCAAGCAATATTAATCCTTCATCTCTCTTACAGATTTTTTATGAGCGATAAAAACTAAAACGAACGACTAATGCGATTATTTCTGCAAATACTCATGTATTGAATTAGAAAGTAATTTTGAGTATAATTGGTAATTAATTCATAACTATACTCGCAAGATGAGAAGAGATGAGAACTTATACATAATGAATTTTAAATATTTTTATTTTCATGTATTATTTAGTATCAAAATTTGATTGCGCAATTGATTTAATATAATTAATTACTCAAATTTTCCGGATCCGCTGTTTAAGCTGATTACAAAAATCAAATATTTAAATTTCGCGACCTTTTTTTGAAATGAGCTGATACTATATTATTTATTGGTAACAGAGGGAACGGGTCGTTAACCAGCTTGAAAAGCTGAAAATAAAAACTCTCACCAGAAAGTTCATAGGAAGAAGAAGAGTAATTATCATTTTGGGAATACTTGAAAGTAAGGAGATTAGAAGCTAGGCTGTGATTGCTTGATAAATTCAGAGAAGGTAAATTCGCGGAGGACTTTATCAATATTATGTGATCTCCCTGTTACTTCGGCCGATCCGAAAATGAGCGTGAAATAAGAGAAATAAATGCGAAGACAAGTCATTTTAGGGACTCATTCTTTCCGCGAACAATACGCGACAACGATAAGCTAAAGAGGCAACTCGAACGCTTGGTGTTTACACCCCTGCCACTCGCCGAAAGGGAGCTTGCAGGGTATATATGAAGACATAGATTGTTGTTATAGAATTATATTTCCAATTCCAAACGATGAAGAAAAAACTAATTCTAATTCTAAATCTTTTCAGTAATTCAGTAGCTTGCGATTCATGAATTCGGTACATTTCTTAATTTCCTATGCTCTCAAATCACAGATTATCACCCCTTACTTAACCCCTGCCATATAAAGCTGAACTTGATCGTTTGCTTCATCCAGTTCATCCCTTTAACTCCTTTTTCCTTCTCCAACTTTTCCTCCCCTCCTTCCTGTTCCCTACTACCCCCGCGCCTCTTCCGACCTCCGTTTCCCTCTTTCGGGATAGAGCAATGCTTCCGGTCCAACTCCTCAACACACCATGCGGCAGACAATGTGAGCGGACTTCCTCCCAGTAAAAGGCTCCTTCGAATCAGTCTTCACTTCACCACAATGGACGGAGAATTCACGGAAGTTCCTTCGAATAATTTCAGCGCGGGTATTCTGAAGGTCTACGATACACAGGTACGAGAGTCAAACATTTCTCCGGCGTTAATGTTTTGTAGGAGGCTGGTCGAAGGATTTAACCTTTTTCAAGTAACCCCCTTTGCTGAATGTAGGTCAGCATCTCGTCTAAGTCCGACAAATTTTAAAAGGCAGCATGCAATCACGCTTTGTACAATAACCGACTAAGAAGCATCAAGAGTGAGTTAGTGAAATGAAAGTTAATCAGGGATGTCATCATCATCTTACCTAGCAAGGAGAATATGTAGTGCCGGCAACGCTGATTTCGATGGAAAATGGTTGTTCGATAGACTTCGAGACAGCAATATCGAATTACCCCAAAATATGTCTTTATGAGCAGTAGCTTTCTCAGAAAATGCCCTTAAAGTATTATAAAAAACACGTAATTGTAAATGTAGGACAGCCAATAAGGATCCACTGCCTAAAACACTGAGATATATGTTATGTTGATTTTGGTGTCGTAAACCTGACACCAGGAAGAAATTAATATCTGATTCAGCTATCATGGTTCAAGCCCAGAAAATCCAGAAGTTCCGGTCTTACTACTCATTAGAACGTATTGTGCCGATGTACAAAAAAAAATTATGAACTTCCTGGTAAACGGCATTGATTTTTATATTGCTAATTCACATCCTCTAACTATATTTCGAGTGACAGTATCCTTTCGGAAGAAGCATGAAAATATTAAAAGAAAAGTACAATGTATTTCTGATGAGAAATGCTACTAGAGGTCTGGAGTCGAACTCGGAAAGCTTCTGATACCCTTTTACTTACTGCTAATGTTAATATGTCACGATCTCTAATTATACCTTGGGTTAGAATTATATAGCTTTCCAGGAAGTTTATCACATTTTTTTGTAAATCGCCACAATGAGTAGAAATATCAGGAATTTTCTGGTATCGAACCCATGATAGCGCTTGGTCAGATATTCAATTTTTTCTTGTGTCTAATTGACGAGCTCTGCGCCAATAAATCAGCAACTCATTCATGCCAGTGTTTTAAGCTGCGAATCTTTGTTGGCTGTTCTACATTTACAATTATGAAGTTAATACCATTTTCCGGGAAAACTACTGCTCATAAAACCCTATTTGGGAGGTAATTAGTTATTGTTGTCTCCAAGTCAATAAAACTACCAATAATCATCGAAATCTGCGGTTCCGGCATTATAGAATCTACTCGTAAGTTGCAATAATCCTGAAGTAATGGGGAATTAGCTGAATTTATCATAAATGTACGCTTAAAAGACTCGCAAAAGAACACGAAATGTTGATATTTCATTTGAAACAATATTAATAATAAATAGCATGATTAATGGCAATTTTACTGCTTCTAAATTCCGACAGTGCTACTGCATTATCATTCCTAGGCACAATTAGAACTTGCCGCGAAGTTAGTCTTTCATAAACTCTAAGCTCATACTAAAAAACTTCTAGGAGATGAATAAATTCTGAAGAGAGATTAAATTCGTTTCTTTTAGAGAATTGCGTAACACTTTGCAAAGTCCTAACTAATTGAAATCCGCCGGCGAGTTTTCCTCTGACTTACCCATTCCTCGAGAAAATAATCCTCCTCCACGTAAGTCCTCCTCAAAAGCTAAATAAAAATACTTGGGATTTTACGGAATAGCTATTTTCATTGCCCCACTCCAGATATTCAAGAAAAAATGCTCCGTTTCCAGCAAGGTGATTATGCTTAAAGAGGATTTGCATAGAGCGGAGATGGAATTTTCGGCCTAACTCGCAATCTTTCCTTTCGCATGCGTCGACGGCGCCGAATTTCCCGGGATTACTCGCTGGCCCCTTCCTCGATGCCCAGACCGCGAAAAAATCTTTCCTTCAAGGCGGAAATTGCGACGAATAGCCGAGGGGAGGAAAAATAGGCAGATTTAAAGAACAGCAACCGGAGAAATCTTCTCCACTGCTACCGGCGTTTTCTGCACCTTTGGGGAAGCTTAAGAAAGAGCAAGAAGAGAGTAAATGGATGGGAGAGAAAAGAGAGTGAAAATATCCCTAAGAGGGATTTCACGAGTATGTACGACAAGATTTTGAAAAAACAGAGGTAAGAAAATTGCTTGATTGTAGTTTTAATCATAGTTTGAATTCAATTTAACTGCTTGCCTTCGCAATTACGAAACACAAACGCTGGTATGGTTTCAGCGTAAAACTATCCGTCTAGTAATTTTCAAAATAACGTAGGAAGAACAAAAGAGAAAAAATGAGTAAATAGAGAGAATAGAAAGGTGAAAATAAAGAAAATATTAATTAAAAGCCATTTTTATGATTTTTATGATTAATTAAAAGCCATTTTAGATTATGAAATGACTTAAGACGATTTAATTCCCTTATTGCTACTATAATTACTATGCAAAGAGGTAAAATGCTTTATATCTTAACAATAAAGACAAAATAAAAGATTTTTCTTATCGTTCAGTACATATCTCAGGGTAAGGATAAACTCCGCTACCATTATTTGGCATAAAACATATTCCCATCCATATATCGGCAAGGGAATATATGTATGTGATAAAATAATATAGGTAACAATAATGGGAAGTATGTACTGGAGAAGATCAAGAGTTTTATGAGAACAGATAGAAATAGAATAGAATCGAAATAGATAAAAAAATACAATTTAACAAATAGATAACTAGAAGAGTAAAAGAAGAAATGAGAGGTGATATATAATAGGTTCGTAACGGCGCGCCGTTACGAATGTATTGTACTATGCGAGAACGCGGTGGTAGAGGGTGGTTTTTTTATAAGTCAACATCTTTTTAATTACTCGGAAATTAAAAGGCATCCAGGAAATTACACTTTTTTGACAAACCTATGGGTAAATAGAGTATAAAACTATTATAGATCTGAAGATTACAATATAATAATGCCCTCGAGCAACTTTCGTTGTAAATTAGGCATTTCTAATAATGAAATTTTAAGAGCAAAGTTGGCGCAAAATTTCTGAGAAATCCGGCTCATCTACGTCACCCATGTTTGAATGCCTAATTCTCTGTAATAATAGTTACCAAAGAGGAAAAATGACCATTTTCAATTGACATGGACGTTTATCTTCTATTGCAGCAAGTCTTTGGATCCATTGGAATACGTTCGAAAAATCGACTTTTAACCGCAAAAACGGGCTCTCCATACCACTGCGCGGCGTGGCGTAAAAGGTCTAACTCACGTAATGAATTGGTTTGTCTATTGTAAAATTTAAGGAGGGAGTTAAAGAGGAAGATCAGTCAATTAGCAGATATACTGGGTCCAGATAATGAGAAAGGATATGGAGTTGCTCAATGAGAAAAGCCTACAAATTGGGTATGAAATGGTGATCAACGTTTCTATTCCAGAAATATAATCAGCAATTACATTATCGCAAAAATATCAAAAAGTGTCAATAAAATATTATAGGAAGAGTAGAGAGTGACAAAAACTAGAGGAAATAATTAGAGAGGAGAAAGAGGAGCTAGAAAATCGTACAGATGGGAGAGAGGCAATAGGCGAGACGGGATGATCTCTCTCCGTGACAATATCTGTAGTAACAACGTTTATCCGCATGGGAATTCATTCTTTTTACGGACCTAGGCGGGCCTTATCTCCTCTTTGCCTTCCATTTCCATTCCTTTTCCCTTTTCCACCTTTCTCGGACTCGACACCAACCCAATTTTCCTTTCCACTCGCATAGGAGACAGTTACGGAAAAAAAGCTCTTGAGCTTTCAACCTTCTTTTCCTGTGACTTCTGAACGAATTTTCTTCGCACTCTCTGCCCTCCTTTTTTCTTCTCCTTTTGGTCAATGCAAAGTTATATCACAATATTTACCTTACTTAGAGTTTTTCCATCAAATAGTGTGCATTCTTATATCCTTTTTAATCATAGCTAGAGTTGCGAAAGGAGATGTGTGACATCTTTTTCAAAGAGACTAATTTGAATTCCTATGTGCATTTTCTTTCGGATATCAGTCATAGATCACGTCATATTTTATCAGAATCTTCTTTCAAAGCTTATTTTCAATAGTATGTCTTTCATTAAAAGTTTAACTTTTCTTATGCTTTGCTTTTTTTACCCTTAAAAATATTTACTGTATCATTACGAAAATACCGATCTTCTCAGTATTTCCTATCAGAGTCCATTTTTTAATGAATACTTTTCTTCACTCTTCCCTATCAACAAAACTATCTAACTCAATTGAAATAAATGTTCAAACGCAAAATGAGTAATATTAAATTAACTTGGGACAGTAACGTCACGATCTACTTTTCTTCACTACTTAGATTTGCTCGTTTGTTAAGAACAAATTCCAGCAATTACGTGATTCGTTGCTCTTTTTATTAAAAAGAGATAAATAAAAAGAAATGAAATCCTAGTTTTTAATCCCATTCAATCCAAGTGGTAATCCAACCAATTAGCTTTTTGCGTTCTGTTTGTCCATAAGATCTGAATGCAGTTATTTAAATTTACAGCTTTTTCCTTGAGAGAATATATAAATCCGAATATAAGAGTATTTTTTAAAATCATTTTTACAAAAAATATAAAGCGACAGGATTTAACGATTTCAATAAATTGATAGGAATGACAGAAAATTTAGTCTTCTCTCATTTTTTCTCTATTATTCTTGCAAATTCTCTCCTTACAAAATCTCTTTTATTTCTTTCCCATCAAAATCGCCCATAGCTCTTGAATTCTCTCTTTCTAAAGAAAGTTTTCTCTTGCTCGACTCATAGGTTTTTTACTTCCAGTTTTCTTCAGCACTGATCCTCTATTTAATGAGAATGAGGAGCCGTATGAGAAAAACTTCTCCACAGGAGTCAACGATTATTGAAATTTAGACTAAATCAGAGTCTATTTCGAGGTCAGTCGTTTACTATTATTTATCATATTATGTGAAAGGAAATTTTGGTTAATTTCGTAGTCGAATGAAACTGTTGCTCCTAGCAAATTAAAATATTAGCGAAACTAGTAAACTCCCCGTCAAGCATGACGGAACTTTATTTACTTTAAAAATATATCTATTATCGTATAAATCTGATCTTCCTTAGCCAGAAACAGTCTGTCGTAAGATCATAATAACTCAATATAGTTCTTGTCATTATTTAAAATATTTATTCTACTGTTTTCAAGTCACGAAAGCCTACTTTACGTACATTTCTTATAGAAAAATATAAGAACTAGTTATTTCCCAAACATTTTACGAATGTTCCCTGTATTTTATCAAAGTTCTCAAAATTTCGGATCCATATCAATATTTTACGACTAAAATAAGATTCTATGATTAATTTCTTTTCTCGTGACACTTGTCTCAATTTTGTACGACCATTGTTTCTAATTTAATTCTGTAAAAGGATCAACCTCTGCAGGTAACGAAAACCTACTTTACGTTCATCTCTTGTGGAAACGTAATATGGGCTCCTGGGTTCGATCCCGGGTCTATACAGAGATGAGAATAGTTTTCCTAAGGGTTTCAGCATCGTAGAAACACAATGCAGTTTGTTTCAGATTTCTAAGTCAAGCCGTTTCTGAGATTGACAGGGAGACGGACAGACGGACGGACGGACATTTGCTATTTATACACCGTTACAATTAATTTTTTTCAAGTCACGTACAGAAACAATCATGCACCCGGTACTCCGGCATTGCTATTATATTTTCAATAAGGTTAATGTGTATTTTAATGTTCATTAATCTCTATCAGACAACGTATTCCACCATCAAAATCCGCTGCGGTTTTTTTGCTTTCGTTTTACGAGAAATTGTGTAAAGTAAAGCCAATCTTAGGTCGAAATAAAGGTTTCAATAGGTAAGTAAGTAATAAATGATGACTCTATTCGCTTTTTCCTTTATCCTTCATGGAGTTCCACCACGGCAGTTCAAGCTAAGGCCCAAGTTATGCATTACATTTACTGATTAACTTCAAAATATACATTAGATCCTTTAAATAACAATGCCTCCATTTCTAGTGAACACAAAATATAGCTCCATGATGGGATCCTCTATGGTGGGATAACTTTTCATTTGAATGATTTACTACGATTTTACGAGCTGAATAAAGGGAGAAATAATTTTATGCTCAATATGAATGATTATGGCTGGTATAGAAAAGTAACGATGACTACAATCACGAATTAATAATAACGACGAATACAACAGTATGTTGTAATTAGTGGAATACTGAGGAAAATTCACGTTATGAGGTTTATTGTAGGACTATAAGGATGGACGACAGAAGGATGAGATTAAGTCGAAATTATTGAGAACTACTTCGGACGCGGTTTAGATAAAAAGATGAAAAACTGTATCCCAACCTGATTGTTAACCTTTCAGGAGCTAGATCGAATAAAAGATGTGTTCCTATGGATTCTACGGAAAAGGAGCGACGAAGATTGAAAGGGATTTTAAAGATGAATATAGAATGAGGAAAACAGTAGCGGAATTACTATGCCGCAGGCCTCAATGGGAGTGAGCACAGAGGATGGAAAAATGGCAGGAAAGGATTGGGGAAGGATTATGAGGAAAGGCAGAAGAGGGGAAGGAGCAAGCAGGAAAAACACAAGTGATAAGAGGAGTTGATGAAGACTGACTTAAGACAAGTGAGGTGACAGATGAGAAGATGGATATGAATTTACATAATGAAATTGGAATATTTGAGTTTATTTTAAAATAAATCGTATTCAGTGATGGAAAAGTGTGGAATATTTCATGCGATGCAAATTGTTTATCTTAGAATGCTGATTCCTTTTCCCTGGTACCAGCAACATTCGCTTTGTGTGATTATAAACTATATTATAGCGTCACTTGTTTGTATCGCAAATAATAGATCTTATACAAAATTTAACTAATTTTCTTCAACTTCCGGAAAGTGTACCATATACAAACTATTTAGAAAGTATTCTTTTTTAGCGTACATTATCAGGTAAAATAAAATTACGAAAGTTTAAATAAGTTTTTGTACATACAGAACTGGGAAATGAAAGAAAGAAAACGATCTGTTAAGCTTTTTTCTCGGGCAAAAAATAATTCTGTTTTTGTGACTTTTTCTTAAAATAACCAACAGATCGTTTTCCGTTTAATTTAATTTTATTTAATAATAACGCTAAATCCAAATTCATGTTGTTCTGTTCAGAAATTTGTACAATTCTGAGAAAACCCCAAATTTAGTTTATAAAGTAAAGCTTTCAATTAAGAGATAATGTTAGATATAATATACTTAATTATCATTTTCATGAGTTTTTAATATTTTAAGCTGCGTAAAGGAGAATAATTTGCACATATGCACAATTTTGTTTGCTTTTTCCAATTTTCCTATTGTCACATCTTTGGAATTTCCAGAAGAATATTGGAAATACCCCAAATTGAAATGAATAGTATTTCTATTCCTAGAAAAATTCAAAGAATATGGAATAATATTATTTTTATGACACTGTTGATAAATTATATCTGAATAAATATGCAAGAAAGTCGAGGATAATATGCGTCCTGCTCTCAGTGCGAGACTGAGGTTAATTATTTCTCCTTCAAAAACTATCAGGCTGTTGCATAGTTTTAGTAACCCAAAGAAAAATTACCGAGGTAAAGAGCCGTGAGTGAAAAATGTCAGTGTTAGATTTTATAATGGTTATCCAACATCTACATCTACATAAATACCCTGCAAGCCGCCTTTCGGCGTGTGGCAGGGGGGTGAAAACACCGAGGATTCGGATTATTTTTTTAACCTGTTGTTATCGCGTAACGTTTGCGGGAAGAATGAATTCTTAGCATCCTAGCCTCTATTTCTCTTATTTTTCGCTCATTGTCGGATCGCCCAAGGTAGCAGGGGGGTCGCATAATGTCGACTACCTCTTCCGCAAACGTACTTTTCCTAAATTTATCAAGCAGTCGCAATCTAGCTTCTAATCTCCTATCTTTTAAGGATTCCCAACCTGCGTCTGAGAGCATTTTGGTAACCCTTGCATTTTTGTCGTAGCACTTTTTAAGAAAACGCATCGCTTTCCGTTGTACTTTCTCGAGTTCACGGTTGTTTGTTTCGTCCGCCGGATCCCATATACTTGATGCATATTCCAGATGGGGCCAAACTAACGTAAAATAACATCGCTCTCTAACTTTTTCGTCACATCTACCGACAATACGCCTAATGAAACCGAGATTTCTAATTGCTTTAGCACACATCTTTCGGATATGCATGCTCCAGTTCACGTCAACGACTCTAAGAAATCGAACGTGGCAAACCTGAGACTTGATGACAAATATTACAAACCTGCAAAGGAATTACTTCCATACTGAATGGAGACAAGATCATACATTCGACTTTTGGGAGAAATATAAACAGAGTGTATGCAGAGAGAAACGGAGAAGAAATATTAAGATGAATCGAGGAGTGGAAAATGGATAAAGCTATGGAGGAAACGAGGAGAGGAGTTGGAAGATATCCGAGTTGCCGTAAATGTTGTAAGGCAGAGTGACTCTGGGCCATCAGGGTCTGAGGGTAAGTCGATGGGAGGAGGGAAATGGGTGACATGAGGACGGAGTGTGATTCGAAGGCGCCTTTCCACCCACAGACACGCACATGTCCAAAGCCACTCGTCCCTCCGGCGTTTCTGACACCGTCCTCTAATCCTGTTTCTGTTGCAAGGCCCCTGGTATTCCTCAAGCGGAGGTAACCTACTCCGACTAATCCTCTCAAAAGACTCCCCATTCTCTCGCAGGAGGAAATATTGCGACGCAACTACGAGAAATCATGATCCTCAGGAAACGACTCGGATCGTCTTACAAAGATGTGGCTAAGAAACTACAAATAAGCCATATGTATGTATGTGGGACATTTATCGAGTTTGCTTAAATTCAGTATTCCTTGGGTAAAATATACATTGAATGCTAGTGCAATTTTCTTTCGCCAATCTTCCAGTATTTTGATCCTGTGTATCGTCAAAAGTTAAAGATGATAAATTAGTTCGACCGAAACTTTAAAGGACAAAGAATGTTGATGCTGAGAAATGAATCATTCTGGAGTGTTAATGGCTTGTTTAATATTGCAAAATGACCATTTTGACGATCCGTGTCCTCCAAAAAAACATTATCATCAAATGAATAAGCTACGGAGAGAAAAAAAATCAAAAGGAATACGATAATTTCCTATAATTATCAAAAAATGCCAATCAGTAAATCCTTACCTCATCTATAGGTATAAAGTTTAACTCATGGATAATAAAATGTTTTGTGGAAATAAAAGCTCTCCATTAAAGAACGCCCATGTCCTATCTATTCGGTGTAACACATGTGGCCAAGTGATATTCGAGTACCAACTTCTTTGATCAAATTTCTGTCCTGATCTAGAAGGCAAAAGTACTAATTTTTTTAGATATACTACGTCGTTAAGTAGGAAACAGAGGAATAGAGTCATATTCTCTCATATGATGGATTCCAGGTTGATCCTGTTGCTGTTCACGTGTATAGCATGTTAAGCCAAATGAAATTGATCATGAAGGGATTTTCCGGAATGTTTGTTCGTAATAGAAAATAGGTGTAAAGAGAAGATATTCACAAGTTTTTTATTTCCCCAGTGACAACAGTTTGTTCTTATTTCCCAGAATGGGTTTGATGAACAGAAAAATAGATCTTAAAGCTATCCTCTTATAAGACAAGCCAGAGATCCTCATTTGCTTCATTCTTTATCTACATATTTCCGTCAACAAAGAGATGGCCAAGTGGCTCCCTTTCATCTTCCCATCCCGGGAACTCGATATCTTGCAATCACGTGGACGCTTGATCTCTTCGACCTTCTATCCTCTCGACATGTAACCAGAAAAGACAAGAAAATCTGAAGGAAAAGAGGTAAGAGAGAGAAGAATTGAAGTTGAAGGAGAGTGAAGAAATTAAATTGGCGGACGAGGAAGGAATACATGGGGAGGATGGATAAGATGAAGTGAAGGGTGAAAGAAGCAGGAGATGAAAGGGAACGAAATAAATGGATCAAGAGAGCGGATTAAGGAAAGAGGACGGAAAAGGGATACGCAGAAGAAGTAAGTCAAAATGGGTAATCTCATAAAGTAGTTTTTGAAGCATAGACGAATTTAGGCACAAAGAGGAAGAAGAAAGAGGGAAAAAGGGAAGATTAAGACAGATGTAGGAAGATAACAGAGGTTGAGAAAGATAAAATGAAGATAGGAGAGGACTGGATAAGTACTTAGTAGATGAAGAGAGAAAGGCGAATCATAGGGTAACGAGGGAAATACCTCTGCCTGCCTTTTTGCCTCTCTTTGCGTTTGTGCAAGAGTACTTTATGAGAAAGTTTAAAAATAAATACAATGAAATCCGTTTTTCTTGTCATTGAACTTAGCTAAAAATTTCTGAAACGACCAAAGTAAATTTTACAGATAGTTTCACATGATATGTAGTTTATATAGTTATTTCATACATCATGTAGTATACGTAGTTACAGGTATTTAGTTAGTATTTTAAAGTTATAAAATTTCTGCTGGATCAATTCTCGTCGTTCTAGATATTTTTAAGACATGCAGAGAAACTAGAGGAGGGTGATTAGAGATAAAAGGGAAATCCCGAGATACCGCATTAAAAGCTAGAAAAAGGATAGCGTATTTTAGGTGTACGTAGAACAAGGAAAAGGGGAAAATTCAGGGGAGTGCGAAGAAATAAGAGCAGAGAAAGGTTTTCGATGGACTAAGACCGCGATAAAAATAAACTTGGGTAGACGATGGGCAGAGAGGCTGTTTCGGCTCAGAGGCTCCCACACCTCACTCCCACGATGTTTAAACACCTCCTCCTCTCCGAGTATCGGAGAACGCCCCGCATCCAAGAACGGGAATATCCTCCTTCACGAACAGTCACGTGACCCTCACTTTCCTCAACTTCTCAGTCAAACCAACCGACTCCTCTAATCCGTAGGATTTTCTCGACCATCCTCTAAACCTCCCGTATATCTCTCCCTTCTTCCATCTTTCCCAATCTGCCTGTCCTTCCCTCCACCTGACACGGATTTCCTCTCTCCTCTTCCATTCTACCCCATTCTCGCTTATTCCTCTATTTCCATTCGCACTGCGTCACACCTTCCCCCCCTAACCGCACAAACTCGAACGCTCTCGCTTTCCTCTCCTTTCATCCTCCTCCGTTTTCGCCGCAAAAATCTTTTAATGCCTCGGAAACTCATCCTTCGTCACCTCCTCTTGCCGCTTAAAAAAGAAAGAGGACCTGCGGTCGAACTGCTGGACGGAGGCGCGAGTAAACTCCCGCTGAGTTGCTGCCGTCGCAGTCCACAAAAGAGAATGTGTTCCGTAGGCAAGAAGGACTCTCGCCCCCAGCAAGTGACAGCAAAAGCAAGAGAGACCGCTACAAAGAGAATAGTCACCTTAAACTATAACTATAAACTTATATCCCATAGTAGAGCATAGTAAACCAGTCATAAGCTAACTAAGACTTACCAACAATTTTAGGAATTTTTGAGAATACGCAATCGAAAGAGACGGTTAAGACTAACTAAGACTGATAAACCCAAGCGATATGAAGCGAATCAAAAATCAATCTCTGTAAGTAATGATTCGATCTTAAAATATTAATAGAAACAAATTATAAATTTATTTCTCATTGATGGCGTTGTAAAAAATAGTAATTTCTTCAATGACTCGATTATTTACGGTTAAATTTTGAATGGACCCAAAGAAAGAATACTTGGTTGAAGGAGACAAAATGTGAAAATAAATAACGTAAAACAGTGAAAGCGTCACTCATCGAGTAGTAGGAGTAGTAATTCTCTACAAAGTTAAGAGAGTAAAAATCAAATAAATAGAGAAGATCACTAATGTTTATTCTCAAAAGTTTTCTCCACTAGTAAGGACATTAAGGACTATAAATTGCAAAGGCTACGAGATAACCTTGTAATGTAAAACACAGAAATAACAATTAATTGTAAATTAATTTTTCCTAGTATGAAAATATTTCGGCTTGACTGTTTGTGGTATTTTTACATTTTGCGAAGATGACTGAGTTTCTTAGAGATAAAGTTTAGCACTGTAATTCACAAGGGTACAATTTGTGTACATCTCTTTATTAATACATACTTTCCTCCTTCCTCACAACATTCAACAACAGCATAAAATGGGAATGCAGTGTAGAAAAGTGAACTGCCTGAACCGCTTATCGAGAAGTACTTACTGACAATTTCCATTTAAGTGTGAACACGACACCACTTTATTTGCAGTATAAAGCATCTGAGGGGCTAAATCCTAAGTACTTCATCATAATTTGCATAAAATATAATATAACTGGCGATGACTCGACTTCCTTCACTTGGCACCTATCAAGCCTGTAACCTTCTGAAAACTCTACTTTAAAGTGAAAAACTAGAGTGAACGGAGTCTCGGAGCACAATAAAGGCGATTTCGTCAACCATTTTCAGAAGTATTATCTTTAACGAGAGGGGATTAAGACACCGCCTCAAGTAACCACAAGAGACCGCGACCTCCACCAACTCTCGTAAGTTGCGAGATCACTATTAGCGCCAGCCTTCATCCATTCTGCCCTTGATGCACCCTCCCCCCC